>JASAUF010000388.1:0-350000 GCA_030180095.1 Magnolia changhungtana
TTGTGCCACTTTAATCCAACGGATGCATTAGTTGACCTAACTAGATTGGGATCATAATATTCTACCCCCCTTAAAAATCATTTCTAGTCTCAAGGCTCAATAATCTGTGTCCTGATTCGTATATCGGAACAAGGTGTAATCTAAGACCTATCCTTGACATGACATGGGATACGATCTCCCAATACATTGGTCTTCCTTCCATCGATGTTGTGTACTTTGGCATTGGTACCTATGGTTACAAAAAGGAGCTAAAAATGATAGGTGTTACGTTTGATTTCTGAGATGGGTATGAGTTTGTGGCAAGATGCCTAATTCTCTAAGGAGTTTTGTCACGGTCCAGACTTACCCTCTTTAATCATGTCTAGCTTAATACTGTAAGATAATCTATACATGAAAGAATTTGAACAAAATAGGTTAACGGGCAGACGAACCTTCTAAGTTCATGTGTACAATATGTATGCTAGGATGGTCTATGATTTTGGGACCTAATTCCTAACTGTCTGTTGCCCGTTTGAGAAGTTTCTTAGGCCCGAGCAAAGTATCCCTATTGGCTATATGTTCTTAACACTTCTTAAAGGCGAAGTAACAAACTTTTGGTTGTAAGTGGTAGGGACAACACAGAAGGAAAGTTGTGTAGTGGGTCTGAGCCGGATACATAGACCTTCTGCCTCGCGAGGACAGAAATCCTAGTTGATCCCGACCTTCTGCTTGATCAGAGCATAGAGTTCATTGGTAACTACGAGGATTGAGAATTCAATTCAAACCGCGAATACCTCGCTTATATATAGTTCTCTACTCCGTGTTCCCGATTGTCATAAGCCCTTGAGAAGACAATCCTAGGGGGTCTGCTATTTTGATCTAATGTTCAATCAGATGGATACATAGCTTTTCTCTAAGCGTGAATAGTTTCTAATCAAAATAACTTTCTTAAGAGTTATGAAAGAAACCTATACGTATTAAGGGGATTCAATGAAGGAACGAGATCTCACTCCAACCTAATCAAGCCAACTAACTAAGTTTATCGTTCAATTGTCTTAGCATAATCAGTGTTTTACATTCCTTAGTATAACCAACCCATAGTTGTAATCCAAAGTCTATGCTCATACGCTACATGATTTCATACCCTTTCTAATACAAGAAATTATTTATCGCTTAGGGTCAAACATTGTCTGATTGGAATTGAGTTGCCCGAACTTGAATTTAACTACACTCGAGCACTACACACATGCTCATACTATCTAAGAAGGTTCTAGAGTTCACGTTATTACTTTATTGGATTCCCTATACTGTCAAAATTTTCAAAATCTAAGACTACCAACTTTAGGTCTAAATCTCTAAGGGCTTGTTAAATGGGATTACATTGCTAATCCCACCTCGGGATTGGGAGTGGCATGTTTGGTAGGAGGGTGGGATGGGATAAAAATCAATTTCATAGGCTTTGAAAAATGAGCCTTGTGTTGGAAAGGAAAATGTGAGATGGGATTGCCAAATCCCACGATGATGGTGTGGGAAACCATGGGATACACATACATTTATTGTTACTTTTACAATTCCATCCACCTTAATCTCACCGAATGCAGTTGGCCGAACGGGCCCTAAATGTCCCAACATTTGGAGGTTTGTGAAGAAGACTGTGGAGACAATTATGTAGAGAAGAAAAAGAAGAAGATATGAGAATGGAGGGGAGATTTGAGAGGGGAAAACTAAATTTTCAGGGAGAAAGGAGAGCTTAAAAGGGTGTGTAAGGGAAGAGGGGGGTATATGAGCAAGAAAAGGGGGTCCCCACGTGATTCGGTGGGCCCCACATGTGTCTAGGGGTCGGCCCAACAGGCCCGGCCGAACCCGACTGCGGTCCACCACGGTAGGAGTGGCGCCGCCGCGGTCCTCTGGACTGGGTGCGGTGCCGCGGTGGTGAGGCGGTGGCCACCCCCCTCCCGGGGTGCCGATGGTGTACAGGGTCCACTATGGATCCCCCCGAAGTGCACCGATTTGGCCCCGACTCTGTTTTGAGTCGTTTCGAGCTCCCATTCGCATATATTCATGTGTTTTCAATTTGCTGAGTGTGGGACCTGAAAGTATCACCTAAACTCATCGATTAACGGTCTAGAATGGTGTTGGGATCATTTCACGCGATCGGGAAAGCCTACGGGTACGATTCCTATAGTTCGCTTTGGTTGATTTTGCCTTGGCGAAATGGGAAATCCTAAGTCTGTCTCTACATTTCGTCGCTCCCTCCTAAGTCAGAGTACGTCAGTGTGCATCGTATGACCATAACCCAGGTCCAGTTTAATCCAAATCATGCTCTGATACCATCTTGTAACCCTCTGAAAATCGAGGGTCGAGCATAAACTCCACTCCTGAGTTCCAACGCATCACTTATGCAACATAGATGACGATGATTGAATGTTGTTCATATTAACGCAATAAACATGAGTGAGATTATACCAAAACAGCATATCATACTCCAGACACAGTTAAATTACGCAAGCGGAAGACTATGATAGATATATAAAATATATAAACTGTTGTATGTCTCCAGAGTATGAACATGTTACCAGGTTAAAGATAGACATGTATACACCAAAAATGAACACATGGAATATACATAGGTGTTGCAAAAGTGCAAACTAAAGTAATCCCTATACTCCCATTGATCAGAAGATGGTCTACATAGACCCGTCTGATAGCTGTATAAGGAGAAACCCTCCTCATCATAAAAGTCCAGCTCCGCTTTGCAAGCATCGCCATCATCTAAAACTCAAACAGGGTCTGGTTGGTGTGTACAACACCGTCCTGTAACGTGGGAGTGAGTGATTAACTCAGTAGAACAATAAAGTAAAGGTTAACATGTTATCAATTCAATCAAATGGTAATGATAAAGCAGTAAATCACACATCCCTAAGTACTCTTATTAATGCAAGTATGGTATGTATGTATGATGCATGCCGTCGCCTACGCTCCCTCAGCGACTCCTTCTTATGATCGCGGCATGCCACACTCCCTCAGTGCTTGACCATCAACGCCAAACGCACACGTAATATGGTGCATGAACGTGATTACCAAGTCCCTTATTAGTCATTTTCATACGGTAGGATTGGGAAACTAAGGTACCTCCCTTATATCAGAGTCTTAGCGGATCGAGGTACCAAGGTTAACGGGGTTTCACTGGTAAGTTTGGTACCTTAGGTTCAAGCAGTAGCGTCCAAACATGGTGAACACACAATAGGCCTATTGGTTTATTAGACAAGTTCGACTGGTACGAGCGTATGCTAAAGTAACCGACAAGGTGCCACTGTCGACAACCATCGTATGACTCGGATTCATCGAACGTGTCTTTTGTGGCGAAATGACCTCAGCCACATCATCAAGGCCTGTTACCGATTACTTGGACTATACAATAGCCCCAATCACATTCAATTACAACAAAATATCCTAGAAGATAGTTAAAGCAGTTATGAATCAAGATTGCAAATCATATAATCAAAGGTCCAATAATGTCTGCTTTAGGGTTGTCAGGGCTGTTGCACGGAATCGTTACACCGCTCCCCCATCACCCGTCACAGATTTTTTTCTGCATTTTATGGACTACAACTTAAACATAAATCCACACATGCATTCCACAGATAAAACAGACGTTATAATATACAGTACATGGAGAAAATCATACACATAGTTAAGGGAGTTGGGAATCATAGCTCAACTAACCACTTACTCATTCAATCATTTTAACAAACATTTAGACTACACGTACATCAACATACATGACGTATGTTGATCACACAGGTAGTAGGCCAAATCCTTTCACTGGGAAGTTGCCCCGTATACCACACGCATATACCCACGACGGATAATCATGGCATGCATGAATCCGGGTTCCATACTCATTCAATCATTTCCACAAACACGTGGGCTACACACTTAGACATATATACGTGCATTAGCCGTGGCGTAATTTACGGCAAATCCATTCGCTAAGGGTTATCGCCTATACAACCATCATATATCCATGACTATTGGTCATGGCGAGCACGAATGCAAATTCTATATTCATTCAATCATTTTCACAAACACATAGGCTACACAATATAACATACACAATATATGTTGATATAACATGCCTTAGGGCAAATCCGTTCACCCAGAAGCTAATACTAGTAAGTCTAGCATACATATACAGCAGTTAATCATGGCCAACACAATTTCAAATTTTATACATATATGGTATTTTCTATAAATACATGGAATACAGTATATTCAATATAATTAACGTATAACTGAAAAACGAAACGGACAGCACTTTGTACATGTGCAATAGCATCCAGATCATGAATTTATCATTATCTAACATTGAAAGCATTGAAAACCATAACCTAAGCGTCTATAGTCCGCACCTTACTCCGTAGAAGCGTAACAAAATCAGTTTAAACACTGAGCCTTTGTCTACGGCACTAGAACAACTTATAATAGGGAATAGGTTAGCTATTCTATGAACTTTTCTATTTAAATCTCTAAAACAGGTTAGGGTTAGGATTTCTTACCCAAATACAGCGTTGGAAACACCGAAAGAACTATACGGGAGTGGTGTTTCAGCAGGTGGATTAGCAAGGAAGAATCCCAGGAAGAATCCCCACTTCTCTCTCTCTTTTTCTCTCTTTTCTTTTTTCACTCCTAGGGTTTCCCAAATTCGTATGAGATGAGAGAGTGAGGGCTTAAGGCCCTTATATAGCCCAAAACTGATGGTAATGGCCCCAGGGCCAAGGTATACTTAGGTTATGTCCAAAACCAGTCTGTTTCGATTCAACGGAGCATTTCCGGAGCCCCCCTTGAGCCAAAGGTCGGACTTAAGCTCACTGACCTTGGATCTAGGTCGAGTTAAGGTTTTGTTCCATTCGGGTTCCCAGATCACACGTGGCGGACCAGTTTTAGTTTAACGGTCACCGAAACTCGATCAGGGCCACAAGTACACTGACCTGTGTATGAAATTTCTCCTAATCTGAGGGTGTATTTGGGTCAGATTCTGACGGTCTGATTGCTTATATTCGGCCCGCAAATGACAAGTCTCAGATTCGAATTAATTTCTAAAGGAAACCACATTTTCTCACACACTTCACTCCGGGCTCAAGCGAATTACTTCGGGACACTATCTGGACTTGATTTCTTAGGTGGTTGTCAAGCCCAGCAAGGCGGTCTTGATTATATAATTTCATAGTAATCGGACTTTCGACGTACGGTCCAGATCCGATATGGAGTTTTAATGTGCTCCCGAGAGCAACTGGGTAATGAGATTGATCCTAGATTTTAGGGTAACCTAGCGTTAATGATTCTACAAGTTTTGAGTCTTGCAGATCGTATTTAAAGTGATTCAAGCGGATTTCACTTAGTTAAACTTGTCTAATTTCTAAAGGATTCGAGGTTTGAGAGGTTAATTAAGGGTTAGGATCAACCCCTTGCCTAAGGACATCTAACTCCAAGTTGGCAAAAATCTGGGGCGTTACACAATCAAATTAGATGTTAGTATTAGAATTTCTATTAAATTGCGTTAGTAGATTCTTCCGCAACATGTTACTCCTGAAAACAAAAGCTAGTATAAAAACTGTCACGCCCCAAACTCGAAAACCAAGCTCACAATGTGGACATTTAACCATTATTTTCAATCAATATAGACATCTAACCAACATTGCTCCCCAGGGGTGGCCCAGATAGAGCCAAACATATAGTGAGCCCATGGCCTCACAAAAACTAAGCTAATTAGATATTAGTAGTAGAATTTAGATGGCTCATGTCTCTTAATCCCCACAAAACACACAAACTAGCTATGGTCGAATTAAAAACTGCACGTGTTAAAAACAACACATTTAGAAGTTAGCATTAGAATTTTCATTAAATATACTTAGTAGATTCTTGCACGCCATGTTACTCCTGAAAAGAAAACCATGTATAAAAAATAAGCTAATTAGATATTAGTATTAGAATTTAGATGACTTGTGTCTCTCAAACCCCACAAAACACACAAATAAGTTGTGGTCGAATTAAAAACTGCACGTGTTAAACAACACATTTAGAAGTTAGCATTAAAATTTTCATTAAATAAAGTTAGTAAATTCTTGCACGCCATGTTACTTCCGAAAAAAAAATGTATAAAAAGTAAACTAATTAGATATTAGTAGTAGCATTTAGATGATTCATGTCTCTCAATCCATACAAAACAAACTAACAATCTGTGGTCAGATTAAAAACTACATGTGTCAATAATAACCAAATTAGATGTTAGTATTAGAATTTCTATTAAATAGCGTTAGTAGATTCTTCCACAATACGGTACTCCTGAAAACAAAAGCATGTATAAAAAAAGCATGTATAAAAACTATCACGTGGACATTTAACCATCCCAAACTCAAAAACATTGCTCACAATGTGAACATTTAACTAACATTGCTCTATTAAATAGCAGTAGAGTGGACATTTAACAACCAAACTAAATGTTATAGAATACAATTTCTATTAAATAGAGATGAATTTTTTCTAGATACTTCTCGCAACATGTTACTCCCGAAAACAAAAGCAAGTATAAAAGCGTCATTCACGCCCCAAACTCGGAAACTAGGCTCACAATGTAGACATTTAACCATCATTGCCTATCAATGTGGACATCTAACCAACATTGCTCCCTAGCAGTTGCCATTTAACAATTAAACTAGATGTTAGTCATAGAATTTCCATTAAATAGCATTAGTAGATTCTTCCGCGACAAGTTACTCTTGAAAACAAAAACAAATATGAAAATTGTCATGCCCAAAACTTGGAAACCAACCTCACAATGTGGACATTTAACCATCATTGCCAATTAATGTAAACATCTAACCAACATTGCTCCTTAAGAGAGGTCATTTAACAACCAAACTAGATGTTAGTTTTATAATTTCTATTAAATAGCATTAGTAGACTCTTCCACGATATATTACTCCTGATAACAAAAGCATATATAAAAGCTTTCACACCCCAAACTCGGAAACTGGGCTCATAATATGGACATTTAACCATAATTGCCCAACAATGTGGACATCTAGCCAACATTGTTCCCTAAGAGTGGCCATTTAACAACCAAATTAGCAGTGGCCATTTAACAACCAAATTAAATGTTAGTAATAGAATTTCTATTAAATAGCGTTAATAGATTCTTAAGCGACATGTTACTCCAGAAAACAAAAATAAGTATAAAAACTGTCACGCCCTAAACTTAGAAACCGAGCTCACAATGTGGACATTTAACCATCATTGCCCATCAATGTGGACATGTAACCAACATTGCACCCTAAGAGTTGCCATTTAACAACCAAACTAGATATTATTATTAGAATTTCTATTAAATAACGTCAGTAGACTCTTCCGCGACATGTTGCTCCTGAAAACAAACGCAAGTATAAAAAGCGTCACACTCAAATCGAGAAGCGTGCTCACAATAAAAAGCGTCACACTCAATGACGTGCTCCTGATGTGGATGGACATTTAACCATCAGTGCCCATCAATGTGGACATCTAACCAGCATTGCTCCCTAGGAGTGACCATTTAACAACTAAACTAAATATTCATATTTCAATTTCTATTAAATAGCGGTAGTAGATTCTTCTATGACATGTTACTCTTGAAAATAAAAGCAAGTATAAAATTTATCGCGCCGCAAACTCGGAGACCGAGCTCACAATGTGGACATTTAACCATCATTGCCCATCAATATGGACATCTAACCAACATTGGTCCCTAGGAGTCGCCATTTAACAACCATACTAGATGTTAGTAGTAGAATTTCTATTAAATAGCGTTAGGAGATTCTTCCGCAATATGTTACTCCTAAAAATAAAAACAATTATAAAGACTATCATGCTCCAAACTTGCAAATCGGGATCATAATGTGGACATTTAACCATCATTTCTCCTTAGGAGTGGCGATTTACAAACAAAGTAGATGTTAATATTAGAATTTTTATTAAATAGCGTTAGTAGATTCTTCTACAAAATGTTACTCCTAAAAACAAAAGGAAGTATAAAAATTGTCACACCCCAAACTCGAAAACCGAGCTCACAATGTGGACATTTAATCATCATTGCCCATCAATGTGGACATCTAACCAACATTGCCCCTTAGGAGTGGCCATTTAACAACCAAACTAGATGTTATTATTAGAATTTCTATTAAATAACGTTATTAGATTCTTCTGCGATATTTTACTCCTGAAAATAAAAACAAGTATAAAAACTGTCACGCCCTAAACTCAGAAACCGGGTTCACAATGTGGACATTTAACCATCATTGCCCATCAATGTGAACATCTAAGCCACATTGCTCACTAGGAATAGCCATTTAATACCTAAATTAGATATTAATATTAGAATTTTTATTAAATAGCATTAGTAGATTCTTCTGCGACATGTTATTCCTGAAAACAAAAGCAAGTATAAAAACTTTAACGCCCCAAACTCAAAAACTGGGCTCACAATGTGGACTTTTAACCATCATTGCCCATAAATGAGGACATTTAACCAACATTGTTCCCTATGAGTGGCCATTTAACAACCAAAGTAGATGTTAATATTAGACTTTCTACTAAATAGCGTTAGTAAATTCTTCCGCGACATGCTACTCCTGAAAGCAAAATCAAGTATAAAAACTGTCACGCCCCAAAATCGGAAACCGGGCTCACAATGTGGACATTTAACCATCATTGCTCATAAATGTGGACATTTAACCAACATTGCTCCCTAGGAGTGGCCATTTAACAACCAAAGTAGATGTTAATATTAGACTTTCTACTAAATAGCGTTAGTAAATTCTTCCGCGACAAGATACTCTTGAAAACAAAAGCTAGTATAAAAACTCCCAGGCTCCAAACTTGGAAACCAGGCTCACAATATGGACATTTAACCATCATTGCTCATCAATGTGGACATCTAACCAACATTGCTCCCAAGGAGTGTCCATTTAACAACCAAACTATATGTCAATATTAGAATTTCTATTAAATACGTTAGTAGATTCTTCGAGGACATGTAACTCGTGAAAAAAAAATAGCAACAATGAAAATTGTCTTGCCCCAAACTCGAAAACTAGGTTCACAATGTGGACATTTAACCATCATTGTCCATCAATGTGAACATCTAACCAACATTGCTCCCTAAAAATAGTCATTTAACAACTAAATTAGATGTTAGTATTAGAATTTTTATTAAATAGCGTTAGTAAATTCTTCCTCGACATGGTACTCCTGAAAACAAAAGCAAGTATAAAAACGGTCACGCCTCAAACTGAGAAACCGGGCTCACAATGTGGACATTTAACCATCACTGCTCATAAATTTGGACATTTAACCAACATTGCTCCTTAAGAGTGGACATTTAACAACCAAACTAAATGTTAGTAATACAATTTCTATAAAATAGTGATACTAGATACTTCCTCGCTATGTTACTCCTAAAAACAAAAGCAAGTATAAGAATTGTCACGCCTCAAACTCGGAAACCAGGCTCACAATATGGACATTTAACCATCATTGCCTATCAATGTGAACATCTAACCAATATTGCTCCCTAGTAGTTGCCATTTAATAACCAAACTAGATGTTAGTCTTAAAATTTCTACCAATTAGCGTTAGTAGATTCTTCCATAACAAGTTACTCCTGAAAACAAAAACAAGTATGAAAACTGTCACGCCCCAAACTCGGAAACTGACCTCACAATGTGGACATTTAACCATCATTGCCCATCAATGTAGACATCTAACCAACATTGCTCCCTAAGAGAAGCCATTTAACAACCAAACTAGATGTTAGTTTTAAAATTTCTATTAAATAACGTTAGTAGACTCTTCCGCGACATATTACTCCTGATAACAAAAGCATACATAAAAACATTCACGCCCCAAACTCAGAAACCGGGTTCACAATGTGGACATTTAACCATAATTGCCCATCAATGTGGACATCTAACCAACATTGCTCCCTACGAGTGGCCATTTAACAACCAAATTAGACGTTAGTATTAGAATTTCGATTAAATAGCGTTAGACGATTCTTCCACAACATGTCACTCGTAAAAGCAAAAGCAAGTATAAAAACTATCATGCCCCATACTCGGAAACCAGGATCACAAAGTGGACATTTAACCATCATCGTTCATCAATGTGGACATCTAACCAACATTGCTCCCTATGAGAGGTGCTTTAACAACCAAACTAGATGTTAGTATTAGAATTTTCATTAAATAGCGTTAGTAGAATCTTCCTCGAAATCATACTTCTGAAAACAAAGGCAAGTATAAAAACTGTCATGCCCCGAACTCAGAAACCTAGCTCACAATGTGGACATTTAACCATCATTGCCCATCAATGTGGACATGTAACCAACATTGCTCCCTACGAGTTGCCATTTAACAACCAAAGTAGATGTAAATATTAGACTTTCTACTAAATAGCTTTAGTAAATTCTGCCACGACATGCTACTCCTAAAAACAAAATCAAGTATAAAAACTGTCACGCCCCAAAATCGGAAACCGGGCTCACAATGTGGACATTTAATCATCATTGCCCATAAATGTGGACATTTAACTAACATTGCTCCCTAGGAGTGGCCATTTAACAACCAAAGTAATTGTTAATATTAGACTTTCTACTAAATAGCGTTAGTAAATTCTTCAGCGATAAGACACTCCTGAAAACAAAAGCTAGTATAAAAACTCTCAGGCTCCAAACTCGAAAACCAAGCTCACAATATGGACATTTAACCATCATTGCTCATTAATGTAGACATCTAACC
The DNA here is from genome assembly GCA_030180095.1 of Magnolia changhungtana. NCBI lineage: Eukaryota > Viridiplantae > Streptophyta > Magnoliopsida > Magnoliales > Magnoliaceae > Magnolia > Magnolia changhungtana. Next base: position 10,809 of record JASAUF010000388.1, read on the forward strand.
AACATTGCTCCCAAGGAGTGGCCATTTAACAACCAAACTATACATTAGTATCAGAATTTCGATTAAATAGCGTTAGACAATTCTTCCGCAACATGTCACTCGTAAAAGCAAAAGCAAGTATAAAAACTATCATGCCCCATACTCGGAAACCAGGCTCACAATGTGGACATTTAACCATCATTGTTCATCAATGTGGACATCTAACCAACATTACTCCCTAAGAGTGGCGCTTTAACAACCAAACTAGATGTTAGTATTAGAATTTTCATTAAATAGCGTTAGTAGATTCTTCCTCGAAATCTTACTTCTGAAAAAAAAAAAGCAAGTATAAAAACTGTCATGCCCCAAACTCGAAAACCTAGCTCACAATGTGGACATTTAACCATTATTGCCCATCAATGTGAACATGTAACCAACATTGCTCCTTAAAAATACCCATTTAACAACCAAATTAGATGTTAATATTAAATTTTTTTAAAAATAGCGTTAGTAGATTCTTCTGCGACATGTTACACCTGAAAACAAAAGCATGTATAAAAGCTTTCACGACCCAAACTCGTAAACTGGGCTCACAATGTGGACATTTAACCATCATTTTCGGACATTTAACCAACATTGCTCCCTAGGAGTGGCCATTTAATAATCAAAGTAGATGTTAATATTAGACTTTCTACTAAATAGCGTTAGTAAATTTTTCCGCGACATGCTACTCTTGAAAACAAAATCAAGTATAAAAACTGTCACGCCCCAAAATCGGAAACCGGGCTCACAATGTGGACATTTAACCATCATTGCCCATAAATGTGGACATTTAACTAACATTGCTCCCTAGGAGTGGCCATTTAACAACCAAAGTAGATGTTAATATTAGACTTTCTAGTAAATAGCGTTAGTAAATTCTTCTGCGACATGTTACTCTTGAAAACAAAAACAAGTATGAAAACTGTCACAACCTGAACTCGGAAACCGACCTCACAATGTGGACATTTAACCATCATTGCCCATCAATATAGACATCTAACCAACATTGCTCCCTAAGAGAAGCCATTTAACAACAAACTAAATATTAGTTTTAAAATTTCTATTAAATAACGTTAGTAGACTCTTCCACGACATATTACTCCTGATAACAAAAGCATATATAAAAACTTTCATGCCCCAAACTCGGAAACCGGGCTCACAATGTGGACATTTAACCATAATTGCCCATAACCAACATTACTCCCTAAGAGTGGCCATTTAACAACCAAACTAAATGTTAGTATTAGAATTTCTATTAAACAGTGCTAGTAGATTCTTCCGAGACATGTTACTCCTAAAAATAAAGCAAGTATAAGAACTGTCACGCCCCAAAATCGGAAACTGGGCTCATAATGTGGACATTTAACCATCATTGCCCATAAATGTGGACATTTAACTAACATTGCTCCCTAGGAGTGGCCATTTAACAACCAAAGTAGATGTTAATATTAGACTTTCTACTAAATAGCGTCAGTAAATTCTTCCGCGATAAGATACTCTTGAAAACAAAAGCTAGTATAAAAACTCCCAGGCTCTAAACTCGGAAACCAGGCTCACAATATGGACATAACCATCATTGCTCATAAATGTGGACATCTAACCAACATTGCTGCCAAGGAGTGGCCATTTAACAACCAAACTATACGTTAGTATTAGAATTTCGATTAAATAGTGTTAGACGATTCTTCCGCAACATGTCACTCGTAAAAGCAAAAGCAAGTATAAAAACTATCATGCCCCTTACTCAGAAACCAAGCTCACAATGTGGACATTTAACCATCATTGTTCATCAATGTGGACATCTAACCAACATTACTCCCTAAGAGTGGCTCTTTAACAGCCAAACTAGATGTTAGTATTAGAATTTTCATTAAATAGCGTTAGTAGATTCTTCCTCGAAATCTTACTTCTGAAAACAAAGGCAAGTATAAAAACTGTCATGCCCCAAACTCGAAAACCTAGCTCACAATGTGGACATTTAACCATCATTGCTCATCAATGTGGACATGTAACCAACATTGCTCCTTAAAAATAGCCATTTAACAACCAAATTAGATGTTAATATTAGAATTTTTATTAAATAGCGTTAGTAGATTCTTCCGCGACAAGTTACTCTTGATAACAAAAGCATATATAAAAACTTTCACGACCCAAACTCGTAAACCGGGCTCACAATGTGGACATTTAACCATCATTGTCGGACATTTAACCAACATTGCTCCCTAAGAGTGGCTATTTAATAATCAAAGTAGATGTTAATATTAGATTTTCTACTAAATAGAGTTAGTAAATTTTTTCGCGACATGCTACTCCTGAAAACAAAATCAAGTATAAAAACTGTTAAGCCCCAAAATCGAAAACCGGGCTCACAATGTGGACATTTAACCATCATTGCCCATAAATGTGGACATTTAACTAACATTGCTCCCTAAGAGTGGCCATTTAACAACCAAAGTAGATGTTAATATTAGACTTTCTACTAAATAGCATTAGTAAATTCTTCTGCGACATGTTACTCTTGAAAACAAAAACAAGTATGAAAATTGTCATGCCCTAAACTCGGAAACCGACCTCACAATGTGGACATTTAACCATCATTGCCCATCAATATAGACATCTAACCAACATTGCTCCCTAAGAGAAGCCATTTAACAACCAAACTAAATGTTAGTTTTAGAATTTCTATTAAATAGCGTTAGGAGACTCTTCCGTGACATATTACTCCTGATAACAAAAGCATATATAAAAACTTTCATGCCCCAAACTCGAAAACCGGGCTCACAATGTGGACATTTAACCATAATTGCCCATAACCAACATTGCTCCCTAAGAGTGGCTATTTAACAACCAAACTAGCAATGGCCATTTAACAACCAAACTAAATGTTAGTATTAGAATTTCTATTAAACAGCGCTAGTAGATTCTTCCGAGACATGTTACTCCTGAAAACAAACACAAGTATAAGAACTGTCACGCCCCAAACTCGGAAACTGGGCTCACAATGTAGACATTTAACCATCATTGCCCATAAATGTGGATAGTTAACCAACATTGCTCCCTAGGAGTGGACATTTAACAACCAAACTAAATGTTAGTAATACAATTTCTATTAAATAGTGATACTAGATACTTCCTCGCCATGTTAGTCCTGAAAACAAAAGCAAGTATAAGAACTGTCACGCCCCAAACTCGAAAATCGGGCTTACAATGTGGACATTTAACCATCATTGTCAATCAATGTGAACATCTAACCAACATTGCTCCCTAAGAGTGACACTTTAACAACCAAACTAGATATTAATATTAGAATTTCTATTAAATAGCGTTAGTAGACTCTTTCGCGACATGTTACTCCCGAAAACAAATGTAAGTATAAAAACTAACACGCCTCAAACTCAAAAACTACGCTCATAATGTGGACGTTTAACCATCAGTGCACATCAATGTGGACATCTAACCAACATTGCTCCTTAGGAGTGGCCATTTAACAATCAAACTAAATATTCGTATTACAATTTCTATTAAATATCGTTAGTAGATTCTTCCACGACATGTTACTTTAGAACACAAAAGCAAGTATAAAATCTATCGCACTGCAAACTCAAAAACTGAGCTCACAATGTGGACATTTAACCATCATTGCCCATCAATGTCGACATCTAACCAACATTGCTCCCTAGGAGTGGCTATTTAACAACCAAAATAGATATTAGTATTAGAATTTCTTTAAAATAGTGTTAGGAGACTCTTCCGCGATATGTTACTCCTGAAAACAAAAACAACTATAAAAATTGTCACCAGCAAAACTTGGAAATCGGGATCATAATGTGGACATTTAACCATCATTGCTCCCTAGGAGTGGCGTTTTAACAACCAAAGTAGATGTTAGTATTAGAATTTTTATTAAATAGCGTTAGTAGAGTCTTCCACGAAATGTTACTCTTGAAAACAAAAGCAAGTATAAAAATTGTCACGCCCCAAACTCAAAAACTGAGCTCACAATGTGGGCATTTAATCATCATTGCCCATCAATGTGGACATCTAACCAACATTGCTCCCTAAGAGTGGTCATTTAACAACCAAACTAGATGTTAGTATTAGAATTTCTATTAAATAGCGTTAGTAGATTCTTCAGCTATATTTTACACCTGAAAATAAAAATAAGTATAAAGATTGTCACGCCCTAAACTCAGAAACCGGATTCACAGTGTGGACATTTAACCATCATTGTTCATCAATGTGGACATCTAACCAACATTGCTCCCGAGGAATAGCCATTTAACAACCAAATTAGATGTTAGTATTAGAATTTTTATTAAATAGCGTTAGTAGATTCTTCCACGACATGTTACTCTTGAAAACAATAGAAAGTATAAAAACTGTCACGCCCCAAATTCGGAAACTTTGCTCACAATATGGACATTTAACTATCATTACCCATAAATGTGGACATTTAACCAACATTGCTCCCTAGGGGTGGCCATTTAATGACCAAGCAAAATTTAATATTAGACTTTCTACTAAATAGCGTTAGTATATTCTTCCACGACATGATACTTCTAAAAATAAAAGCAAGTATAAAAACTCTCACGCTCCAAACTCGGAAAACGGGCTCACAATGTGGACATTTAACCATCATTGCTCATCAATGTGGGCATCTAACCAACATTGCTCCCAAGGAGTGGCCATTTAACAACCAAACTATATGTTAGTATTAGAATTTCTATTAAATAACGTTTGCAGATTCTTCGACGACATGTAAGTCTTGAAAAAAAAATAAGCATGCATGAAAATTGTCATGCCCCAAAATCGAAAACCGGGTTCACAATGTGGACATTTAACCATCATTGCCCATCAATGTGGACATCTAACCAACATTGCTCCCAACGACTAACCATTTAACAACTAAATTAGATGTTAGAATTAGAATTTTTATTAAATTGCGTTAGTAAATTCTTTCGCGACATGATACTCCTGAAAACAAAAGTAATTATAAAAACTATCATGCCCCAAACTTGGAAAACGGGCTCACAATGTGGACATTTAACCATCATTGCCCATAAATGTGGATATTTAAGGAGTGGACATTTAACAAACAAACTAAATGTTAGTAATACAATTTCTATTAAATAGCGATACTATATACTTCCTCGCCATGTTAGTCCTGAAAACAAAAGCAAGTATAAAAACTGTCATGCCCCAAACTCGAAAACTAGGCTCACAATGTGGACATTTAACCATCATTGTCTATCAATGGGGACATCTAACCAACATTGCTCCCTAGTAGTTGCCATTTAACAACCAAACTAGATGTTAGTCTTAGAATTTCTATTAAATAGCGTTAGTAAATTCTTCCGCGATATGTTACTCTTGAAAGAGACAACAAGTATGAAAACTGTCACGCCCAAAACTCAGAAACCGACCTCACAATGTGGACATTTAACCATCATTGCCCATCAATGTAGACATCTAACCAACATTGCTCCCTAAGAAAGGTCATTTAACAACCAAACTAGATGTTAGTTTTAGAATTTTTATTAAATAGCGTTATAAACTCTTCCGCGACATATTAGTCCTGATAATAAAAGCATGTATAAAAACTTTCACGCCCCAAACTCAGAAACCGGGCTCACAATATGGACATTTAACTATAATTGCCCATCAATGTCGACATCTAACCAACATCGTATTAGGTCTAAACCGCACATCGGAAATTCGATTAACGCAAAGCTAAGGACTTAGGACCGCCTCGCTGGGCTCGATAACCGTCTCGGAAATCAGGTCCAGTCGATGTCCCACGGCTATTCGCTCGAGTCCAGAGTGAGGGAGTGTGAAAATCACTCTTTCCTTTACAAAATAAATATCTGGAATAGTGATCTGGCACCATTCGGTTGCGGATCAGTATTAAGCAACCATACCGTCAGAATCAGACCAAATTACATCCTCGGATCAGGAAAAATTTCAGGAACATTTACATGTACTTGAAATTTCGGATCGTGGTCCACTGACCGTTGAACTGAAAGTTGGTCCGCCACGTGTGATCTGGGAATCCGATCAAGTTGAAAACATAATCCCATGTGGATCCATGAGTGGTGAGCTTAAGTCTGACGTTTGGCTCAAGGGGGGGCCACCAGAAACACTCTTTTAAGCTGGAACATCGCCGAAATGCTTACAATAGCAGTAACCCTTGAACCTGAGTCTATTTTGGAGAGGTTTTAGGCTATAAAAGGGCCTTAGAACAGCCCCTCTCACAGCCATACGAATTTGGGATAAAACCCTAGTGAGAGAGAGAAAAGAGAGAGAAGACTTGGGATTTGTGGGAGCACCTTCCTCCTACTGCTTTCAATCATCGCATTACTGCACCGCCTCTTTCCAGGCGCTTTCCCGGCGATATCAACTCCGTTTTAAGGTGAGAAACCCTAACCCTAGGTCTGATTTGAAGTGTATAGGCTTTAGGTTGTGAAATAGCTAACCGATTTCACTCCTTAGGCAAGAAAACTCCCGAATACGGAAGCTCATCCAACCTTATTGATTCGTTGAGATTCCAAGGTGAAAGGTGAGGACTTTAGGTGTATAAGTTGCGGTTTTCAACGCTTTCAATGTCAGTTAATGGTAGATTCATGATCTGCATGCAATTGCACATGTACAAAGTGCTTTTCGTTTTCTGTTTCGATTAGAATTGTAGAATTTGGAATTTCACATACTCTAAGTATTCGTATGAAATACTGTATACGTATTTTTTATGGAAATGTGTTTGACATGTTTATTTGTCGTATGGGTATATGATGTATGGATAAAATACTCATTTGGCGAAAGGGTTCGCCTAAATACATGTTTATTAATATACATCATGTATGTAGAAATACGGTATAGTAAGAAGACCGTATACGTGTATATTTTAGCGATGTGTTTGTCATGATTAATTGTTGTATAAATATATTATGTACGTATAAATTAATTGCTTGGCGAAAGGAATCGCCGTATTACAAGTTCCCTTGTAAATACTACATATGTTGAAATTGTGTATACTAGAACTACCGTATATGTGTGAATTTTGGAAATGCAATTGTCATGAGTATTTGCTGTATGATTATGATATACATGGATAAAATACCCGCCTAGCAAAAGGATAGCCCTAATACGTATTTTACTAACATACATCATGTATGTTGGAATAGTGTACTCCAAGTGTTTGTGTAAATGCTTGTGAGAGTAAATGCTTTGATGTTAGCACCGTAGGTTGGTGCTGAGATGGAATTCGCGACTACCTTAGAGACATGTAGGATTCCCTCCATGTGGTTGTTTACTTCGACCACTCACATACGATGTATATGTGTTTGTATCCCTATCTGTATAGTGCTCTATTACATGCTTTACAACATGCTTTATAACATGCTTTGTGGCATGCCTCCTAGCATGTTTGTATTACTTTGTTTATCATGCTTAACTCCACATGCTATTGATGAGAACTGTTTGAGTTTGGGACTATGTCTATAGTCTAAACATTCGGTACCAAACTTGAGATTGTGGCTAAGATTCATTGTCGCCACAAGGGATGTGTCTGATGAACCCGAGTCGTACTTCGGTTGGCGATAGTGGTTGGCCACACGGAGTGCTTTTGCGCTTCATATCGCCCAACTCGTTGTGCGTTCGAGCTAGTCAGGCTCGTCAATTAACCCGATATGTCGAATGTGTGTTCACCATGTTTGGTCATTAGTGTTTGAACCTAGGGTACCAAACTTACCAGTGGCAATCCCGTTAACCATGGTACCTCGATCCGCTAAGACTCATGAGCCGGACATGGTGGTATGAGACACCGTGGCCGAGCTGCCTATCATTTGGGGCCATGTGCCTCCCCGTAGTGACCATTAAGCAACCCAACTCGTGAGCCGAATACGGTAGTATGGGACAACGTATTAATTTGTCGATACTTACGGCGAGAGCCGAGTACGGTGAGACTGTACTCGTCCGACGGCGACGAGTCCTCTGTAGTATCTTCGAGTATACTCCAAGGTCCGTGATTGGCGACGAGTCTTTCACAAAGACAAGCTAGAGTATGAGTTGAGCCGAGTACGGTGAGACCTGTATTCGAGCTGACGGCTAGTGATTGAGCCGAGTACGGTGAGACCTGTACTCGAGCTGACGGTCAGCAATTGAGCCGCATACGGTGAGATCTGTATCCGTGCTGATGGGTGACGAGCCCTTTGTGATGCCTTCGATACGCCTCTCAAACCATAATATCGTATGAGATTAACTAGGACTGACGACCCTAGAATGGATCATGTTTGAGAATGATACAAGGGAGGTACCTTAGTTTCCCAATACTGCTGTTTGAAATGGACTAATAATAACTCGGTAATCATGCTCATCATCGCACCGCATGTGCCTAGTAGATGTGGAGCACTGAGGGAGTTATGCATTCGTGAACGTAAGATGTTGTCGCATGAGGGTGGTTGGCAAGGGCATACATCATCATGTCATTTCATACTTGCATTTAACAAGAGTAGTTAAACTTGTTGGATTGTACCGCTTTATCATTACTGCTTGATTAAGTTGATAACATGTTAACCTATGCCTTATTGTTCCACTGAGTTAGCTACTCACTCACACGTTACGGGACGGTGTTTGCAACACCAACCGGATTCACATCCACAGTATAGGCGGCGCGTCGGTTCAGGAGCTGGAGCCCGATTTCGACGAGGACCAGGATGAGTTCTCATTTATGCAGTACTCTGACGGATATGCTTAAGCCGACTGCATCGCGGGGACTTCAGGACTCATCTTTTAGATTCTATTTTGATTTTGATTCAGAAATAGTATATGTATATGGATACTCAGTTAGTGTTCATACTCAGGTGTTCATATAAATTTTGTTCTTTATATACTTTAAATATACAATTTCAGTCTTCCGCTTGCCTTTATACAATTGAACTGGAGTATGAATTACTATTTTGGTATAATCTCATTCATGTTTATTGCTCTAACTCAGACAACATTTAACCATCATTGTGTATGTTGCATAAGTGATGCGTTGGAACTCGGGAGTTGAGTTCATACTCGACCCCCGAATTTCAGGGCGTTACACCATCATTGCCCATTAATGTCGACATCTAACCAACATTGCTCCCTAGGAGTGGCCATTTAACAACCAAACTAGATGTTAGTATTAGAATTTCTATAAAATAGCGTTAGGAGACTCTTCCGCGATATGTTACTCCTGAAAACAAAAACAACTATAAAAATTGTCACGAGCAAAACTTGAAAATCGGGATCATAATGTGGACATTTAACCATCATTGCTCCCTAGGAGTGGCATTTTAACAACCAAAGTAGATATTAGTATTAGAATTTTTATTAAATAGCGTTAGTAGAGTCTTCCACGAAATGTTACTCTTGAAAACAAAAGCAAGTATAAAAATTGTCACGCCCCAAACTCGGAAACTGAGCTCACAATGTGGACATTTAATCATCATTGCCCATCAACGTGGACATCTAACCAACATTGCTCCCTAAGAGTGGCCATTTAACAACCAAACTAGATGTTAGTATTAGAATTTCTATTAAATAGCGTTAGTAGATTCTTCAGCAATATTTTACACCTGAAAATAAAAACAAGTATAAAAATTGTCACGCCATAAACTCAGAAACCGGATTCACAATGTGGACATTTAACCATCATTGCCCATCAATGTGGACATCTAATCAATATTGCTCCCAAGGAATAGCTATTTAACAACCAAATTAGATGTTAGTATTAGAATTTTTATTAAATAGCGTTAGTAGATTCTTCCACGACATGTTACTCTTTAAAACAATAGAAAGTATAAAAACTGTCATGCCCCAAATTCAGAAACTGGGCGCACAATATGGACATTTAACCATCATTGCCCATAAATGTGGACATTTAACCAACATTGTTCCATAGGGGTGGCCATTTAATGACAAAGCAAATTTTAATATTAGACTTTCTACTAAATAGCATTAGTATATTCATCCGCGACATGATACTCCTGAAAACAAAAGCAAGTATAAAAACTCTCACGCTCCAAACTCGGAAACTGGGCTTACAATGTAGACATTTAACCATCATTGCTCATCAATGTGGTAATCTAACCAACATTGCTCCCTAGGAGTAGCCATTTAACAACCAAACAATATGTTAGTATTAGAATTTCTATTAAATAACGTTTGTAAATTCTTCGACGACATGTAAGTCTTGAAAAAAATAGCAAGCGTGAAAATTGTCATGCCCTAAAATCGAAAATCGGGTTCACAATGTGGACATTTAACCATCATTGTCTATCAATGTGGACATCTAACCAACATTGCTCCCTACGAATAGCCATTTAACAACCAAATTAGATGTTAGTATTAGAATTTTTATTAAATTGCGTTAGTAAATTCTTCCGCGACATGATACTCCTAAAAATAAAAGTAATTATAAAACTATCATGCCCCAAACTTGGAAAACGGGCTCACAATGTGGACATTTGACCATCATTGCCCATAAATGTGGATATTTAAGGAGTGGACATTTAACAAACAAACTAAATGTTAGTAATACAATTTCTATTAAATAGCAATACTATATACTTCCTCGCCATGTTAGTCCTGAAAACAAAAGCAAGTATAAAAACTGTTACGCCCCAAACTCAAAAACTAGGCTCACAATGTGGACATTTAACTATCATTGTCTATCAATGGGGACATCTAACCAACATTGCTCCCTAGTAGTTGCCATTTAACAACCAAACTAGATGTTAGTCTTAGAATTTCGATTAAATAGCATTAGTAAATTCTTCCGCGATATGTTACTCTTGAAAGAGACAAGTATGAAAACTGTCACGCCCAAAACTCGAAAATCGACCTCACAATGTGGACATTTAACCATCATTGCCCATCAATGTAGACATCTAACCAACATTGCTCCCTAAGAGAGGTCATTTAACAACCAAACTAGATATTAGTTTTAGAATTTTTATTAAATAGCGTTATTAGACTCTTCCTCGACATATTAGTCCTGATAATAAAAGAATGTATAAAAACTTTCATGCCCCAAACTCAGAAATCGGGCTCACAATATGGACATTTAACTATAATTGCCCATCAATGTCGATATCTAACCAACATTGTTCCCTAGGAGTGGACATTTAACAACCAAACTAAATGTTAGTAATAGAATTTATACTATAGTGTTAATAGATTCTTCTGCGACATATTACTCATGAAAACAAAAACAAATATAAAAACGGTCATGCCACAAACTCGAAAACCGAGCTCACAATGTAGATATTTAACCATCATTGCCTATCAATGTGGACATGTAACCAACATTGCTCCCTAAGAGTGGTCATTTAACAACCAAACTAGATATTAATATTAGAATTTCTATTAAATAACGTTAGTAGACTCTTCCGCGACATGTTACTCCTTAAAACAAACGCAAGTATAAGAGCTGTCAAGCCCCAAACCCGGAAACCGGACTCACAATGTGGACATTTAACCATCAGTGTCCATTAATGTGAACATCTAACCAACATTGCTCCCTAGGATTGCTCATTTAACAATCAAACTAAATATTCGTATTACAATTTCTATTAAATAGCATTAGTAGACTCTTCCGCGACTTGTTACTCTTGAAAACAAAAGTTAGTATAATATCTATCGCGCCGCAAACTCGAAAACCGAGCTCACAATGTGGACATTTAACCATCATTTCCCATCAATGTGGACATCTAACCAACATTGCTCCCTGGGAGTGGCCATTTAACAACCAAACTATATGTTAGTATTAGAATTTCTATTAAATAGCGTTAGGAGATTCTTCCATGATATGTTACTCCTGAAAACAAAAGCAATTAAAAAAACTGTCACGCTCCAAACTTGAAAATCGGGATCATAATGTGTACATTTAACCATCATCGCTCCCTAGGAGTTGCGATTTAACAAACAAAGTAGATGTTAGTATTAGAATTTTTATTAAATAGCGTTAGTAGATTCTTCCACGAAATGTTACTCTTGAAAACAAAAGCAAGTATAAAAATTGTCACGTCCCAAACTCGGAAACCGAGCTCATAATGTAGACATTTAATCATCATTGCCCATCAATGTAGACATCTAACCAACATTGCTCCTTAGGAGTGGCCATTTAACAACCAAATTAGATGTTATTATAAGAATTTCTATTAAATAACGTTATTAGATTCTTCTGCGATATTTTAATCCTTAAAACAAAAACAAGTATAAAAATTATCACGCCCTAAACTCAGAAACCGGGTTCACAATGTGGACATTTACCCATCATTTTCCATCAATGTGGACATATAAGCAACATTGCTCCTTAGGAATAGCCATTTAATAACCAAATTAGATGTTAATATTAGAATTTTTATTAAATAGCGTTAGTATATTCTTCCGTGATATGTTAATCCTGAAAACAAAAGCATATATAAAAACTTTCACGCCCAAAACTCGGAAACTGGGTTCACAATGTGGACATTTAACCATCATTGCCCATAAATGTGGACATTTAACCAACAATGCTCCCTAGGAGTGGCCATTTAACAATCAAAGCAGATGTTAATATTAGACTTTCTACTAAATAACGTTAGTAAATTTTTCCGCGACATGCGACTCCTGAAAACAAAATCAAGTATAAGAACTGTCACGCCCCAAAATTGAAAACCGGGCTCACAATGTGGACATTTAACCAACAATGCTCCCTAGGAGTGGCCATTTAACAATCAAAGCAGATGTTAATATTAGACTTTCTACTAAATAGCGTTAGTAAATTTTTCCGCGACATGCGACTCCTGAAAACAAAATCAAGTATAAGAACTGTCACGCCCCAAAATTGAAAACCGGGCTCACAATGTGTACATTTAACCATCATTGCCCATAAATGTGGACATTTAACTAACATTGCTCCCTAGGAATGGCCATTTAACAACCAAAGTAAATGTTAATATTAGACTTTCTACTAAATAGTGTTAGTAAATTCTTCCGTGACAAGATACTCCTGAAAACAAAAGCTAGTATAAAAACTCCCAGGCTCCAAACTCGGAAACCAGGCTCACAATATGGACATTTAACCGTAATTGCTCATCAATATGGACATCTAACCAACATTGCTCCCAAGGAGTGGCCATTTAACAACCAAACTATACGTTAGTATTAGAATTTCGATTAAATAGCATTAGACGATTCTTCTGCAACATGTCACTCGTAAAAGCAAAAGCAAGTATAAAAACTATCATGCCCCATACTCGAAAATCAGGCTCACAATGTGGACATTTAACCATCATTGTTCATCAATGTGGACATCTAACCAACATTGCTCCCTAAGAGTGGCGCTTTAACAACCAAACTAGATGTTAGTATTAGAATTTTCATTAAATAGCGTTAGTAGATTCTTCCTCGAAATCTTACTTCTGAAAACAAAGGCAAGTATAAAAACTCTCATGCCCCAAACTCGGAAACCTAGCTCACAATGTGGACATTTAACCATCATTGCCCATCAATGTGGACATGTAACCAACATTGCTCCTTAAGAATACCCATTTAACAACCAAATTAGATGTTAATATTATAATTTTTATTAAATAGCGTTAGTAGATTCTTCCGCGACATGTTACACTTGAAAACAAAAGCAAGTATAAAAACTTTCACGACCCAAACTCAGAAGGGCTCACAATGTGGACATTTAACCATCATTCTTGGGACATTTAACCAACATTGCTCCCAGGAGTGGCCATTTAATAATCAAAGTAGATGTTAATATTAGACTTTCTCCTAAATATCGTTAGTAAATTTTTCCGCGACATGCTACTCCTGAAAACAAAATCAAGTATAAAAACTGTCACGCCCCAAAATCGGAAATCGGGCTCACAATGTGGACATTTAACTATCATTGCACATAAATGTGGACATTTAACTAACATTGCTCCCTAGGAGTGGCCATTTAACAACCAAAGTAGACGTTAATATTAGACTTTCTACTAAATAGCATTAGTAAATTCTTCTGCGACATGTTACTTTTGAAAATAAAAACAAGTATGAAAACTGTCACACCCTAAACTCGGCAACTGACCTCACAATGTGGACATTTAACCATTATTGCCCATCAATGTAGACATCTAACCAACATTGCTCCCTAAGAGAAGCCTATTCAACAACCAAATGAATGTTAGGTTTAGAATTTTTATTAAATAAATAAGCGTTAGTAGACTCTTCCGCGACATATTACTCCTGATAACAAAAGCATATATAAAAACTTTCATGCCCCAAACTCGAAAACCGGGCTTAAAATATGGACATTTAACCATAATTGCCCATAACCAACATTGCTCCCTAAGAGTGGCTATTTAACAACCAAACTAGCAATAGCCATTTAACAACCAAACTAAATGTTAGTATTAGAATTTCTATTAAATAGCGCTAGTAGATTCTTCTGAGACATGTTACTCCTGAAAACAAAAGCAAGTATAAGAACTGTCACGCCCCAAACTCGAAAACTGGGCTCACAATGTGGACATTTAACCAACATTGCCCATAAATGTGGATATTTAACCAACATTGCTCCCTAGGAGTGGACATTTAACAACCAAACTAAATGTTAGTAATACAATTTCTATTAAGTAGCGATACTAGATACTTCCTTGCCATGTTAGTCCTGAAAACAAAAGTAAGTATAAGAACTGTCACGCCCTAAACTCAGAAACCGGGCTCACAATGTGGACATTTAACCATCATTATCAATCAATGTGGACATCTAACCAACATTGCTCCCTAAGAGTGACACTTTAACAACCAAACTAGATATTAATATTAGAATTTCTATTAAATAGCATTAGTAGACTCTTCCGCGACATGTTACTCCCGAAAACAAATGCAAGTATAAAAACTAACACGCCCAAAACTCAAAAACTAGGCTCCCAATGTAAACGTTTAACCATCAGTGCCCATCAATGTGGACATCTAACCAACATTGCTCCTTAGGAGTGGCCATTTAACGACCAAACTAAATATTCGTATTACAATTTCTATTAAATATCGTTAGTAGATTCTTCCGCGACATGTTACTCTAGAACACAAAAGCAAGTAAAATATCTATCGCGCCGCAAACTTGAAAATCGAGCTCACAATGTGGACATTTAACCATCATTGCCCATCAATGTCGACATCTAACCAACATTGCTCCCTAGGAGTGGCCATGTAACAACCAAATTAGATGTTAGTATTAGACTTTCTATAAAATAGCGTTAGGAGACTCTTCTGAGATATGTTACTCCTGAAAACAAAAACAACTATAAAAACTGTCATGAGCAAAACTTGGAAATCGGGATCATAATGTGGACATTTAACCATCATTGCTCCCTAGGAGTGGCGTTTAACAACCAAAGTAGATATTAGTATTAGAATTTTTATTAAATAGCATTAGTAGAGTCTTCCACGAAATGTTACTCTTGAAAACAAAAGCAAGTATAAAAATGGTCACGCCCTAAACTCGAAAACCGAGCTCACAATCTGGACATTTAATCATCATTGCCCATCAATGTGGACATTTAACCAACATTGCTCCCTAAGAGTAGCCATTTAATAACCAAACTAGACGTTAGTATTAGAATTTCTATTAAATAGTGTTAGTAGATTCTTCAGCGATATTTTACACCTGAAAATAAAAACAAGTATAAAAATTGTCACGCCCTAAACTCAGAAACCGGATTCACAATTTGGACATTTAACCATCATTGCCTATCAATGTGGACATCTAACAAACATTGCTCCTGAGGAATAGCCATTTAAAAACCAAATTAGATGTTAGTATAAGAATTTTTATTAAATAGCGTTAGTAGATTCTTCCACGACATGTTACTCTTGAAAACAATAGAAAGTATAAAAACTGTCACGCCCCAAATTCAGAAACTGGGCTCACAATATGGACATTTAACCATCATTGCCCATAAATGTGGACATTTAACCAACATTGCTCCCGAGGGATGGCCATTTAATGACCAAATAAGTTTTAATATTAGACTTTCTACTAAATAGCGTTAGTATATTCTTCCGTGACATGATACTCCTGAAAACAAAAGCAAGTATAAATATTCTCACGCTCCAAACTCGGAAACCAGGCTCATAATGTGGACATTTAACCATCATTGTTCATCAATGTGGGCATCTAACCAACATTGCTCCCTAGGAATAGCCATTTAACAACCAAACTATATGTTAGTATTAGAATTTCTATTAAATAACATTTGTAGATTCTTCAACGACATGTAACTCCTGAAAAAAAAATAACAAGCATGAAAATTGTCATGCCCCAAAATCGAAAACTGGGTTCACAATGTGGACATTTAACTATCATTGCCCATCAATGTGGACATCTAACCAACATTGCTCCCTACGAATAGCCATTTAACAACCAAATTAGATGTTAGTATTAGAATTTTTATTAAATTGCGTTAGTAAATTCTTCCGCGACATGATACTCCTGAAAACAAAAGTATTTATAAAAACTATCATGCCCCAAACTCGGAAAACGGGCTCACAATGTGGACATTTAACCATCATTGCCCATAAATGTGGATATTTAATGAGTGGACATTTAACAAACAAACTAAATGTTAGTAACACAATTTCTATTAAATAGCGATACTATATACTTCCTCGCCATGTTAGTCCTGAAAACAAAAGCAAGTACAAAAACTGTCACACCCTAAACTCAAAAACTAGGCTCATAATGTGGACATTTAACCATCATTGCCTGTCAGTAGGGACATCTAACCAACATTGCTCCCTAGCAGTTGCCATTTAACAACCAAACTAGATGTTAGTCTTAGAATTTCCATTAAATAGCGTTAGTAAATTCTTCCGCGATATGTTACTCTTGAAAGAGACAACAAGTTTGAGAACTATCATGCCCAAAACTCGGAAACCGACCTAACAATGTGGACATTTAACCATCATTCCCCATCAATGTAGACATCTAACCAACATTGCTCCCTAAGAGAGGTCATTTAACAACCAAACTAGATGTTGGTTTTAAAATTTTTATTAAATGGCGTTAGTAGACTCTTCCGCGACATATTAGTCCTGATAATAAAAGTATGTATAAAAACTTTCACGCCCCAAACTCAAAAACCGGGCTCACAATATAGACATTTAACTATAATTGACCATCAATGTCGACATCTAACCAACATTGTTCCCTAGGAGTGACCATTTAACAACCAAACTAAATGTTAATAATAGATTTTATATTAAATAGCATTAATAGATTCTTCTGCAACATTACTCATGAAAACAAAAACAAATATAAAAATTGTTAGTATATGTTAGTATTAGAATTTCTATTACTCATGAAAACAAAAACAAAAACAAACAAAAACAAATATTAAATGTCTATAGTATATGTTAGTATTAGAATTTCTATTAAATAGCGTTAGGAGATTCTTCCATGATATGTTACTCCTGAAAACAAAAGCAATTAAAAAAACTGTCACGCTCCAAACTTGAAAATCGGGATCATAATGTGTACATTTAACCATCATCGCTCCCTAGGAGTTGCGATTTAACAAACAAAGTATATGTTAGTATTAGAATTTTTATTAAATAGCGTTAGTAGATTCTTCCACGAAATGTTACTCTTGAAAACAAAAGCACGTATAAAAATTGTCACGTCCCAAACTCGGAAACCGAGCTCATAATGTAGACATTTAATCATCATTGCCCATCAATGTAGACATCTAACCAACATTGCTCCTTAGGAGTGGCCATTTAACAACCAAATTAGATGTTATTATAAGAATTTCTATTAAATAACGTTATTAGATTCTTCTGCGATATTTTAATCCTTAAAACAAAAACAAGTATAAAAATTATCACGCCCTAAACTCAGAAACCGGGTTCACAATGTGGACATTTACCCATCATTTTCCATCAATGTGGACATATAAGCAACATTGCTCCTTAGGAATAGCCATTTAATAACCAAATTAGATGTTAATATTAGAATTTTTATTAAATAGCGTTAGTATATTCTTCCGTGATATGTTAATCCTGAAAACAAAAGCATATATAAAAACTTTCATGCCCAAAACTCGGAAACTGGGTTCACAATGTGGACAATTAACCATCATTGCCCATAAATGTGGACATTTAAACAATAATAGATTCTTCTGCAACATTACTCATGAAAACAAAAACAAAAACAAACAAAAACAAATATTAAATGTCTATAGTATATGTTAGTATTAGAATTTCTATTAAATAGCGTTAGGAGATTCTTCCATGATATGTTACTCCTGAAAACAAAAGCAATTAAAAAAACTGTCACGCTCCAAACTTGAAAATCGGGATCATAATGTGTACATTTAACCATCATCGCTCCCTAGGAGTTGCGATTTAACAAACAAAGTAGATGTTAGTATTAGAATTTTTATTAAATAGCGTTAGTAGATTCTTCCACGAAATGTTACTCTTGAAAACAAAAGCAAGTATAAAAATTGTCACGTCCCAAACTCGGAAACCGAGCTCATAATGTAGACATTTAATCATCATTGCCCATCAATGTAGACATCTAACCAACATTGCTCCTTAGGAGTGGCCATTTAACAACCAAATTAGATGTTATTATAAGAATTTCTATTAAATAACGTTATTAGATTCTTCTGCGATATTTTAATCCTTAAAACAAAAACAAGTATAAAAATTATCACGCCCTAAACTCAGAAACCGGGTTCACAATGTGGACATTTACCCATCATTTTCCATCAATGTGGACATATAAGCAACATTGCTCCTTAGGAATAGCCATTTAATAACCAAATTAGATGTTAATATTAGAATTTTTATTAAATAGCGTTAGTATATTCTTCCGTGATATGTTAATCCTGAAAACAAAAGCATATATAAAAACTTTCACGCCCAAAACTCGGAAACTGGGTTCACAATGTGGACATTTAACCATCATTGCCCATAAATGTGGACATTTAACCAACAATGCTCCCTAGGAGTGGCCATTTAACAATCAAAGCAGATGTTAATATTAGACTTTCTACTAAATAACGTTAGTAAATTTTTCCGCGACATGCGACTCCTGAAAACAAAATCAAGTATAAGAACTGTCACGCCCCAAAATTGAAAACCGGGCTCACAATGTGGACATTTAACCAACAATGCTCCCTAGGAGTGGCCATTTAACAATCAAAGCAGATGTTAATATTAGACTTTCTACTAAATAGCGTTAGTAAATTTTTCCGCGACATGCGACTCCTGAAAACAAAATCAAGTATAAGAACTGTCACGCCCCAAAATTGAAAACCGGGCTCACAATGTGTACATTTAACCATCATTGCCCATAAATGTGGACATTTAACTAACATTGCTCCCTAGGAATGGCCATTTAACAACCAAAGTAAATGTTAATATTAGACTTTCTACTAAATAGTGTTAGTAAATTCTTCCGTGACAAGATACTCCTGAAAACAAAAGCTAGTATAAAAACTCCCAGGCTCCAAACTCGGAAACCAGGCTCACAATATGGACATTTAACCGTAATTGCTCATCAATATGGACATCTAACCAACATTGCTCCCAAGGAGTGGCCATTTAACAACCAAACTATACGTTAGTATTAGAATTTCGATTAAATAGCATTAGACGATTCTTCTGCAACATGTCACTCGTAAAAGCAAAAGCAAGTATAAAAACTATCATGCCCCATACTCGAAAATCAGGCTCACAATGTGGACATTTAACCATCATTGTTCATCAATGTGGACATCTAACCAACATTGCTCCCTAAGAGTGGCGCTTTAACAACCAAACTAGATGTTAGTATTAGAATTTTCATTAAATAGCGTTAGTAGATTCTTCCTCGAAATCTTACTTCTGAAAACAAAGGCAAGTATAAAAACTGTCATGCCCCAAACTCGGAAACCTAGCTCACAATGTGGACATTTAACCATCATTGCCCATCAATGTGGACATGTAACCAACATTGCTCCTTAAGAATACCCATTTAACAACCAAATTAGATGTTAATATTATAATTTTTATTAAATAGCGTTAGTAGATTCTTCCGCGACATGTTACACTTGAAAACAAAAGCAAGTATAAAAACTTTCACGACCCAAACTCGTAAACCGGGCTCACAATGTGGACATTTAACCATCATTGCCGGACATTTAACCAACATTGCTCCCTAGGAGTGGCCATTTAATAATCAAAGTAGATGTTAATATTAGACTTTCTCCTAAATATCGTTAGTAAATTTTTCCGCGACATGCTACTCCTGAAAACAAAATCAAGTATAAAAACTGTCACGCCCCAAAATCGGAAATCGGGCTCACAATGTGGACATTTAACTATCATTGCACATAAATGTGGACATTTAACTAACATTGCTCCCTAGGAGTGGCCATTTAACAACCAAAGTAGACGTTAATATTAGACTTTCTACTAAATAGCATTAGTAAATTCTTCTGCGACATGTTACTTTTGAAAATAAAAACAAGTATGAAAACTGTCACACCCTAAACTCGGCAACTGACCTCACAATGTGGACATTTAACCATTATTGCCCATCAATGTAGACATCTAACCAACATTGCTCCCTAAGAGAAGCCATTCAACAACCAAACTGAATGTTAGGTTTAGAATTTTTATTAAATAGCGTTAGTAGACTCTTCCGCGACATATTACTCCTGATAACAAAAGCATATATAAAAACTTTCATGCCCCAAACTCGAAAACCGGGCTTAAAATGTGGACATTTAACCATAATTGCCCATAACCAACATTGCTCCCTAAGAGTGGCTATTTAACAACCAAACTAGCAATAGCCATTTAACAACCAAACTAAATGTTAGTATTAGAATTTCTATTAAATAGCGCTAGTAGATTCTTCTGAGACATGTTACTCCTGAAAACAAAAGCAAGTATAAGAACTGTCACGCCCCAAACTCGAAAACTGGGCTCACAATGTGGACATTTAACCAACATTGCCCATAAATGTGGATATTTAACCAACATTGCTCCCTAGGAGTGGACATTTAACAACCAAACTAAATGTTAGTAATACAATTTCTATTAAGTAGCGATACTAGATACTTCCTTGCCATGTTAGTCCTGAAAACAAAAGTAAGTATAAGAACTGTCACGCCCTAAACTCGAAAAACCGGGCTCACAATGTGGACATTTAACCATCATTATCAATCAATGTGGACATCTAACCAACATTGCTCCCTAAGAGTGACACTTTAACAACCAAACTAGATATTAATATTAGAATTTCTATTAAATAGCATTAGTAGACTCTTCCGCGACATGTTACTCCCGAAAACAAATGCAAGTATAAAAACTAACACGCCCAAAACTCAAAAACTAGGCTCCCAATGTAAACGTTTAACCATCAGTGCCCATCAATGTGGACATCTAACCAACATTGCTCCTTAGGAGTGGCCATTTAACGACCAAACTAAATATTCGTATTACAATTTCTATTAAATATCGTTAGTAGATTCTTCCGCGACATGTTACTCTAGAACACAAAAGCAAGTAAAATATCTATCGCGCCGCAAACTTGAAAATCGAGCTCACAATGTGGACATTTAACCATCATTGCCCATCAATGTCGACATCTAACCAACATTGCTCCCTAGGAGTGGCCATGTAACAACCAAATTAGATGTTAGTATTAGACTTTCTATAAAATAGCGTTAGGAGACTCTTCTGAGATATGTTACTCCTGAAAACAAAAACAACTATAAAAACTGTCATGAGCAAAACTTGGAAATCGGGATCATAATGTGGACATTTAACCATCATTGCTCCCTAGGAGTGGCGTTTTAACAACCAAAGTAGATATTAGTATTAGAATTTTTATTAAATAGCATTAGTAGAGTCTTCCACGAAATGTTACTCTTGAAAACAAAAGCAAGTATAAAAATGGTCACGCCCTAAACTCGAAAACCGAGCTCACAATCTGGACATTTAATCATCATTGCCCATCAATGTGGACATTTAACCAACATTGCTCCCTAAGAGTAGCCATTTAATAACCAAACTAGACGTTAGTATTAGAATTTCTATTAAATAGTGTTAGTAGATTCTTCAGCGATATTTTACACCTGAAAATAAAAACAAGTATAAAAATTGTCACGCCCTAAACTCAGAAACCGGATTCACAATTTGGACATTTAACCATCATTGCCTATCAATGTGGACATCTAACAAACATTGCTCCTGAGGAATAGCCATTTAAAAACCAAATTAGATGTTAGTATAAGAATTTTTATTAAATAGCGTTAGTAGATTCTTCCACGACATGTTACTCTTGAAAACAATAGAAAGTATAAAAACTGTCACGCCCCAAATTCAGAAACTGGGCTCACAATATGGACATTTAACCATCATTGCCCATAAATGTGGACATTTAACCAACATTGCTCCCGAGGGATGGCCATTTAATGACCAAATAAGTTTTAATATTAGACTTTCTACTAAATAGCGTTAGTATATTCTTCCGTGACATGATACTCCTGAAAACAAAAGCAAGTATAAATATTCTCACGCTCC
Source organism: Magnolia changhungtana (assembly GCA_030180095.1). Taxonomy (NCBI): domain Eukaryota; kingdom Viridiplantae; phylum Streptophyta; class Magnoliopsida; order Magnoliales; family Magnoliaceae; genus Magnolia; species Magnolia changhungtana. The sequence goes on from JASAUF010000388.1 coordinate 33,414, forward strand.
AAACTCGGAAACCAGGCTCATAATGTGGACATTTAACCATCATTGTTCATCAATGTGGGTATCTAACCAACATTGCTCCCTAGGAATAGCCATTTAACAACCAAACTATATGTTAGTATTAGAATTTCTATTAAATAACATTTGTAGATTCTTCAACGACATGTAACTCCTGAAAAAAAAATAACAAGCATGAAAATTGTCATGCCCCAAAATCGAAAACTGGGTTCACAATGTGGACATTTAACTATCATTGCCCATCAATGTGGACATCTAACCAACATTGCTCCCTACGAATAGCCATTTAACAACCAAATTAGATGTTAGTATTAGAATTTTTATTAAATTGCGTTAGTAAATTCTTCCGCGACATGATACTCCTGAAAACAAAAGTATTTATAAAAACTATCATGCCCCAAACTCGGAAAACGGGCTCACAATGTGGACATTTAACCATCATTGCCCATAAATGTGGATATTTAATGAGTGGACATTTAACAAACAAACTAAATGTTAGTAACACAATTTCTATTAAATAGCGATACTATATACTTCCTCGCCATGTTAGTCCTGAAAACAAAAGCAAGTACAAAAACTGTCACACCCTAAACTCAAAAACTAGGCTCATAATGTGGACATTTAACCATCATTGCCTGTCAGTAGGGACATCTAACCAACATTGCTCCCTAGCAGTTGCCATTTAACAACCAAACTAGATGTTAGTCTTAGAATTTCCATTAAATAGCGTTAGTAAATTCTTCCGCGATATGTTACTCTTGAAAGAGACAACAAGTTTGAGAACTATCATGCCCAAAACTCGGAAACCGACCTAACAATGTGGACATTTAACCATCATTCCCCATCAATGTAGACATCTAACCAACATTGCTCCCTAAGAGAGGTCATTTAACAACCAAACTAGATGTTGGTTTTAAAATTTTTATTAAATGGCGTTAGTAGACTCTTCCGCGACATATTAGTCCTGATAATAAAAGTATGTATAAAAACTTTCACGCCCCAAACTCAAAAACCGGGCTCACAATATAGACATTTAACTATAATTGACCATCAATGTCGACATCTAACCAACATTGTTCCCTAGGAGTGACCATTTAACAACCAAACTAAATGTTAATAATAGATTTTATATTAAATAGCATTAATAGATTCTTCTGCAACATTACTCATGAAAACAAAAACAAATATAAAAATTGTCGCGCTCCAAACTTGGAAACCGAGCTCACAATATGGACATTTAACCATCATTGCCCATCAATGTGGACATGTAACCAACATTGCTCCCTTAAAGTAGCCATTTAACAACCAAACTAGATATTAATATTAAAATTTCTATTAAATAGCGTTAGTAGACTCTTCCGCAACATGTTATTCCTGAAAACAAATGCATGTATAAAAGCTATCAAGCCCCAAACCCAGAAACCGGGCTCACAATGTGGACATTTAACCATCAGTGTCCATCAATGTGAACATCTAACCAACATTGCTCCTTAGGATTGCTCATTTAACAATTAAACTAAATATTCGTATTACAATTTCCATTAAATAGCGTTAGTAGACTCTTCTGCGACTTGTTACTATTGAAAACAAAAGCAAGTATAAAATCTATCGGGCCGCAAACTCGGAAACCGAGCTCACAATGTGGACATTTAACCATCATTGCCCATCAATGTGGACATCTCACCAACATTGCTCTCTGGGAGTGGCCATTTAATAACCAAACTACATGTTAGTATTAGAATTTCTATTAAATAGCATTAGCAGATTCTTCCGTGATATGTTACTCCTGAAAACAAAAGCAATTATAAAAACTGTGACGCGCCAAACTTGGAAATCGGGATCATAATGTGGACATTTAACCATCATCTCTCCCTAGGAGTTGCGATTTAACAAACAAAGTAGATGTTAGTATTAGAATTTTTATTAAATAGCGTTAGTAGATTCTTTCACGAAATGTTACTCCTGAAAATAAAAGCAAGTATACAAATTGTCACGCCCCAAACTCGAAAACCGAGCTCACAATGTAGACATTTAATAATCATTGCCCATCAATGTAGACATCTAACCAACATTGCTCCTTAGGAGTGGCCATTTAACAACCAAATTAGATGTTTTTATAAGAATTTCTATTAAATAGCGTTATTAGATTCTTCTGCGATATTTTACTCCTGAAAACAAAAATAAGTATAAAAACTGTCACGCCCTAAACTCAAAAACCGGGTTCACAATGTGGACATTTACCCATCATTTCCCATCAATGTGGACATCTAAGCAACATTGCTCCTTATGAATAGCCATTTAACAACCAAATTAGATGTTAATATTAGAATTTTTATTAAATAGCGTTAGTATATTCTTCCGCGACATGTTACTCCTGAAAACAAAAACATATATAAAAACTTTCATGCCCCAAACTCGGAAACCAGGCTCACAATGTGGAATTAAACTATCATTCCCTATAAATGTGGACATTTAACCAACATTGTTCCCTAGAAGTGGCCATTTAACAATTAAAGTGAATGTTAATATTAGACTTTCTATTAAATAGCGTTAGTAAATTTTTCCGCGACATGCTACTCTTAAAAACAAAATCAAGTATAAAAATTGTCACGTCCCAAAATCGGAAACCGGTCTCACAATGTGGACATTTAACCATCATTGCCCATAAATGTGGACATTTAACTAACATCGCTCCGTAGGAGTGGCCATTTAACAACCAAAGTAGATGTTAATATTAAACTTTCTACTAAATAGCGTTAGTAAATTCTTCTGCGACAAGATACTCCTGAAAACAAAAGCTAGTATATGAACTCCCGGGCTCCAAACTCATAAACCAGGCTCACAATATGGACATTTAACCATCATTGCTCATCAATGTGGACATCTAACCAACATTGCTCCTAAGGAGTAGCCATTTAACAACCAAACTATACGTTAGTATTAGAATTTCGATTAAATAGCGTTAGACGATTTTTCCGCAACATGTCACTCGTAAAAGCAAAAGCAAGTATAAAAACTATCATACCCCATACTCGGAAACCAGGCTCACAATGTGGACATTTAACCATCATTGTTCATCATTGTGGACATCTAACCAACATTGCTCCTTAAGAGTGGCGCTTTAACAACCAAATAGATGTTAGTATTAGACTTTTCATTAAATAGCGTTAGTAGATTCTTCCTCGAAATCTTACTTCTGAAAACAAAGGCAAGTATAAAAACTGTCATGCCTCAAACTCGGACACCTAGCTCACAATGTGGATATTTAACCATCACTGCCCATCAATGTGGACATGTAAACAACATTGTTCCTTAAGAATAGCCATTTAACAACCAAATTAGATGTTAATATTAAAATTTTTATTAAATAGCGTTAGTAGATTCTTCCGCGACATGTTACTCCTAAAAACAAAAGCATGTATAAAAACTTTCACGACCCAAACTCGTAAACCGTGGACATTTAACCATCATTGCCCATAAATGTGGATATTTAACCAACATTGCTCCCTAGGAGTGGCCATTTAATAATTAAAGTAGATGTTAATATTAGACTTTCTACTAAATAGCGTTAGTAAATTTTTCCGCGACATGGTACTCCTGAAAACAAAATCAAGTATAAAAACTATCATGCCCCAAAATCGGAAACCGGGCTCACAATGTGGACATTTAACTATCATTGCCCATAATGTGGACATTTAACTAACATTGCTACCTAGTAGTGGCCATTTAACAACCAAAGTAGATGTTAATATTAGACTTTCTACTAAATAGCATTAGTAAATTCTTCTGCGACATGTTACTATTGAAACAAAAACAAATATGAAAACTGTCACACCCTAAACTCGGAAACCGGCCTCACAATGAAAACAAAAGCATGTATAAAAGCTTTCACGACCCAAACTCGTAAACCGAGCTCACAATGTGGACATTTAACCATCATTGCCGGACATTTAACCAACATCGCTCCCTAGGAGTGGCCATTTAATAATCAAAATAGATGTTAATATTAGACTTTTTACTAAATAGCGTTAGTAAATTTTTCCGCGACATGCTATTCCTGAAAATAAAATCAAGTATAAAAACTGTCATGCCCCAAAATCGGAAACCGGGCTCACAATGTGGACATTTAACCATCATTGCCCATAAATGTGGACATTTGACTAACATTACTCCCTAGGAGTGGCCATTTAACAACCAAAGTAGATGTTAATATTAGACTTTCTACTAAATAGCGTTAGTAAATTCTTCTGCGACATGTTACTCTTGAAAATAAAAATAAGTATGAAAACTGTCACGCCCTAAACTCGGAAACCGACCTCACAATGTGGACATTTAACCATCATTGCCCATCAATGTAGACATCTAACCAACATTGCTCGCTAAAAGAAGTCATTTAACAATCAAACTAAATGTTAATTTTAGAATTTCTATTAAAAAGCGTTAGTAGACTCTTCCGCGACATATTACTCCTTATAACAAAAGCATATATAAAAACTTTCATTCCTCAAACTTAGAAACCAGGCTCACAATGTGGACATTTAACAATAATTGCTCATATCCAACATTGCACCCTAAGAGTGGCCATTTAACAACCAAACTATCAATGGCCATTTAACAACCAAACTAAATGTTAGTATTTGAATTTCTATTAAATAGCGCTAGTAGATTCTTCCGAGACATGTTACTCCTAAAAACAAAAGCAAGTATAAGAACTGTCACGCCCCAAACTCAGAAACCGGGCTCACAATGTGGACATTTAACCATCATTGCCCATAAATGTGGATATTTAACCAACATTGCTCCCTAGGAGTGGACATTTTAACAACCAAACTAAATGTTAGTAATACAATTTCTATTGAATAGCGATACTAGATACTTCCTCGCCATGTTAGTCCTGAAAACAAAAGCAAGTATAAGAACTGTCACGCCCCAAACTCGAAAACCGGGCTCACAATGTGGACATTTAACCATCATTGTCAATCAATGTGGACATCTAACCAACATTGCTCCCAAGAGTAACACTTTAACAACCAAACTAGATATTAATATTAGAATTTCTATCAAATAGCGTTAGTAGACTCTTCCACGACATGTTACTCCCGAAAACAAATGCAAGTATAAAAATGTCGACATCTAACCAACATTGCTCCCTAGGAGTGGTCATTTAACAACCAAACTAGATGTTAGTATTAGAATTTCTATTAAATAACGTTAGGAGACTCTTCCGCGATAGGTTACTCCTGAAAAAAAAAAACAACTATAAAAACTGTCACGAGCAAAACTTGAAAATCGGGATCATAATGTGGACATTTAACCATCATTGCTCCCTAGGAGTGGCGTTTTAACAACCAAAGTAGATGTTAGTATTAGAATTTTTATTAAATAGCGTTAGTAGAGTCTTCCACGAAATGTTACTCTTGAAAACAAAAGCAAGTATAAAAATTGTCATGCCCCAAACTCGAAAACTGAGCTCACAATGTGGACATTTAATCATCATTGCCCATCAATGTGAACATCTAACCAACATTGCTCCCTAAGAGTAGCCATTTAATAACCAAACTAGATGTTAGTATTAGAATTTCTATTAAATAGCATTAGTAGATTCTTCAGCGATATTTTACACAAGCATAAAAATTGTCACGCCCTAAACTCAGAAACCGGATTCACAATGTGGACATTTAACCATCATTGCCCATTAATGTGGACATCTAACCAATATTGCTTCCAAGGAATAGCCATTTAACAAACAAATTAGATGTTAGTATTAGAATTTTTATTAAATAGCGTTAGTAGATTCTTCCATGACATGTTACTCTTTAAAACAATAGAAAGTATAAAAACTGTCACGCCCCAAATTCGAAAACTGGGCTCACAATATGGACATTTAACCATCATTGCCCATAAATGTGGTCATTTAACCAACATTGCTCCCTAGGGGTGACCATTTAATGACCAAGTAAATTTTAATATTAGACTTTCTACTAAATAGCGTTAGTATATTCTTCCGCGACATGATACTCCTGAAAACAAAAGCAAGTATAAAAACTCTCACGCTCCAAACTCAGAAACCGGGCTCACAATGTGAACATTTAACCATCATTACTCATCAATGTGGGCATCTAACCAACATTGCTCCCTAGGAGTGGCCATTTAACAACCAAACTATATGTTAGTATTAGAATTTCTATTAAATAACATTTGTACATTCTTCGACGACATGCAACTCCTGAAAAAAAAAATAGCATGCATGAAAATTGTCATGCCCCAAAATCGAAAACTGGGTTCATAATGTGGACATTTAACCATCATTACCCATCAATGTGGATATCTAACCAACATTGCTCCCTACGAATAACCATTTAACAATCAAATTAGATGTTAGTATTAGAATTTTTATTAAATTGCATTAGTAAATTCTTCCGCGACATGATACTACTGAAAACAAAAGTATTTATAAAAACTATCATGCCCCAAACTCGGAAAATGGGCTCACAATGTGGACATTTAACCATCATTGAACATATATGTGGATATTTAAGGAGTGAACATTTAACAAACAAACTAAATGTTAGTAATACAATTTCTATTAAATAGCGATACTATATACTTCCTCGTCATGTTAGTCCTGAAAACAAAAGCAAGTATAAAAACTGTCACGCCTCAAACTCGAAAACTAGGCTCACAATGTGGACATTTAACCATCATTGCCTATTAATGAGGACATCTAACCAACATTGCTCCCTAGCAGTTGCCATTTAACAACCAAACTAGATGTTAGTCTTAAAATTTCTATTAAATAGTGTTAGTAAATTCTTCTGCGATATATTACTCTTGAAAGAGGCAACAAGTATGAGAACTATCACGCCCAAAACTCGAAAATCGACCTCACAATGTGGACATTTAACCATCATTGCCCATCAATGTAGACATCTAACCAACATTGCTCCCTAAGAAAGGTCATTTAACAACCAAACTAGATGGTAGTTTCAGAATTTTTATTAAATAGCGTTAGCAGAGTCTTCCGCGACATATTAGTCCTAATAATAAAAGTATGTATAAAAACTTTCACGCCCCAAACTTGGAAACCGTGCTCACAATATGGACATTTAACTATAATGGCCCATCAATGTCGACATCTAAACAACATTGTTCCCTAGGAGTAGCCATTTAACAACCAAACTAAATGTTTAAAATAGAATTTTTATTAAATAGCGTTAATAGATTCTTCTGCAACATATTACTCATGAAAACAAAAACAAATATAAAAACTGTCACACCCCAAACTTGGAAACCGATCTGACAATGTGGACATTTAACTATCATTGCTCATGAATGTGGACATGTAACCAACATTGCTCCCTAAGAGTGGCCATTTAACAACCAAACTAGATATTAGTATTAAAATTTCTATTAAATAACATTAGTAGACTCTTCTGCGACATGTTACTCCTGAAAACAAACGCAAGTATAAAAGCTGTCAAGCCCCAAACCCGGAAACCGAGCTCACAATGTGGACATTTAACCATCAATGCCCGTCAATGTGAACATCTAACCAACATTGCTCCCTAGGATTGCTCATTTAATAATCAAACTAAATATTTGTATTACAATTTTTATTAAATAGCGTTAATAGACTCTTCCGCGACTTGTTACTCTTGAAAACAAAAGCTACTATAAAATCTATCATGCTGTAAACTTGGAAACCGAGCTCACAATGTGGACATTTAACCATCATTGTCCATCAATGTAGACATCTAATCAACATTGCTCTCTAGGAGTGGCCATTTAACAACCAAACTACATGTTAGTATTAGAATTTCTATTAAATAGCGTCAGCAGATTCTTCCGTGATATGTTACTCTTGAAAACAAAAGCAATTATAAAAACTGTCACGCGCCAAACTTGGAAATCGGGATCATAATGCGAACATTTAACCATCATCGCTCCCTATGAGTTGCGATTTAACAAATAAAGTAGATGTTAGTATTAGAATTTTTATTAAATAGCGTTAGTAGATTCCTCCACGAAATGTTACTCCTGAAAACAAAAGCAAATATAAAAATTGTCACGTGCCAAACTCAAAAATCGAGCTCACAATGTAGACATTTAATCATCATTGCCCATCAATGTAGACATCCAACCAACATTGCTCCTTAGGAGTGGCCATTTAACAACCAAATTAGATGTTATTATAAGAATTTCTATTAAATAGAGTTATTAGATTCTTCTGCGATATTTTACTCCTGAAAATAAAAACAAGTATAAAAACTATCACGCCCTAAACTCCGAAACTGGGTTCACAATGTGGACATTTACCCATCATTTCCCATCAACGTGGACATCTAAGCAACATTGTTCCTTAGGAATAGCCATTTAATAACCAAATTAGATGTTAATATTAGAATTTTTATTAAATAGCGTTAGTATATTCTTCCGCGACATGTTATTCCTGAAAATAAAAGCATGTATAAAAACTTTCACGCCCCAAACTCGGAAACCGAGCTCACAATGTGGACATTTAACCATAATTGCCCATAAATGTGGACATTTAACCAACATTGCTCCCTAGGAGTGGCCATTTAACCATCAAAGTGGATGTTAATATTAGACTTTCTACTAAATAGCGTTAGTAAATTTTTTCACGACATGCTTCTCCTGAAAACAAAATCAAGTATAAAAATTGTCACGCCCCAAAATCGAAAACCGAGCTCATAATGTGGACATTTAACCATCATTGCCCATAAATGTGGACATTTTAACTAACATTGTACCCTAGGAGTGGCCATTTAACAACCAAAGTAAATGTTAATAATAGACTTTCTACTAAATAGCGTTAGGAAATTCTTTCGCGACATGTTACTCTTGAAAACAAAAATAAAACTGTCACACCCCAGACTCGGAAACCGACCTCACAATGTGGACATTTAACCATCATTGCTCATTAATATAGACATCTAGCCAACATTGCTCCTTAAGAGAAGCCATTTAACAACCAAACTAGTTGTTAGTTTTATAATTTCTATTAAATAACGTTAGTAGACTCTTCCGCGACATATTACTCCTGATAACAAAAGCATATATAAAAACTTTCACGCCCCAAACTCAGAAACCGGGCTCACAATGTGGACATTTAACCATAATTGCCCATAACCAGCATTGCTCCCTAAGAGTGTCCATTTAACAACCAAATTTGCAATGGCCATTTAATAACCAAACTAAATGTTAGTATTACAATTTCTGTTAAATAGCGCTAATAGAATCTTCCGAGACATGTTACTCCTGAAAATAAAAGCAAGTATAAGAACCGTCACGCATCAAACTCGGAAACCGGGCTCACAATGTGGACATTTAACCATCATTGCCCATAAATGTGGATATTTAACCAACATTGCTCCCTAGCAGTGGACATTTAACAACCAAACTAAATGTTAGTAATATTCAATTAAATAGCGATACTAGATACTTCCTCGCCATGTTAGTCCTGAAAACAAAAGCAAGTATAAAAACTGTCATGCCCCAAACTCGGAAACCAGGCTCACAATATGGACATTTAACCATCATTGTCAAACAATGTGGACATCTAACCAAACATTGCTCCCTAAGAGTGGCGCTTTAACAACCAAACTAGATATTAGTATTAGAATTTCTATTAAATAGCATTAGTAGACTCTTCCACGACATGTTACTCCCGAAAACAAATGCAGGTATAGAAACTGAAACACCCCAAACTCAAAAACCGGGCTCACAATATGGATATTTAACCATCAGTGCCCATCAATGTGGACATCTAACCAACATTGCTCCCTAGGAGTGGCCATTTAACAATCAAACTAAATATTCGTATTACAATTTCCATTAAATAGCGTTAGTAGACTCTTCCGCGACTTGTTACTCTTGAAAACAAAAGCTAGTATAAAATCTATCGCGCCTCAAACTCGAAAACCGAGCTCACAATGTGGACATTTAACCATCATTGCCCATTAATGTGGACATCTAACCAACATTGCTCTCTGGGAGTGACCATTTAACAACCAAACTACATGTTAGTATTAGAATTTCTATTAAATAGTGTTAGCAGATTCTTCCGTGATATGTTACTCCTGAAAACAAAAGCGATTATAAAAACTGTCACACGCCAAACTTGGAAATCGGGATCATAATGTGGACATTTAACCATCATCGCTCCCTAGGAGTTGCGATTTAACAAACAAAGTAGATGCTAATATTAGAATTTTTATTAAATAGCGTTAGTAGATTCTTCCACGAAATGTTACTCTTGAAAACAAAAGCAAGTATAAAAATTGTCACGCCCCAAACTCAGAAACCAAGCTCACAATGTAGACATTTAATCATCATTGCCCATCAATGTAGACATCTAACCAACATTGCTCCTTAGGAGTGGCTATATAACAACCAAATTAGATGTTATTATAAGAATTTCTATTAAATAGCGTTATTAAATTCTTCTGTGATATTTTACTCCTGAAAACAAAAACAAGTATAAAAACTGTCACGCCCTAAACTAAGAAACTAGGTTCACAATGTGGACATTTATCCATCATTTCCCATCAATGTGGATATCTAAGCAACATTGCTCCTTAGGAATAGCTATTTAACAACCAAATTATATGTTAATATTAGAATTTTTATTAAATAGCGTTAGTATATTCTTCCGCAACATGTTACTCCTGAAAACAAAAGCATGTATAAAAACTTTCACGCCCCAAACTTGAAAACTGGGCTCACAATGTGGATATTTAACCATTATTGCCCATAAATGTGGACATTTAACCAACATTCCTCCCTAAGAGTGGCCATTTAACAATCAAAGTGGATGTTAATATTAAACTTTCTACTAAATAGCGTTAGTAAATTTTTTCGCGACATGCTACTCCTGAAAACAAAATCAAGTATAAAAATTGTCATGCCCCAAAATCGGAAACCGGGCTCATAATGTGGACATTTAACCATCATTGCCCATAAATGTGGACATTTAACTAACATTGCTCCCTAAGAGTGGCCATTTAACAACCAAAGTAGATGTTAATATTAGACTTTCTACTAAATAAGGTTAGTAAATTCTTACGCGACATGTTATTCTTGAAAACAAAAACAAGTATGAAAACTGTCACGCCCCAAACTCAAAAACCGACCTCACAATGTGGACATTTAACCATCATTGCCCATCAATATAGACATCTAACCAACATTGCTCCCTAAGAGAAGCTATTTAACAACCAAACTAGTTGTTAGTTTTAGAATTTCTATTAAATAGCGTTAGTAGACTCTTCCGCGACATATTACTACTGATAACAAAAGCATATATAAAAATTTTCACGCCCCGAACTCGGAAACCGGGCTCACAATGTGGACATTTAACCATAATTGCCCACAACCAACATTGCTCCCTAAGAGTGGCCATTTAACAACCAAACTTGCAATGGCCATTTAATAACCAAACTAAATGTTAGTATTAGAATTTCTGTTAAATAGCGCTAGTAGATTCTTCCAAGACATGTTACTCCTGAAAATAAAAGCAAGTATAAGAACCGTCACGCCCCAAACTCAGAAACCGGGCTCATAATCTGGACATTTAACCATCATTGCCCTTAAATGTGGATATTTAACCAACATTGCTCTCTAGCAGTGGACATTTAACAACCAAACTAAATGTTAGTAATATTCAATTAAATAGCGATACTAGATACTTCTTCGCCATGTTAGTCCTGAAAACAAAAACAAGTATAAGAACTATCATGCCCCAAACTCGGAAACCAGGCTCACAATGTGGACATTTAACCATCATTGTCAATCAATGTGGACATCTAACCAACATTGCTCCCTAAGAGTGGCGCTTTAACAACCAAACTAGAATTTCTATTAAATAGCATTAGTAGACTCTTCCGCGACATGTTACTCCCGAAAACAAATACAAGTATAGAAACTGAAACGCCCCAAACTCAAAAACTGGCCTCACAATGTGGATATTTAACCATCAATGCCCATCAATATAGACATCTAACCAACATTACTCCCTAGGAGTGGCCATTTAACAATCAAACTAAATATTCGTATTACAATTTTCATTAAATAGCATTAGTAGACTCTTCTGCGACTTGTTACTCTTGAAAACAAAAGCTAGTATAAAATTTATTGCGCCGCAAACTCAGAAACCGAGCTCACAATGTGGACAATTAACTATCATTGCCTATCAATGTGGACATCTAACCAACATTGCTCTTTGGGAGTGGCCATTTAACAACCAAACTACATGTTAGTATTAGAATTTCTATTAAATAGCGTTAGCAGATTCTTCCGTGATATGTTACTCCTAAAAACAAAAGCAATTATAAAAACAGTCACGTGCCAAACTTGGAAATCGGGATCATAATGTGGACATTTAACCATCATCGCTCCCTACGAGTTGCGATTTAACAAACAAAGTAGATGTTAGTATTAGAATTTTTATTAAATAGCGTTAGTAGATTCTTCCACGAAATGTTACTCCTGAAAATAAAAGTAAGTATAAAAATTGTCACGCCCCAAACTCAGAAATCAAGCTCACAATATAGACATTTAATCATCATTGCCCATCAATGTAGACATCTAACCAACATTGTTCCTTAGGTGTGGCTATTTAACAACCAAATTAAATGTTATTATAAAAATTTCAATTAAATATCGTTATTAGATTCTTCTGCGATATTTTACTCCTGAAAACAAAAACAAGTATAAAACTTGTCACGCCCTAAACTCAGAAATCGGGTTCATAATGTGGACATTTACCCATCATTTTCCATCAATGTGGACATCTAAGCAACATTGCTCTTTAAGAATAGTCATTTAACAATCAAATTAGATGTTAATATTAGAATTTTTATTAAATAGCGTTAGTATATTCTTCCGCGACATATTACTCCTGAAAACAAAAGCATATATAAAAACTTTCACACCCCAAACTCGGAAACCGGGCTCGCAATGTGGACATTTAACCATCATTGCCCATAAATGTGGACATTTAACCAACATTGCTCCCTAGGAGTAGCCATTTAACAATCAAAGTGGATGTTAATATTAGACTTTCTACTAAATAGCGTTAGTAAATTTTTCCGCAACATGCTACTCCTAAAAATAAAATTAAGTATAAAAACTATCACGCCCCAAAATCGAAAACTGGGCTCACAATGTGGACATTTAACCATCATTGCCCATAAATATGGATATTTAACTAACATTGCTCCCTAGGAGTGGCCATTAACAACCAAAGTAGATGTTAATATTAGACTTTCTACTAAATAGCATTAGTAAATTCTTCTGCGACAAGATACTCCTAAAAACAAATGCTAGTATAAAAACTCTCAGGCTCCAAACTCAGAAACCAGGCTCACAATATGGACGTTTAACCATCATTGCTCATCAATGTGGACATCTAACCAACATTGCTCCCAAGGAGTGGCCATTTAACAACCAAACTATATGTTAGTATTAGAATTTTGATTAAATAGTGTTAGACGACAACATGTCACTCGTAAAAGCAAAAGCAAGTATAAAAACTATCATGCCCCAAACTCGGAAACTAGGCTCATAATGTGGACATTTAACCATCATTGTTCATCAATGTGGACATCTAACGAACATTACTTCCTAAGAGTGGCGCTTTAACAACCAAACTAGATGTTAGTATTAGAATTTTCATTAAATAGCTTTAGTAGATTCTTCCTCGAAATCTTACTTCTGAAAACAAAGGCAAGTATAAAAACTGTCATTCCCCAAACTCGAAAACCTAGCTCACAATGTGGACATTTAACAATCATTGCCCATTAATGTGGACATGTAACCAACATTGCTCCTTAAGAATAGCCATTTAACAACCAAATTAAATGTTAATATTAGAATTTTTAATAAATAGCGTTAATAGATTCTTCCACGACATGTTACCCTTGAAAACAAAAGAATAAAAACTGTAACGCCCCAAATTCGGAAACCGTGCTCACAATATGGACATTCTTCCACGACATTTAAAATTCCTCCCTAGAAGTGACTATTTAACAACCAAACTAGATGTTAGTATTAGAATTTCTATTAAATAGCATTAGAAGACTCTTCCGCTATATGTTACTCCTGAAAACAAAAACAACTATAAAAACCGTCACGAGCCAAACTTGAAAATCGGGATCATAATGTGGACATTTAACCATCATTGCTCCCTAGGAGTGGCGTTTTAACAACCAAAGTAGATGTTAGTATTAGAATTTTTATTAAATGGCGTTAATAGAGTCTTCCACCAAATGTTACTTAACCATCATTACCCATCAATGTCGATATCTAACCAACATTAATCCCTAGGAATAGCCATTTAATAATCAAATTAGATGTTAGTATTAGAATTTTTATTAAATAGCGTTAGTAGATTCTTCCGCGACATGTTACTCCTGAAAACAAAAGCAAATATAAAAACTGTCACGCCCCGAATTCGGAAACCAGGCTCACAATGTGAACATTTAGCCATCATTGCACAAAAATGTGGACATTTAACCAACATTGCTCCCTTAGAGTGGCCATTTAATAACCAAAGTAGATGTTAATATTAGACTTTCTACTAAATAGCGTTAGTATATTCTTCGGCGACATAATACTCCTAAAAACAAAAGCAAGTATAAAAACTCTCGTGCTCCAAACTCGGAAACCCGCCTCACAATGTGAAAATTTAACCATCATTGCTCATCAATGTGGACATCTAACCAACATTGCTCCCTAGAAGTGGCCATTTAACAATCAAACTATATATTAGTATTAGAATTTCTATTAAATAACATTAGTAGATTCTTCGACGACATGTAACTCCTGAAAAAAAAAAATTAACAAGAATGAAAATTGTCATGCCCCAAACTCAGAAACCGGGTTCACAATGTGGACATTTAACCATCATAGCCCATTAATGTGGACATCTAACCAACATTGCACCCTAAGAACAGCCATTTAACAACCAAATTAGATGTTAGTATTAGAATTTTTATTAAATTGCGTTAGTAAATTCTTCCGCGACAAGAAACTCCTAAAAAGAAAAGTAATTATAAAAACTGTCACGCCCCGAACTCAGAAACCGGGCTCACAATGTGGACATTTAACCATCATTGCCCATAAATGTGGACATTTAACCAACATTACTCCCTAGGAGTGGACATTTAACAACCAAACTAAATGTTAGTAATACAATTTCTATTAAATAGCGATACTAGAAACTTCCTCGCCATGTTACTCCTAAAAACAAAAGCAAGTTTAAAAACTGTTACGCCCCAAACTCGAAAGCCAGGCTCACAATATGGATATTTAATCATCATTGTCTATCAATGTGAACATCTAATCAACATTACTCCCTACCAGTTGCCATTTAACAACCAAACTAGATGTTAGTCTTAGAATTTCTATTAAATAGCATTAGTAGATTCTTCCGTGGCATGTTACTCTTGAAAATAAAAACAAGTATGAAAATTGTCACGCCCAAAACTCGATAACCGACCTTAAAATGTGGACATTAACCATCATTGCCCATCAATGTAGACATCTAACCAACATTGCTCCCTAAGATAAGCCATTTAACAACCAAACTAGATGTCAGTTTTAGAATTTCTATTAAATAGCGTTAGTAGACTCTTCTGCGACATATTACTCCTGATAATAAAAGCATGTATAAAAACTATCACGCCCCAAACTCGAAAACCGGGCTCACAATGTTGGCATTTAACCATAATTGTCCATCAATGTGAACATCTAACCAACATTGCTCCCTAGGAGTGGTCATTTAACAACCAGACTAGCAGTGGTCATTTAATAACTAAACTAAATGTTAGTAATAGAATTTCTATTAAATAGCGTTAATAGATTCTTACACGACATGTTACTCTTGAAAATAAAAAAAAAGTATAAAAACTGTCATGCCCTAAACTCAAAAACCGACCTCACAATATGGACATTTAACCATCATTACCCATTAATGTGGACATGTAACCAACATTGCACCCTTAGAGTGACCATTTAACAACCAAACTAGATTTTAGTATTAGAATTTTTATTAAATAGCATTAGTAGACTCTT
Source organism: Magnolia changhungtana (assembly GCA_030180095.1). NCBI lineage: Eukaryota > Viridiplantae > Streptophyta > Magnoliopsida > Magnoliales > Magnoliaceae > Magnolia > Magnolia changhungtana. Next base: position 49,524 of record JASAUF010000388.1, read on the forward strand.
CCGCGACATGTTACTCCTGAAAACAAACGTTAGCATTAGTAGACTCTTCCGTTGCCATCTAACCAACATTGCTCCCTAGGAGTGGCCATATAACAACCAAATTAGATGTTAGTATTAGAATTTCTATTAAATAGCGTTAAGAGATTCTTCCACGATATGTTACTCCTGAAAACAAATATATATATATATATATATATATATATATATATATACTGTCAAGCGCCAAACTTGGAAATCGGGATCATAATATGGACATTTAACCATCATTGCTCCCTAGGAGTGGCGATTTAACAAACAAAGTAGATGTCAGTATTAGAATTTTTATTAAATAACGTTAGTAAATTCTTCCACGAAATGTTACTCCTAAAATAAAAGTAAGTAGAAAAATTGTCATGCCCTAAACTCATAAACCGAGCTCACAATTTAGACATTTAATCATCATTACCCATTAATGTGGACATCTAACCAACATTGCTCCTTAGGAGTGGCCATTTAATAACCAAACTAGATGTTATTATTAGAATTTCTATTAAATAGCGTTAGTAGATTCTTCTGCGATATTTTACTCCTGAAAACAAAAACAAGTATAAAAACTGTCACGCCCTAAACTCAGAAACCAGGTTCACAATGTGGACATTTAACCATCATTGCTCATTAATGTGGACATCTAAGTAACCTTGCTCCCTAGGAATAGCCATTTAACAACCAAATTAGATGTTAGTATTAGAATTTTTATTAAATAGCGTTAGTAGATTCTTCGGCGACATGTTACTCCTAAAAACAAAAGCATGTATAAAAACTTTCACGCCCCAAACTCGGAAATCGGGCTCACAATGTGGACATTTAACCATCATTGCCTATAAATGTGGACATTTAACCAACATTGCACCCTAAGAGTAGGCATTTAACAAACAAAGTAAATGTTAACATTAGACTTTCTACTCAATAGCGTTAGTAAATTCTTCCGCGACATGCTACTCTTGAAAACAAAATCAAGTATAAAAGCTGTCACTCCCCAAAATCGAAAATCGAGCTCACAAAGTGGACATTTAACCATCATTGCCCTTTAATGTGGACACTTAACCAACATTACTCCCTAGGAGTGGCCATTTAACAATCAAAGTAGATGTTAATATTAAACTTTATACTAAATAGCATACGTAAATTCTTCCGCGACAAGATACTCCTGAAAACAAAAGCTGGTATAAAAACTCTCACGCTCCAAACTCGAAAACCGGGCTTACAATGTGGACATTTAACCATCATTGCTCATTACTGTGGACATCTAACCAACATTGCTCCTTAGGAGTGGCCATTTAACTACCAAACTATATGTTAGTATTAGAATTTTTATTAAATAATGTTAGTAGATTCTTCGACGACATGTAACTCGTGAAAAAAAATTGAAACAATAAAAATTGTCATGCCCCAAACTCGGAAACCGGGTTCACAATGTGGACATTTAACCATCATTGCCCATTAATGTGAACATCTAACCAACATTACTCCCTAAGAATAACCATTTAACAACCAAATTAGAAGTTAGTAATAGAATTTTTATTACATAACGTTAGTAAATTCTTCCGCGACATGATACTCCTAAAAACAAAAGCATGTATAAAAACTGTCACGCCCCAAACTCAGAAATCGGGCTTACAATGTGGACATTTAACCATCATTGCCAACAAATTTGGACATTTAACCAACATTGTTCCCTATGAGTGGACATTTAACAACCAAATTAAATGTTAGTAATACAATTTCTATTAAATAGCGATACTAGATACTTCATCGCGATGTTACTCCTGAAAACAAAAGCAAGTATAAAAACTGTCATGCCCTAAACCCGGAAACCAAGCTCACAATGTGGACTTTTAACCTTCATTGCGTATCAATGTGGACATCTAACCAACATTGCACCCTTGCAGTTGCCATTTAACAATCAAACTAGATGTTAGTCTTAGAATTTCTATCAAATAGCGTTACTAGATTCTTCCGCGACATGTTACTCTTGAAAACAAAAACAAGTATGAAAACTGTCACACCCAAAACTCGGAAACCGACCTTACAATGTAGACATTTAACCATCATTGCCCATTAATGTGGACATGTAACCAACATTGCTCCCTAAGAGTGACCATTTAACAACCAAACTAGATATTAGTATTAAAATTTCTATTAAATAGCGTTAGTAAACTCTTCCGCGACATGTTACTCCTGAATACAAACGTAAGTATAAAAACTGTCAAGCCCCAAACTCGAAAACCGGGCTCACAATGTGGACATTTAACCATCAATGCCCATCAATGTGGACATCTAACTAACATTGCTCCCTAAGAGTGGCCATTTAACAACCAAACTAAATATTCGTATTATAATATCTATTAAATAGCGTTAGTAGATTCTTTCGCGACATGTTACTCCTGAAAACAAAAGCAAATATAAAATCTATTGCGCCACAAACTCGGAAACCGAGCTCACAATGAATACATTTAACCATCATTGCCCATCAATGTTGACATCTAACCAACATTGCTCCCTAGCAGTTGCCATTTAACAATCAAACTAGATGTTAGTCTTAGAATTTCTATCAAATAGCGTTACTAGATTCTTTCGCGACATGTTACTCTTGAAAACAAAAACAAGTATGAAAACTGTCACGCCCAAAACTCGGAAACCGACCTCACAATGTAGACATTTAACCATCATTGCCCATCAATGTGGACATGTAACTAGCATTGCTCCCCAAGAGTGGCCATTTAACAACCAAACTAGATATTAATATTAAAATTTCTATTAAATAGCGTTAGTAGACTCTTCCGCGACATGTTACTCCTGAATACAAACGTAAGTATAAAAACTGTCAAGCCCCAAACTCGGAAACCAGGCTCACAATGTGGACATTTAACCATCAGTGCCCATCAATGTGGACATCTAACTAACATTGTTCCCTAAGAGTGGCCATTTAACAACCAAACTAAATATTCGTATTATAATATCTATTAAATAGCGTTAGTAGATTCTTTCACGACATGTTACTCCTGAAAACAAAAGCAAGTATAAAATCTATTGAGCCGCAAACTCAGAAACCGAGCTCACAATGAAGACATTTAACCATCATTGCCCATCAATGTTGACATCTAACCAACATTGCTCCCTGGGAGTGACCATTTAACAATCAAACTAGATGTTATTATTAGAATTTCTATTAAATAGCGTTAGTAGATTCTTCCGCGATATGTTACTCCTGAAAATAAAAACTGTCACGCGTCAAACTTGGAAATCGGGATCATAATGTGGACATTTAACCATCATTACTCCCTAGGAGTGGCGATTTAGTAAACAAAGTAGATGTTAGTATTAGAATTTTTATTAAATAGCGTTAGTAAATTCTTCCACGAAATGTTATTCCTGAAAACAAAAGCAAGTATAAAAATTGTCACCCCCAAACTCAGAAACCAAGCTCACAATGTGGACATTTAATCATCATTACCCATCGATGTGGACATCTAACTAACATTGCTCCTTAGGAGTATCTATTTAACAACCAAACTAGATGTTAGTATTAGAATTTCTATTAAATAGCGTTAGTATATTCTTACGCGACATATTACACTTCAAAACAAAAGCAAGTATAAAAACTGCCACGCCCCGAACTCGAAAATTAGGCTCACAATGTCGACATTTAACCATTATTGCCATCAATGTGGACATCCAACCAACATCGCTCCTTAGGATTAGCCATTTAACAACCAAAGTAGATGTTAGTATTAGAATTTATATTAAATAACGTTAGTAGATTCTTCCGCGATATGTTAATCCTGAAAACAAAAATAATTATAAAACCTGTCATGCCCAAAACTCGAAAACCAGGCTCACAATGTGGACATTTAATCATCATTATCCATCAATGTCGACATCTAACCAATATTACTCCTTGGGAGTGGCCATTTAACAATCAAAATAGATATTAATATTAGAATATCTATTAAATAGCATTAGTAGATTCTTCCGCGATATGTTACTTTTGAAAACAAAAACAATTATAAAAATTGTCACGCCTCAAACTCAGAAACTGGGCTTACAATGTGAACAATTAACCATCATTGCCCATCAATGTGGATATCTAACCAACATTGCTCCCTAGGAGTGACTATTTAACAACCAAAGTAGATGTTAGTATTACAACTTCTATTAAATAGCGTTAGTATATTCTTCCACGACATGTTAGTCCTGAAATGAAAAGCAAGTATAAAAACTGTGACGCGCCAAACTTAAAATTGGGATCACAATGTTGACATTTAACCATCGTTGTTCCCTAAGAGTGGCGATTTAACAATCAAACTAGATGTTAGTATTAAAAATTTAATTAAATAGCGTTAGTAGATTCTTCCGCGACATGTTACTCTAGAAAACAAAAGCAAGTATAAAAACTGTCACGCCCCAAACTCGGAAACCGAGCTCACAATGCTGACATTTAATCATCATTGCCCATAAATGTGGACATTTAACCAACATTACTTCCTAAGAGTGGCCATTTAACAACCAAAGTAGGTGTATATTAGACTTTCTACTAAATAGCGTTAGTAAATTCTTCCGCGGCATGATACTCCTGAAACAAAAGCAAGTATAAAAACTCTCATGCCCCGAACTCAAAAATCGGGCTCACAATTTGGACATTTAACCATCATTACTCATCAATGTGGACAGCTAACCAACATTGATCCCTAAGAGTGGCCATTTAACAACTAAACTATATGTTAGTATTAGAATTTCTATTAAATAACGTTAGTAGATTCTTCGACGACATGTAACTCCTGGAAAAAAAAAAAAAAAAAAAAGCAAGAATGAAAATTGTCACACCCCAAACTCGGAAACCAGGTTCACAATATGGACATTAACTATCATTGCCCATCAATGTGGACATCTAACCAACATTGCTCCCTTTGAATAGCCATTTAACAACTAAATTAGTGGTTAGTATTAGAATTTTTATTAAATAGTGTTAGTAAATTCTTCCACGACATGATACTCCTGAAAACAAAAGCAAGTATAAAAACTGTCACGCCCCAAACTTGGAAACCGGGCTCATAATGTGGACATTTAACCGCCATTGCCCATAAATGTGGGCATCTAACCAACAATGCTCCCTTTGAATAGCCATTTAACAACCAAATTAGTGGTTAGTATTAGAATTTTTATTAAATAGTGTTAGTAAATTCTTCCACGACATGATATCCTGAAAACAAAAGCAAGTATAACAACTGTCACGTCCCAAACTCGGAAACCGGGCTCATAATGTGGACATTTAACTGCCATTGCCCATAAATATGGACATTTAACCAAAATTGCTCCCTAGGAGTGGACATTTAACAACCAAACTAGATCTTAATATTAGAATTTCTACTAAATAGAATTAGTAAATTCATCGACGACATGTTACTCCTGAAAATAAAAACAACTATAAAAATTGTCACGCCCCAAACTCGGAAACCAGGCTCACAATTTGGACATTTAACCATCATTGCCTATCAACGTGGACATCTAACCAACATTGCTCCCTCGGAGTGGCCATTTAACAACCGAACTTGATGTTAGTATTAGAACTTTTATTAAATAGTGTTAGTAGATTCTTCCACGATATTTTACTCCTAAAAACATTAGCAATTATAAAAATTGTTACCCCCCAAACTAGGAAACCGAGTTTACTATGTGGACATTTAACCATCATTGCCCATCAATGTGGACATCTAACCAACATTGCTGCTCCCAAGGAATAGCCATTTAACAACCAAACTAGATGTTAGTATTAGAATTACTATTAAATACCCTTAGTAGATTCTTCCGCGACATGTTACTCCTGAAAATAAAAGGGAGTATAAAAATTGTCACGCCCCAAATTTAGAAATTGGGCTCACAATGACCATCATTACCCATCAATGTGGACATCTAACCAACATTGCTCCCTAGGAGTATCCATTTAACAACCAAACTAGTTATTTGTATTAGAATTTCTATTAAATAGCGTTACTAGATTCTTCCACGATATGTTACTCCTGAAAACAAAAACAATTATAAAAATTGATATGCCCCAAACTCGAAAACCGGGCTCATAATGTGGACAGTTAACCATCATTGCCCATTAATGTGAACATCTAACCAATATTGCTCCCTAGGAGTGGCCATTTAACAACCAAAGCAGATGTTAGTATTAGAATTCTATTAAATAGAGTTAGTAGATTTTTTCGCGACATGTTACTACTGCAAACAAAAGCAGGTATAAAAACTGCGACGCCCCAAACTCGAAAACCGAGCTCACAATGTAGACATTCAACCATCATTGCCCATCAATGTGAACATCTAACCAACATTGCTCCCTAGGAGTGGCCATTTAATAACCAAAATAGATGTTAATATTAGAATTTTTATTAAATAGCGTTAGTATATTCTTCCGCGACATGTTACTCCTAAAAACAAAAGCAAATATAAAAATTGTCACGTCCCGAACTCGGAAACCGAGCTCATAATGTCGACATTTAACCATCATTGCCCATCAACGTAGACATCTAACCAACATCGCTCCTTAAGATTAGCCATTTAACAACCAAAGTAGATGTTAATATTAGAATTTCTATTAAATAGCGTTAGTAGATTCTTCCGCGAAATGTTACTCTTGAAAACAAAAACCATCAATGTCGACATTTAACCATCATTGTCCATCAATGTCGACATCTAACCAACATTGCTCCCTGGAAGTGGCCATTTAACAATCAAAATAGAAGTTAGTATTATAATATTTATTAAATAGCATTAGTAGATTCTTCCGCGATATGTTACTTCTGAAAATAAAAATAATTATAAAAATTATCACGCCTCAAACTCGGAAACCGCGCTCACAATGTGGACATTTAACCATCATTGCCCATCAATGTGGACATCTAACCAACATTGCTCCCTAGGAGTGGCCATTTAACAACCAAAGTAGATGTTAGTATTACAACTTCTATTAAATAGCGTTAGTATATTCTTCCGCGACATGTTACTCCTGAAAAGAAAAGCAAGTATAAAAACTGTGATGCACCAAACTTGGAAATCGGGATCACAATGTCGACATTTAACCATCATTTCTCCGTAAGAGTAGCGATTTAACAACCAAACTAGATGTTAGTATTAGAATTTTTATTAAATAGCATTAGTAGATTCTTCCACGAAATGTTACTCCTAAAAACAAAAGCAAGTATAAAAATTGTCATGCCCCAAACTCGAAAACCGAGCTCACAATGTGGACATTTAACCATCATTACCCGACAATGTGGACATCTAACCAACATTGCTCCCTAGGAGTGGCCATTTAATGACTAAACTAGATGTTAGTATTAGAATTTCTATTAAATAGCGTTAGTAGATTCTTCTGCGATATTTTACTCCTGAAAATAAAAACAAGTATAAAAACTGTCATGCCCCAAACTCGGAAACCGGGTTCACAATGTGGACATTTAACCATCATTACATATAAATGTGGACATCTAACCAATATTGCTCCCTAGGAGTGGCCATTTAACAAACAAACTAGATGTTAGTATTAGAATTTCTATTAAATATCGTTAGTAGATTCTTCCGCGACATGTTACTCCTGAAAACAAAAACAAGTATAAAAATTGTCACGCCCCAGACTCAGAAACCGGGCTTACTATGTGGACATTTAACCATCATTGCCCATCAATGTCGACATCTAACCAACATTGCTTCCTAGGAGTGGCCCACATAGAGTCAAACATATAATAAGCCCATGGGTTCACAAAAACTAAGCTAATTAGATATTAGTAGTAGAATTTAGATGGCTCATGTCTCTCAATCCCGACAAAAAACACAAATAAGTTGTGGTCGAATTAAAAACTGCACGTGTTAATAAAAATACAATTAGAAGTTAGCATTAGAATTTTCATTAAATATAGTTAGTAGATTCTTCCACGCCATATTACTCCTAAAAACAAAACCATGTATAAAAACTAAGCTAAATATATATATTAGTAGTAGAATTTAGAAAACTCGTGTCTCTCAATCTCCACAAAACAAACTAACAATCTATGATCGGATTAAAAACTACATGTGTCAACAACAACCCAATTAGATGTGTATTAGATTTTCTATTAAATAGCAATAATAGATTCTTCCGCGCCATATTACTCCTGAAAGCAAAAGCAAGTATAAAAACTAAGCTAATTAGATATTAGTAGTAGAATTTAGATGACCCATGTCTCTCAATCCCCATAAAACACACAAATAAGCTGTGGTCGAATTAAACTCTGATAAGACTACGAAGTCCTCCCGAAAAGGTAGTGAACATGGTCAAACATTTACTTTGATGAAGTGCTCATGCAACAGGTGCAACATGCTCCACATAAAATAATCCCACATGCTTAAGGAGATATACATCTACTAAACTTTTTCATGAATTGTTTAATTGGATATTTCTACAATTTATATTAGCATAAACACGGTGAACTAAATCATGGTGTGACCTAAAGAGAAGTGCCTAAAACAAATTTTCACTAGTCCAAAGAAGACTTGTTTCCAAGGGATTTATGAAAGATTTTAGCCTTTTAGGTTGGTAAAGGTGGTCATATTACTTCTCTTCAAAAAAAAAAAAAAAAAGATGACCGATTTGCACATAACTCTACAGCTCATGGGAGCTTGGCACAACCCTGCCTAATCATTATTTGACATAACACAGGTAACTCAGAAAGCAAAAAAGCTTACCTTGTGAGCTGCTGCCTCAGTGGCAAACTCAACATGGCTGAATCCCTTGAAGGCACCCTCTTCACTTGATGCAAATCGGACATCAGCGACTTCACCAGCACCTTTGAAGAATTCCTCTCTGCAGGTGAACAAAGGAAGCAGATTACCTCATTTTATCAAGATGTAGATATCTCATTTCCCATACACATTGATAGATTAAAATCTAGTCAGAAGAGTAGTTCTCTGGTATTCTTAAATGATACTTACACATCGGATCTTTCAACAGAATAGGATAGGTTGCCAACAAATAGGGTTTTTGATCCAGAAGGCTGGGCACCGGGAGTTGCAGGTGTTTTAGGCTGTATCAATTTAGTATATGGCTGTCAGGTTCTGTAATGTAGAGCTTTAAAAAAATATATCATAGCCACATAGTCAAGAATGTTACTGCCTTCTTTTCGGTCTTTGTCATTGTGGCATCTGCCATTTTGACATCACCATCCTGCAGTTGCAACGTCTTTCAATCAATTAAAAGATTAGAAACTAAAACAACATAAACAGTTTGCACAAGGAAAGAGAAACAGAGCATGTGCAGCACTTCATCATTATGATGCCATCTTTGCAAATATATAAGATATTAAGATACCATTCTGAAGTTAGTACAATTAATATGATGTACCCTTGTATTGCAGCAAACTTGTAAATACCATGAAAGATACCAGCACAAAAAAGCAAGGGGGCTAAAACATATAACACCAGTAGCTGTGGACAATTTTGCCCATGTATTAGTCTCAAGATTAACAACGGACAGCTGCGATTCTACACACTGTTCGTCGATCAACCCGTGTAGACTTAATTCATTGAGGCAAATTACAAATAATATTTACAATATCATCAACTCCATTCAGATGGCTTCTGGTCCCTTATTTAATTTATCAAATCATGAACATACATCATTACCTTTTTCTTAGGAGTCTTGGCAGACTCTTCCTCCTCACTTTCCTCAAGACTCCTCATCTGAACTGCTACTTTTCTCTGTAGCTACAGTTGACTGGGATAGAGATCAAAAGATAGAGTTAGCAGTTCAGTAGCTAAAACAAACCCATCTGATTACCAAATGAGAAAGAATACCACAGTATCAACAGATAATGTTTATTATGATTGAATATTCCAATATATTTTCACCATTAACATTGTTCACCTTTTTCTGTTGTTTCTTTACAGCCTCGTCATCAGAGCTGTCATCCTCATCTTCATCACTGCTGCTGTCCTTTTTAACAACTTTTGCATCGGCCTTCTCAGCATTATCGGTAATAGTGGTCAGTACAAGACCATGGGAATCAATCAAAAGAAATATATATATATATATATATATATATATATATATATATATATATATATATATATATATATATATATATATATATCACAGGATTAACAGAAGATGTTTATTATGATTGAATATTCCAAGAAATGATTAAACCTACCGGAACTTTCAACTTCTTCTTTTCTGGCTCGTCGTCGCTTTCATCAGATCTATCATCGGAGCTTTCATCAGAACTATCATCTTTCTTGGGAACAGCATTTTTCTGGATACAAAGTTGCATGAACTTAGTCAAAAAGAGTCAAATAACGTCAAAGCATCAACCAACCACCAACATGGTAAACAAGACCCCAAGAATACCAATAAAAAAGACGAAGAAAGAAATATCCCTAAGATGTTACTGCAGCACTAGAGTACTGAATACCCACATGAATGGTGATACCAAATGAATAATACAGCAAGTAAAAATAACCACAATAAGATCGTGATTGTCACTTCCCTAGGAAAAAGGGAGAAATATCACTATAAGATTTTGTTTGGCAGTAACACAACAATACAAGATAAGTAAAAATGTCATGGAAAAAACACAAAAAAAAAAAAAAAAAAAAAAAAGATATCAACAAGCTCCGTGCAATGTGTGAAATTGACCAAACTAAGAATCCAAAATCCCGGAGGCCAAAAACATATGCTAAATAATAATTTCAGTGAAGGGAGTGCACGAGAGCACCCACATCTTACTTTCTTTTGGTAAATGGAGCAAATACAAAAGAAGCAGTCCAAACTTTTCATTGCACATAATACATTTAGAACAGCAAACTTCGGGTACTGGCAATACTACCACTGAAAACAGGCGCATATGTCAAACCTTCCAGCTTTCTATACGTTGAAAACATGAGACACTTAGTGAAGATTGGAGGAGGCACTGGAAATCAATCCCAGAAAGCCTGATAACAGATGTGAAGAGCTTCGCCATGTGAAAAGCTTCGCCATGTGGGCATGTTAAAATTTTGGAGTAAGAAATGATAACAGAACAGAACCTTTCTGTAAATCTTCACAATGAGCATATGTTTTTATAATTTTTAGTTGGAATTATAATCTAATGGTACATATCATGTGCCGCGTACTCATGTTGCATTATGCATATTCTTTCTCTATTTTCAAGCAACCACTAATTTTCTTCTTGAAAGTGCTTTAAATTTGTCTGAATTGGAAATCTTTCCATCTCTTCTATTCTGTTTGTTTTATTCTCTTAGCTTCCATTTCTAATGAGTTTTCTCACTGCCTTTACTGAAAGATATGATTGTGGGATGATTCTCATATATTATATGATTTTTTTTATTTTTTTTTCTGTGCTCTTGACTCTCTTCTCAATATCTTCAAAGAATCTTATTATTATTCAGCAAAATCCAGAAAATCTGGCTCTAATGCTGTGTGCATTATAATGACTGACTTTTTTTAATCAGCCAAATTCTAGCGATGTGAAGGAATTCAGAATGAAGCTTGCGGAGTGGAGACACATGTTCAAGCAAGACAATGTAAGAGCACATGATGAAAACATAGCCCGCGTACAACTAAAAGTAACTGGGTGATTGGAGTGACAGATAGATTGATTTTAAAAGTTTAAATTAACCTATGAGAGGCAAGCATAATCTATCATGCGGCTGAAAATGAAGAGAACGCAGATCAGAAAGACATTACGCTTGAGAGTGAGTTTCAGGTGTAAGTTGCATACAAGTGAAATCACTTCTTTTGCTCAGGATTTCAAATGCACTAAAAAAGTTGTGACTTACAGCTTGTAACTTGCTTACAGGTGAAATTTTTTGTCCAAACACCACCTTTAAGTGGGGTTGCCTGTACACCCTTGACAACTAATAAAACTTCCAGGCATCCAAATGACCCCTAAATGCACCGGAAAATTAAGAAATCATATGATCCTTGGTCTAAGCATGTAGTTTCTTCAGATAGATGGCTAAGAAAGAACTAGAGTGGCAATCTAAATTCAACAGAAAATGCCAAATTTGGGTTGGTGGGTCTTCCCAATCTTGCTATATTTTGGGCATGGTCCATCCATTGTGCGTCCTATCATAGCAATGGTCTCAAAGACTGAACCACAGGCCCCACTTGTACAAATTCAAGGCTTATACAGTAAGTAGCCCTGGGCCAAGGATCAAATAGTATTTCAAGGAGAAAATCAGATAGAGGAGACAATTACCACAGTCAATGCGGTCCAACCATGAAAAAACCCATGCTGTCTGATTGCTTCTCCATCTGGAGACTTAGACATACTTGCCAATAAGCACAGGTTCCAACTATAGACATTTCCATAGTCATGAAGCACAAGCTGTGTTTCTTCACCTGCACCAAAAGAAAACAATATAGAAAGGATAGAAGAAAATGGAGAAAATGGAGAAAATGGAGGAATGTAAAGGAGTCTAACTTGAAAAGCCCACTGACAGAGAGAAGAAGCCCACTGACAGGCTTCTAACTATAGACATTTCCACAGTCATTAAGCATGAGCTGTGTTTCTTCACCTGCACCAAAAGGAAACAATATAGAAAGGATAGAAGAAAATGGAGGAATGTAAAGGAGTCTAACCTAAGAAGCCCCAACTGACAGAGAGAAGAAGCCAGACCAGAGAGCACAGAAGCAACTAAAACAGGAATGATTCCATGAAAGAGAACTTGATCTGGGTTTGTGCCATTAGAATCCCTGCCAGAACCTTCTCCAAAGCTTAGAAGTATGGCAGCAATTATTAGTAAGAATAGGGCCCCCATTTGTTTAACTGAGTGCTTCTGCCTGCAGATTGCACCCAGAAAAAATATAGTAAAGTGATTGTCAGAGAACTTGGTAATTCTCTGAAATTACCTGCAAGCGCATAGCCAATAAAAAGGCCTAGCATCAGCCTAGCCAGCAAAAATGCTCAACTCAGAAAATATAAGAAAAGCTTTCTCCTGCCTTTGGAACCAATAGGAAATTGATTGAAAAGTTAGACATAAGACAGTGATTTACTATCTGGAATGGGCCTAGGAAAATAACCAGTGATTAATAACCACTGCATTCAAAGAGTAAAATGGAGAGAAAAAAACAATCTACAATACATCTGGTAGTATAAAGTATAAAGTGAGTCAGGAGTCAACAAAAACATTGAAACTTCTAAAATACTCTTACATGTATCAAGACAGACCAAGTCAATGGTTCTTATACTGTTTCCCCTCAGCTAGAAGCAAGGTTCTTAAAACTCGGTTTCAGTGTGCAATTCAACAACAAATGAAACCAACTAGGCAGACAGTGACTCATCCCAAAGCATACATGTTTTTATGGTCAAAAGTCCAAAAAGAAAGAAAGAAAGAAAGAACGAACGGATGGCTAGGATTATCCGGTGGGGCTTGTGGGGCTCCCCCTCCATCGCTTCTCTATAACACAAGATCCACATACAAATAGGCACATGTACTAAAGAATTTAAAAATAATAAAATAATAAAATTAAAAAAATAAAATAAATAAATCCATAAACAAAGACCCAAATGCATATAAAAGAAACACAATTCTTTATCATGTTTCCATTTCCATCTTTAATGAAAGTGAGATCTCATGCATTACCTTGTAGAGATCGACAGCAATGAAGCTGGGCCATCGTTTTCCTGCTGCTTCATGACATGTACCAGTCATGCTAGTAAGTGGAGGTGAGTTGTCCTTACAAGCTGTCGCTAAATTAGGATTGTCAGGGAAATAGTTCTCTAAAACAAGGGATCTAGTTGTTGTGTTCATGGGAGATGATTCCACACGATTAGGATAAGAACTCGCCTTCATCCAACTGTCATCATCTGCAGTTTCAGCCCAATCACCAAAACCAATAAAAAGAGAATCAGTGATAGCTTCACATGTTTATACTCCTATGCATCAAAATTTTAAATTGGACAATGCTTCCTATTTTGATGTATTTTATATCAATTTCATTTTATCTCCAAAAGCAAATTGATTCTAGGAGAAAACACAGGAATTTTATATTTTTACTAAATTTAATTAACAATGCAGACCTCCTCATGAGGCCGCATTCGCCAACCTGCGGAAAGCATTAGAGCTTGCATCAAGCAGTCCGCGCTAATAAATAGCCAGGCCCGAAAATCACGCTAGTTCACTCGTCAAGTGGAACACACATTTAAAAAAAGAACAATGAACATTTTAAAAGAATTACCAGGAGTCCACATTCAACTAAAGCACGTGGCCTGCCCAATGAGTGTACAAGCCTGATTCTCAGGCCACATCATCTACCCAACAGGGCCCATGTTATGCACGGCTCTAACATCAGTGATGGATGCATGTGGGCTTAGCAAAGCATGCACTAAATTTCTACATTAAAAAAAAATAAAAATAAAAAATCATCCGTCTATCTATGATAGTTCCACTGCAAGAACTGCATGGGATGTACATTTATGAAAGGAGAGAAAACAGGGCTTACATTGGTTTTCTACAATGTATCTCCACTCATAGGCAATGCCTTCAGAAGCCTCCTTGGCTGATTTTGATGTGAATACCAACAAACGCTGGTTCTTACTAACCATATCATCGATGATGGGCCAATCCTGCCCATTTTTAGGCATCCTTGATACCAGAAACCAAAATTTCCTAAGGCCGGCGGCATTGAATACCTTAGTTAGGCCTTGACGTGATGTGACATAATCTTCTATGAAGATTGTAATGATCTCCAAAGGGTTGGCGTCAAGGAACACTTGAATTTCTTTCAGCATATTAATAGCAGGTTGTTGTTAATCAGATAGGTTAATCAGAATTCAATCATTTCATTAGATTTATATAAAAAGGAATCAGCTGCGACTTATGAATGCTATCAAATTGTAGCATTGGCCTCCAAAGGAGTGGCACAACCAAATGTCATTGTTGAAATCGTACATGTTAGGCATCACCCCTCTAACATCCTTCTGCAATGATTCAGAGTATAAATAGCAGCAATAAAAAAAATAACCATATCTTTTTTGCCGTTCACTTTTTTTCTTTTTGCAAAAATAATTATATATTTGTTAAGATGGACATCTTGTTCGTGAACATTATACAGTAGCAAGCATGTAAATCATATCTTCTATCTAAGAATACCCACCTACACATACATACAAATATCCCATCTTCAAGATACAAGTATTTCTATGTTGTGTGTATGTGATTTTCTGTTAGTAGAGATTGCTTACGGGTTTATTATGGATTCCTAGCTGAGCCCAGGTGATGACTTCCGAGAGCTCTTCTAAGGTTCCATACCCACCTGAAATAGGAAAGGAAATAAGAAAACCTGAAGCTTTAGGAATCTAATTAAATGGGTTATTGAGAGAAGAAGAATAGAACCTAGTAATGTGATGAAAGCATCGGAATGGCGGGACATCTTTGCCTTCCTTTGATGCATGTTGGCCACTGGTTTCACCTCTCCTTCTGTTTCTCCTGTAATCTGCCATTAAAGAACATCTTTCAGCAGCATAAGAAAATGAGAATAGTTGAAAGAAGCAAGAGAAGAAAGGCATATCTACTTACTTCTTTGCACATGAGAATCTTCGGTATGATCCTACAAAGAAAAGCCATCAAAGAAAAGGTCAAAAAACGTTCATTAATCCAATGAAAAACAAAACCCATATAAAAAATCATTCCTTTCTTTTATGATTGTGTTGCCTTTTCTCACCCTAGAACATGTCCTCCTTTATGAAACAAGTGAGAAAAGAGTGACAAACTCAGATCCTTTCTTTCAACCAACATTTATGAAAAATTTTATTTTCTTCATCAAGGAAACAATGATAAAGGTTGATAGAAAGAGTATTCATGATGAGAAAGTAGCCCTCAAATTACAGATAGATTCTTTTCAAATCCAACTTGAAAGTAATGCAATTGCAATTTGGAGCATGGTTCCTCAATATGAATGCTGAGGAAGGTTAATTACAATTAGGTTGTTTCTGCTTCATTAGTTTGAATGGACTACTGAATATTTTTCCTGCTCTATTGTTAGTGATTTTCAGCTCCATTGCTGAGCATTGGAGGAAAGTCAATGTGGGTGTCATCGTTTGCAGCCCGCCAAGCCTTCAATCAAGTGTTGCAGCAAAGTGCAGATCACGAACCATATGGGGACATCCAATGAACCAATATTCCACTTCAACAACCACAACTTTGAGTTATAGAAACTTTCCACTAATGTATAAAAGATGAGAAACAGTAACAAATCAAACCTCAAGAACGAAACATGGCGAGCACATCTAAGGTCTTGTAGCAATCATTTGAAGCTTCAAATTCGAACCTACAGTAAGCCAATGCTGTTTGGCCGGCTTGGTTATTGCAAGATCCAAATGCGATTGAATTAGCTATATATGAGTAGTAATTGTTAGTTGATAGTCAGCAGCAATTAGATCATTTGGAACATTACTCATGTGAAAACTCAGTTGTAATTTCTATATTCAACCAAGACCTGACTCAAGACCAACCCAAACCCAAACCATATGATAAATGGGTCGGGTTTGAGTCCTCGCTCTAACTGATCACACCAGCAAGAGTACTGCAATGAAATCCCAACAACAGTCTAGCAGGAGTATTGTAATGAAATCCATAACAAATATACATCAGCAGTTAAACATACAATGCAATGGCAATATACTCAATGAGCTTATCCTTTAAGAATCCATCTTCATCTTTCAAAAAGAAAAGGAAAAGAAATAGTTCAGCAGTCCATACTCAAATGTAGATGTGTGGCTCACGGGTGAGTGTGCTGCCCTGATTTTATTTTTTTGTTTTTATGCATTTGCCCAGATTTGCTTCAGATTTATCAGAACCAATATGAGTGTCCATCTGGACAGGGGATAGCCCAAAAACTGGGAAATTGGCTCCATGACCTCCATGTCGGATTTGCTTAATTACAACTACATAATTGTGACTAAGTAGGGAACTCCGTCACCTTTGGAAGCAGTTAACCATCTCTTGCCAAGGGGGCATGGAGGATGAATGGTTGTACATGCACAAAGGTCCCCCCTATAGAAAAGAAAAACAGATATTGTAAAATAAATTTAGCTATATTTACAAAGCTCATCCATGACCAAGCAAGATGGGGCCTATTCACAATTGAATGGTGAGGATTGACAGCCCTACCACCCAATCAGGTGCGTCTGTGTGTGTGAGTGTGATTTATACAAGCTTTAGTTTCTCCTCACTTGATCTATGAAAACACTTATGTCCATTTGCAAAACTCCAATATGTTAAGTAGGGTTTGTCTGGCGTTTGTGATTTCCACACTGTAACTTGGCCATATTGGGTTATGCAAATGATCGAATATGATCATCAAGTACAACATCATTCTAATCGTTGATTCACGCATCCAAGCATTCAGACAGTAAGGATTTCCACCGGTGAAATGGCCCATCTGAAGTGGGACACAATTAGTGAAATTCCAATCACTGAGAGATAGGTTTACTTGAACGGTGAATCATTTAGAAAGAAAGTTAGAAAAGCTTCTCAGGGTTTTCTAATCATTGATTTTTCATCAAATCTAGCCGTTAGGTTCCTGTCCAAAACCAATCCGATCGTACAGCCAGGAGTTGGGTCTGGGTTTTAGAACTGGTTCTAAGATCACCAAAAGAAGGTAAATGAAACAGGATCTAACCAAAAGAACTGGTTCTAAAATTTTCTCAAATATATTGGACTACTTGTTAATTTCAGGGATGTAATGTGAAAATATAACAAAATCCAGAAGAAAAAATAAAACATACTTCTGATAGAATCTCCAAGTCTTTCTTCAGAGAACACGCTTCAAGAACATGCTCATACTTCTCCCTATCCATTTCCTTACCAGACAATACATTTTCTTTGATTTTCCCTCTCTATATCGAAGGTGATTGAGCAACATAGGTTAAGAAACTATCCAAGTTATGGTGTACATGTGTGGACAACAGTGGCCTCATCTATATTAGAAACTGAAAGTTGCTAATGCAAGCATATAACAAAATTATAAGGTGCTTGATAATAATAAAAAAAAAAAATTTAATAAAATTACAAGGACGCACTGTCAGCAATTATGTGTCCGGGGATCATTTCAAAAGTTCTGCCTGGGAATCTTTCCAAGGCAGATTTTCAGTGGAGTTTCACCACCTGTTGAGGACCCAGTAACAGAATCCCTCTGAACTTTTCTGTGGATTCTCACCTGCTTGTGAGGAACCACTCAAAGTTTTAATCTTAAAAGTTCATCAAAGTGGTTCATTTCTGTATACATATATGCTTGTAGGACTGATGAATCCCAACTTTGTATATAAAGCTAAACTCCTAGTAATCAAGTATAACTTATTCTCTAACTACTAGTGACAAACTTGGATCCAAAAAGTACAACTAAATTGAACCAAACTTAGAGTTTAATGTGCTAATGAAGCAGCCTAATTAATCTGACTACTAGATTATATAGAGAGAATTCAAGACAAGCAACTTTTATTGAACGATTGGACAGTCAACAGATCCTTTAGTGCACTGATTGATCTACAAGAGCTCACGTAGTGTTCGAACCAATCAATAGTGTGACCCAATAAATAATCATACAGTTTTTAGGTTTAAATAACGATCAAACTAATCGACTTCAGGGTCCATCATATGAAGCCCAAAATCCATTGCTTGACTGTGGCAATTTCCAAAAAGCATAGAAAATCCATTAAAAAAATCCACAAAAAAATCGAAATCAAAATCCAATCCACAACTTGAAAAAATTGAAAAACAAATAAATATCACCAAAATCCACAACAAATGCTAGAAAACAAATCAAGTTAAAACTAGAATTCATAACAAAACAGAATCGAGGAAAAAAGAAAAAGAAAAAGAGAGAGGCAAAAGATCGTTCCACCTTTCTTACGCTCGCTGTGGCAATTTAACAAACAAGAGGCATGCACGGGATCATCGAGGCGTAGCTTTTGACAAGGTGCATCAGATTGAGGAGAGGATTTGAGGAAGGAGAGTCAGGTTTGGAGAGGAATAAAATGAATGATGGTGTGCGAGGATAAATCATAGTGGGTCCACAGGCAGAGGGGTCTGTTAAATCAACTTAAGAAGAGAAGATCGGGACGAGAAGTGAAGGAGAGATCTAGGATTTTTTTGGGGGGTTTGTGAGATAGGGAAGGGAATCGGGGGGAGAGAGAGAGAGAGAGAGAGAGAGAGAGAGAGACTACAACAAAGTTGGCCTTTCCCGGCGGTCAAAACGGCAAGCAAATGTCCAAATAATCGCCGGTAAAATTTCTACTGGCGGTTAGGCAACTGCCGGTAAAGGCTCGGTCAATAAAGGTTTTACCAGTGGCAATCAGCTTTTACTGGCGGTTTTGCGGGATGCCCCTAAACTGTCAGTTTTTTACTGTGTTGGCCGGAAATCCGAGAAAGCTACAGATAAAATCCGTAGCCGTATACCTTTTGGTCACCGACAATCCGTAGCCATTGCTCCAGACATGACTATTTTAACTGCTGCTGCATCAACATTCGCCTTTCATGGGATTAAGAATAGAAATTATACTAGGTTTTGCTCAAGCTTGTACTTGTACACTTGGAGCATCTTACAAATTGAATATTATAACAGATCCTTAATGTATAAAATCAAGCAAGAGACACCTTAATAACAATGGCTTGCTAGTTGATGCCGAAACACTTGGTCATTTCCATAGCAGGCAAAGTGGCATTCCTCCTAGCCATGGAGAAGTAGACATCAAACCCAGTCTGCCAGGATGAACCCAAATGGTTTTCTTTTCATGAGAGGCAAGTTGTAACATTGTTGCACCATCCTCCTCCCTAAGAGAGAAAAAGGAACACGATTTTAATCATCAAGAGACACCTTAATAACAATGGCTTGCTAGTTGATGCCGAAGCACTTGGTCATTTCCATAGCAGGGCAAAGTGGCATTCCTCCTAGCCATGGAGAAGTAGACATCAAACCCAGTCTGCCAGGATGAACCCAAATGGTTTTCTTTTCATGAGAGGCAAGTTGTAACATTGTTGCACCATCCTCCTCCCTAAGAGAGAAAAAGGAACACGATTTTAATCATGCAACATCTACACCTACTCTATAAGTGAATTAAATACCAGATGAAATACACAAGAAATTCAAACCAATTTTCAGGAAAAACAAAAACAGTTGGACTGATAAAACAGTATGGCATCAAGAAAATAATTTGTGGAATTCCCTGAAATTTTCACAAGCACAATGGTCATGACAAGCTCCAGTATACTATATATTACCAGACATAGCTACATCTAATTATCTAATTATCTAGATATGGATTTTGCTAGAGTGACGTCACAAGCACCAGGAAGAAACACTAATTACGTCAATTATATCAAATTTCTTTACAAAGTATCAATCTTATTAGCATTTATGCAGTGAAAACTCTCAACTAATCCAGTTAAGATCAATTACAAATGGCAGGGAAGAAATATAGTGGATTAAAACTGTGAGAGAGTACAAAATTCAATCACAAAACTCTTCATTGGGTGTATATACAACTTACAGTTTCCATGGAACTGGAAAGAGATAGGAGTGTGGAAGTTCAATCACCTCAAGCACCAGGAAGAAACACTAATTACGTCAATTATATCAAATTTCTTTATAAAGTATCAATCTTATTAGCATTTATGCAGTGAAAACTCTCAACTAATCCAGTTAAGATCAATTACAAATGGCAGGGAAGAAATATAGTGGATTAAAACTGTGAGAGAGTACAAAATTCAATCACAAAACTCTTCATTGGGAGTATATACAACTTACAGTTTCCATGGAACTGGAAAGAGATAGGAGTGTGGAAGTTCAATCACCTCAAGAGGCAGTGCATCTGCTGCCAAAGCACGTTCATCAACAACGAGGGGATTCAGACCATCTGAAGAAGTAAGCTCATGAATACCTGCCAAAAGCGGCCGCCAGCATCTCTGAATTGCAACAAATGGAGGTAAAATAGTCACTCTTTTGCTGATGGATGAGCCACAATGCAGAATTAACCATAAATAATCTTGACCAATTAACAAGGACTTCAAATTTGAGCTGATATCTACAAATGCATCAAATAGATACCTTCTGGAGGGCAATGGGAGTTGCTGGGCCTTTTCCTTTTGCAAATCCCACACTCAATGATAGTTGCCACAAGCTAACATGGCAGTGTACTTGACCACTTGTCCTCCCTGAAACAGGAAGTGAAGAGAAAGATCACATACAATAGAGAAATGAATTTTATTCCTAAGAAAGAACCCAAATAAAAGAGAAAGGAGCATCACCATTGTAACTTTACCATATCGAAACCCTGCCATTATTCCAGAAAAAATTAGAAGTTCTCAAGAAGAATGAAATACACGAAAGGTTGGCAAGTTAATCTTTCTTTTTTCTTTTTCTTCTTCTTCTTTTTTAACATTGTTGGCAAGTTATCTTAAACCATCCATTGCTTTCATATAGGGGTGGCTGCCTAATGAGTGGACCAGCCATGTTGGCATTCTGCTGCATTTGCATGTGGAGAGGGTGCCCCTTCTTTACCAACAGGTCAACGAGATGATTTTTTTCTAAACTTTGAAGATTTTATTGTACAAAAGGCCAAAAGCCAAAAGAATTATAGGAGAAGAAAAACCAAAGAAAAGAGAAACTACAACTACAAATCAGCCCAATTTATAGCAAACTAATCCGCCACAATTGCCTTCGCATCTTACTCCTCACTTTTGATGCATCCAAGGACCTGACATGCCAGACCAGAAAAAAAAAAAAAAAAAAAAAAAAAAAACCATCAATTTCTTTAAAACTCAGGTTTGCATTGAACCAAAAAAAAAAAAAAAAACAGACCGGTATGTCTACAAATATTAACAGAATCTAGAAAAAAAAAAATTAAGATTCAGATTTGCATTGAACAAATTCAACAGTTGCTCTGAAAATTGGAACAGTAGAGATTCGAAAACTTAAATTTGAAGCACCTATAACGTTGTCCATCTGAGTCTAAGACTAAACCAAGTTGGAAACAAGAACCAACATACCGTTTCACCATCATCACGAATCGTTCCAGTTGAATTGATGTAAAGATAAATTGGCTGGTTTGGATCCATCCATTGCAAGTAAAGCAGTTCTGCTATCACAAACTCTGTGACAGCTGGCACCAACTAATCAATGCAAATGGCTAATTATTAGCGTGTATTATGCCATTAGATAAGACATGAGAGTCTACCAATAACAAATTGTATGTGTAACAATATATAGGGAGACTAACAACATAAGAAGTGATAGGAAACAGTTTTGTATGTGGAACAGAAAGCGACTAACAGCTGAAAGGCTCAACATTCGTCTGTATAATTCTTATGTGGGAGAGAGATCGAGGACGGGAGAGGGAGAGATGAGACGGTGGAGATTGAGAGGGAGAGGGAGAGGGAGAGAGAGAGAGAGAGAGACAGTGAGAGGTAAAGAGAGACAGAGAGAGGGCTTTTTTTTTTTTTAAGTCAACTGAGCATCCGGCGGTTGGTGATGGCCGCCGGTAAAAATGCGTCGGATATGCCCCACTTTCTTGTAGTGATAATCAGCGATGGGCCGGGGTGCCAAGCCCCATAAGGGTAAGGGCAAGGGCCCTGAAATGAGACTAGCTTTTAAATCTTGGTTTCGCTCTTGGAATGAGACTAGCTTTAGAGTGAAACCATTATGACACATTTAGTTCTGGAAGAAACTGACCATTCACACAGCAACTCATCCTAAAACATACATATTTCAAAGGGACCTATCGATTTGTTCCCTAGTGAAGCCAAGTCCACTTGGTTTTGGTGAGTTCTAAAGCCTTCTTTGGTGTAGCACATATGTAATTTTCACTGTTTATTTAGATGCCTCAAAAGCCAACACCAATTAGTTGAGATATGCCTTAGATGATGGTGATTTAGATGTCTCAGAAGTGGGAAACAAATTGAAGAACTGAGAAGCATAAAGCAGTTGGGGAGGCCGAGGCAAAACTTGAGATGGAGACCTGTTAGAGAATAGCATCCACTGACATGTAAAGCACTTCTAGGGAAATTGGAACAATTGATTTGGGGGAGCATGATGTGAAGGGACTTATATATCTGAAAAATTAGAACATTCAGATGGACTATCTAAGCCATCGCATTAGTTAGTTATCTTGGTTTCATTTCTTTCTTATCTTTAGAAGTGATGAAATTTCAAAAACAGATCTTTTCTGTAATCCATTTGTTTCAGTCTTGCTCTCATTGAGGTTGCATTTGGATGCATTATCAAATTGAATTAAGGTAGAAAATCATGTCTTTGTAGTTTTCTTAGCAGTCATAATGGTGGTTTGAGCTCCAAATTATAATTATATTACTTGCAAGTTCACTGAGGGTCTGAGCTCTAAATTTCACATGACCTGTTGAAGCACTCATGAGATGTGTGTGCATAAAAGAACATTATAGTTTTTCATAGCATGTCGGGATAATAAACACCAACTGCTGCTCTTAATGCCTTTCTAAGCATGCTATACGCAATTCAGCAAGTTCTTGTCAACTTCACTAGGAAGAGTATCATCTAGCAGTATGTTTGGTCCCGGCACATTTATAGCACATGACAAGTCTCTCAAAGATTCACCTTTGCGTTCCATACAGTGCTTTTGCATTTGGGATTTCCTGGCTCCTCAACCAATGGCTCTGCAGAAGGCTCTTTTGGCTGCTCTCTAGCATCTACTTCAATAGGATTCACCTTTGCGGATACAGTGCTTTTGCATTTGGGATTTCCTGGCTCCTCAACCAATGGCTCTGCAGAAGGCTCTTTTGGCTGCTCTCTAGCATCTACTTCAATGAGGTCACAAGCAGAAACAATAAACTGTTTATTCTGAACAGTTTCTGCCATAAAGAAATCCAGAAGCATAAAAATCAAATCTTAATCCCATAAAAAATAGCCCCATTTCCGAACTCTCCCCCAACACATAAGCAGAACTAACTACGCAGCCAATAGAAAGAAGGCAGATGACAAACTACATTGCAATGTAACAGGGCAACTTAAAAAGAGAAGATACCTGACAGGAGTGTGTAATGACAGATTCAGGTTTCCCTTTGGCCAGTGCAGAACAATCTAAGGAAATTTGACAAAATCCATTACAATACAAACTGAATACACACTTCAGCCTAGATTCAAGACAAGTAAGATAGTTGTGACTAGCAAGCGACTGAAATAAGAAAAGTCATCATACCTTGGTGAATTCCGGGGATATTGATAATTTTGGATACCACTTGCTTAAGGCCAAGTAGTCCCTTTCAATGTCCACCAAACAGGATGGGTAAACCTGAAAATAGAGTATAGTTCAATTAACCTACCTAATAAACTCCAAAGACACAAGGATTCCCATATAGAGCAAAAGCAAGAAGTAAATGAAGCAGATTAAGCTCTAGATGGAAAAAAAAAAAAAAAAAAAAAAAAAAAAAAAAAAAAAAACTATGAAATATTGTAGTTGTTTCCTGACTCTCAGTTGTTTGAAGTGTTCAATGGTTGTTGAGTGGGTAGCATTGACAATTGAAAGGGTCGAGAACATTTTGTATTTAATATCAAGGCTGTCAAAAGAACAAAAATAAATAAATAAATTGGATCTACATACGAATCTGTAAGCTATTGGGAATAATTACAAGATTAACTAGCTAAAATTTGAAAAGAATGGTGCAACAGGATTCACGTAGCTGATCCCCAACTAGTGGGGTAAAGCTTAGATGATGATGACTATCTAAAATTGAAAAAGAAGCAATATCTTCTCATTTTAAACTGTACTTAGAAATGAAGAGGTTTGACAAGGAAAGGAAAAACACGCATTTTGAATTTTGACGCTGAACAGCACGAGAAATCATGAGATACAGGCAACATGATAGGAAAAGGTTACCTGTCAAGAAATGGCATGAGAATGTAGTCATGAACCACAAAATCTAAAGCCCATGGTATGATGACCAAGAATGCCAAGAACTTCGCCTGGAACATATGACAAACAACGAATAAGCCTCACCATCCTCTATTTCCTATGTCAACAGTAACATGTGTGTTTGAGAAAATATGTAACTGAACGTATCAACTAATGGAATTAACTGTACTGCATTTAGATATTTCAAATGATGGAGCCTCATTATAATGGTCACATAACATTCATAAGAAATTGAGGAATTCTAAGGAGTTGGAAGTCTAGAATTGATGGGTAAAGATGAAAAAGCAAAAGAAAAGAAAAAATTAAAAAAAAAAAAAGGAATCCAATTCATGAAGAGGGTCTTAACAATGGTGAGATGTCAGCATTCTAGGGCACTGTTACCAAGGAATGATATGGATACTGCATGGGCATGTCAATCAGTATTACCTAGATTTCTGCATACTATAATACCATATATAGATTTCTGCATACTCTAATACCATACAAAACGTGTTATGACTTTGAAGAAGACAACTACTAAATATTCCCATATATAGAGTGACACAACCTACCAAAAAAAAAAAAACCCTCTTCTTACTACATAATTACCTAAAGACCCACATATTAATACATTTTATTGTACTCTAAAATCTTCCATACTTTATTTATGTCATAATATCCTTAAAAATATGTCTGTTCACATGAGAGGATGACATATAGCTTAACAAAAACCCTATCAGGTGGCAAAGATATCAAGTATTTTCTCTCTTTTTTTACTCCTTTTTTTTCCTAAGAGAGACAGAGAGATGACAACAAAATTTTACAAATAGAAGGCACCAATACGCAAAAAACTAGACAAAAAAAAAAAAAAAAAAAAAAAAAAAGCATGAAGCCCAATAAATAAAAAATAAAAAAATTTAAGCCCCTTGCTCTCATCATCACCCACCCCAAAGAGTGACTTGAATTTTTGAAACATCTCCCATTTATTGCATCCCAAATACCCACCATATGCCTTTCATTTCCTTTGCAAACTCCGACCCATGCCAACCCAAAATATAGAATCCAACAAAGCTCATATAGGCCCAAGAGATATTGATATCACGTAAATAATACTCCCTAAGAAATCAAATATAATTGTCAAAAATCAAACTCGGTCACCTAATCAATCTATATCTTGTAAATCATCAATATTTCACTTGGAAATTCCAATTTAGCAATTAAGAGGTAACGAATTTTGTCAACACATAATATCGTGTGCTAGATAAAAAGGTAGGGCATAACATTATACGAATATGCACAAAAGGATAAGAGAATACAGAAGGCAATGAAATTATTTAGTTATGCTTTTACCATAGCAAAACTATAATTATAATGACATATATAAGTGTTTTTTTCTGAGCTACTAAATTCATAGAAAGGGTAGGAAGATTACAGCCCATCAATGAACCAGGTGCCACTGTTTTTGTTAAATTGGCAGTCCACTCCGCTCCACAGATGTTGTTGCCTTGTTGGGGAACACATGGATCCTCATTCCACCCAAAACGACGAGGAAGTCCCAAGGCATTCTTCACACTTTGCAAAGTCCTTACTGTAAAAAGACAATAAACAGATCATATTAGCAACCATTTGCAAATATTAAGGGCCATGTCCCTCAAGTAAACAAAATTTGAAATATATAAATAAAAAATAAAAAAGACATCGAATCTGCTTGTTTATTAATGCATCTCTAAATAATCTTCTATATGCACATTCTAATTCTAGCATCAAAAGTTCAGAAAACACATCAAATCTACTAGTTTCTAGAGCATTTCAAGACAGAGACTTACATCTCGAGAGCTCGGAAAATGCAGCAAATCTGGTGGATTTTTTGAGCAATTCAAGTGAAATCTAAGACATACCAAGTTCTAATTACGACATTGGAGGGCTGAGAAAACTCATCAAATCTGCTGGTTTTCAAAGCATTTCAAGCGGCCTCTTCCACAGATGCAGTTCTACTTCTGACATTGAAAACTCAGAAAATGCACTGAATCTGCTTGTTTCAAGGGTAATTCCAATTCGAAAGCTTGAAAACCGAATGAAATCCGTTAGTTCTCAGATCATGTCGAGTCAAATCTCGAACACCTGAAGCAAATCTACTGGTTTTCAAAGCATTTCAAGCGGCCTCTTCCACATCTGCAGTTCTACTTCTGACATTGAAAACTCAGAAAATGCACTGAATCTGCTTGTATCAAGGGTAATTCCAATTCGAAAGCTTGAAAACCGAATGAAATCCGTTGGTTCTCAGATCATGTCGAGTCAAATCTCGAACACCTGAAGTTCAACTACCGACATTGAAAACTCACAGAAAATATAAAATCTGCAGGTTTTCAGAGCATTTCAAGCGAAAGGTACCACATCTGAAGTTTAAATATCAACATCGAAAAAAATGTATAGAATCTGATGGTTTCCAGAGCATTTCAGGCGAAAATGCATAAAATCCGATGGTTCCGACACCAACAATGGAAAAAAAAAAAAAAAAAAAGAAGAGTAGTCTGTTGGTTTTGAAGCATTTCAAGCGAAATTTTCGATACCTGAAGTTCTAATGACAACATCAAAAACTCAGAAAATACACAAAAACTACGGGTCCTCAGAACACTTCAAGCGGTATCTACTACAGCCGAAGTTCGAATATCGATGCTGAAAGCTCAAAATAACACAGAAAAATGTCCCAAATCTAGATATCTTCACTAGCATTCCTACATAATACATGGCCGTAACAAGACAAAGGAAGAACAAAGGAACATACCTTTAAAAGAAGCAACAAGAGATCTGAAATGT
The DNA here is from genome assembly GCA_030180095.1 of Magnolia changhungtana. NCBI lineage: Eukaryota > Viridiplantae > Streptophyta > Magnoliopsida > Magnoliales > Magnoliaceae > Magnolia > Magnolia changhungtana. The sequence continues at coordinate 77,276 of JASAUF010000388.1, forward strand.
GCAAGCATTTCCTTCAAAGAACTGCATAAGGATGCTGCAGGTCCACCATTAAAGCCGCAGAGAGCTTTGCTACACAGAAACTCCTTGAATCTCTAAGTTTCTCTCACAAATCCCAATTTCAAACCTCTGGATTCTCCATTTGGGCCAAAACCAATGCAAAAGCTCCCAAAATCCCCTGTAACTCTTCTTGTAATTGAACGACAGAGCTTTCGCTCGAGTTCGATTCAGCTGAAATCGAACCAGAGAGCTCGGAATAGAGAGATTTACATCAAGAATCCATATTGGTTGATGGTTTAGGGTTTGGTGTAGAAAGTAGAACAGATATGGTACTCTGCTTGTGATGGTGGTGCGGCAGGCGACTAGGGTTTGGAGATAGCAACGATCAGGGGTTTGGAGAAGAAGAAGGCTAGGGTTTGGAAAAGGAGGGCTTTTGATTTAAGAAGCTAAAAATTAAAAAATAAATAAAATAAAAAAAGGGAAAATAACTTTCTATTATGAGAGAGAGAGAGAGAGAGAGAGAGAGAGAGAGAGGGCGTGAGCGTTTATTTCGACGGCCTAGGTTTCCAACATGACGGGCTGCCGGTAAAATGGGTCGGGAATTCCCACGTTTCTTGTAGGGAGAGAGAGAGAGAGAGAGAGCGATGGGGACCGAGAGAAGTATCCGTTGAAATTCGAACTGTATGCTGGCGCCTGGCTGTTACCGTTACGTGGATATGGGTTTGAAACTGGACGCGGTGCGCTTGGGAATCCAGGTGGGGCCCACTGCGATGTTTATGAGAAATCCACCCCGTTCATCCGTTTTTTGTGTTATTTTTAGGTTATTATAGAATAAATGAACAGGATCCATTGCTTAAGTGGGCCGATGACGTGAGAATTGAACGACCACAGTTGAAATATTCGTGGCGCCACAGAAGTTTTGAATCATTTTAATATTTGTGTTTTCAGCTAATCCCGGTAGGAATGAGGTTATGAACGGTATAGATGGCATGTGAACATCACTGTCGACCCAGGAAGGTTTCAACGGTATGAAATTTCCTAACCACCTTCTCTTTTTGTACAGCACACTTGAGTCTTGAATCTGCTCAATTTTGGTTTGATATTCGAAAATGAGCTCAGAAAACGGATGAACGGAGTGGATTCCTTACAAACATCACGGTGGGCTCCACCTCGGTTTCCAGCGCAGCTGCGAAAACTTGCTCATGGATTAAGTATTAACGCCACCTCGGGACAGGAGAGGCTCCTACAGGGGATACTGTGATGTATGAACTTTATCCACACCATCCATCCATTTTTCCATATTATTTTGGAATATAATCCCAAAAATACCGAAGACAAAATTCTTAAATGGGCCACATAGTGGATATTAAATTTCTACCGTTGAAAAATTCTTAGTGACCACAGAAGTTTCGTATCAAGATGATTTTTGTTTTTTAACTTCATACTGGTGTATATGACCATGTCAAGGGATTGGATAGAAAATAAACTACAAAGTGGGCACTAAAAAGATTTCAACGGTGAGCGTTCTTAGCACCGCTGTTTCCTATGGTGTGGTACTCTTGAGAATTGGATATTCGTTATTTTGATCTCTTTACCCTAGAATGATATGAAAAGAGGGATGTACGGTGTGGATAAGAGTCACACATCACGGTGGCCCCTCGGTGGCCCTCGGAGCCTCCGCCTGCCCCGAGTTCCGAACAGGCGGGGAAGTACCGCGAGGTTTCAACTTTCAAAGGACGCGGATTTCCCGCCAAGGGATAGTTCCTGGGTGAGGATACTGGATGGGCCTACTGCAATGTGAGAAATCAAACCCATCCATCCGTTTTTCTGCCTCATTTTAGACATGCTACCAAAAATGAAGAGGATTCAAAACTAAGGTGGGCAATAGGAGATGAAACAATGGGGAAAGGAATGCCTACAGTTGAAACCTTCCTAGGCTCCACCTTACTGTTTATATGTCATCTAAACCGTTTATAAGGTCATTTTCAGTCATATAAAGTGAAAACACCAAAAAATTATGTCGTTAAAAAACTTTTATGGCCATATAAATGTTTCAGCGGAGGTCACTAAATCTCCACTGTTTCCTGTCCTGTGGCCCACTTGAGTTTTGGATCCCCCTTAGTTTGAGCTTCACCTTATAAAATGAGCTTAAAAAATAGATAGAGGGGTTAGATTTCTCACAAACATCTAAGTGGGCCCACACAGAATCTTTAATCTTTGCGCGGGAACTTCCTGCCAAAAGCTTTCGCAGAAAATCGGCGTCGCCGTCCAGTTTGAAACGGGCGCGGATTCAAGAACGGACCAACGGTCACAGCCAGCTGGAAGGAGCCAACGGTCACAGCCAGCTGGAAGGCGCCAACGGATACTTCTCCGTTTCCAACGGTTACTTCTCTCTGCCCTCATCGTTCTCTCTCCCTCTCTCCCTCTTCCGAACAGGCGGGAGTATCAAAGTTCTTCCCTTCCAAATTTGAACGCGGAATGACGGTCTCTGTATCATGTACGTTTGCCACCGTTTACCGTCTACAATACATGTGTACGGTTATCCCGACCATCCAAATTTTGGGTCCATGGTGGATTGGGAATAGCCCGACAAGACGGTTCCTAGCCACCTCTGCTTATAAAATGGGTTACTAGAAAGAAAACGGTCAGTAGCCGAATTCAAAGCTTTTTGTAAACGAGCTCCCTGCAACAAGGACCCAAATATCACGTTCCTCTGCCATATAAACGAGCTCCCTGTTGCAAACATGGACTTCGATCCAACTGTCCAGATCATGGCACAGTTGCCTTAATTTTACCAGTCAGATGATTTCGACCATCCAATTTTGTCCCTTGACTTCGATCCAACTGTCCAGATAATGGCACAGTTGTATTGGACCCACTATGATGGGTGCATGACACCCGATCCGTCTATCATCAGTGTCTTCTTGGGTCATCCTTGCCTCCCAAAAAATCAGATGGGACATATCATGAAAAATCATGCATAAACCTTTAAAATCCAGTGGTGAGGTCCACCTGGATTTTGGACTGGTCTCATTTTCTCTGTATCAATTCATCCTTGTGGGATGTATCTTGTGAATGGATTAGATGACATGTAAATAATAAAGTGTGCCCCCACAATCAATCTTAAAGGTTTCTAATGTTGGGTATTCTCATTCCAACTGTTCCTGTGGCATGGCCTACGTGATTTTTTTATCCGCCCGGTATTTATTTTCTAATAACAACACGAGGGCCCGCACATAATGGATGGATTGGATGTCATGCATACATCATGGTGGGCACCACACATTGACTTGTACGTTGAGCTTAACTTACCAAACATACTATTGGATCCAGCCACGTTTATCAATGTGGTTTTTGGTCAATGGCCCATCCACAATGAAGCCCGTAATTTGGACGGTGCAGATTGGTGACCGCATGCTAACGTTGGATAAGTTGCCACAATCTAGTAAGCAGTTGCAAACGCAAACCGTAGTGCCTGCCCCCGGCTTTAAAAAAACAGACTAATTGTCTACATTGAGTCGTTCCGACCATTGTTCGGTAATGCGAACCGCTAACATGGTTGGGACATTTTGGATGGCTCAGGCAATAAAAAGGAAAATTAATAATAATGATGATGATAATTTCTACTAGGTGGATGAAATCTAACCCTCCAATGGGAAGTCCCGACTCCCGAGCAATCAGATTGCTCCCTTCCACCAATTGAAAGTATCCAAGTTATTAATAATGATATCGATGCACGTATGCACGTTGCATACGTGTACAAGATCTGGACCATTTATCTATGAAGCCTTACCTTAGATAGGCCATACCCTCAAAAGTTATAGTCATATAATTCTAGCCAAGTATATGACAGGTGGATGGATGGAGATGATTTTTGCCTTCCAACTAGTGGGCCTGTCTTCATGGGCAGAATTGTCCGGTTTAAGTGTTTTCCAACCTTAGGCCATCCAAGCACTAACCACTGGATAGACGGTTTGGATCCACTGCCTCACCTGCCAGGTTTCAAATACTAGAGGCGCACGTCTGCAAGATAATGACCGCTCGTCTCATCTTACGGGGGCTCGGACATGTGACATGTTGACACAGACTGTGCTTCGTCACCACTAGGGGAAGTGGACACAGATTGCCTGGTTCTGTAGTGGGAAGCTATGTGGGGCCCACAGATATGCGTGTGACAAATCCACTCTGTCCATACGTTTTGCAATGTCACAATAGGACAAAATTATATTACTCCTAAAAATAAAAGCACGTATAAAAGCTAAACTAATTAGATATTTATATTATAATTTAGATGACTCGTGTCTCTCAACCCCTACAAAACACACAAACAACCTGTGGTCAAATTAAAAACTGCATGTGTCAACAACAAACTAATTATATATTAGTATTAGAATTTTCATTAAATAGCGTTAGTAGATTCTTTAATGTCATGTTACTCCTAAAAACAAAAGCATGTATCAGAAAATTGATTTCTTCTCAAATTGAAAAATCATATATTAGACTGAGGAGATAAAATTTCAAACAAAATTCACGATGAATCATTAAGGGCCCATTTGGCCGGTTGGATTGGAAGGGATTAGATGCTAGTGGAAGGGATTGGATGGTAAATCCCGGGAATGGCCAGGCGTGCCAAACAGTGTAGGTGATCTGATCCAAATCCGATGGATCTTCAGACAATCCACTGACAACACCATCATTACCTTTAAATCCCATCCAATCCATTCTAATCCGTTCAAGTTAGCCTGCGGCGTGTTTGGTTCGTGGGATTGGAAGGGATCGGAAGCTTTAATCTCCGGATTGGCCGGGCATGCCAAACGAATGGATGTATCAATCCAGGGATATAACAATCCCATGGATCTCAAGACAATCAGCTGACAACACCATCATTACCTAGAAATCCAAGTCATCCACCCTAATACCATTCACTCCCTTCCAATCCACCCGGCCAAACGGGCCCTAAATACAAAGAAGCAGAAAATTCAGAATTTCAATCAAACTAGCAAGTCAGGATAGATGCAACCTATTATTATGAAATCTAAAATTTTTTAGTAAGAAATGATAACAGAACAGAACCTTTCTGTAAATCTTCCCAATGACCATATGTTTTTATAATTTTTAGGTTGAATTATAATCTAATGGTACATATCATGTGTTGTGTACGCGTGTTGCATTGTGCACACCCTTTATATATTTTTAAACAACTACTAATTTTTTTTTCTTGAAAGTGCTTTGAATTTGTCTAAATTGAAAATTTATCCATATCTTCTGTTCCGTTTGTTTTATTCTCTTAGCTTCCATTTTATTGAGTTTTCTTACTACCTTACTGAAAGATATGATTGTGGGACGATTCTCATATATTATATGATTATTTTTATTTTTTTCTATGCTCTTGACTCTCTTTCAATATCTTCCAAAGAATCTTATTATTATTAAGCAAAATCCGGAAAATCTGGCTGTAATGTTGTGTGCATTATAATGACTGACTTTTTTTAATTAGCCAAATTCTAGCAATGTGAAGGAATTTAGAATGAAGCTTGAGGAGCGGAGACACATGTTCAAGCAAGACAAATGTAAGAGCACACGATGAAAACATAGCCCATGTACAATTAAAAGCCTTCACAGAGATGTTTGAAAACTTCTGACACAATGTCCAAGTGTAACAAAACATCTCTCAAACCTCATCGTCTCTTGATTCACAAGCAGGAAAGTCAGTATCCCCGCGTTCGCCGTCCTTAACTCATGCAAATACATTGGGAGTTCTTTGTAAGAGTCTTCATACAACCTATTACACAATCGATTGCAATCTCTTTAGCACACCATGCCTTTCTATAACTAATAAGAATATTATACTTCTCTTGTATTGTGAATATTATGTCCTTCGGCCTTAACCCCAGACGCTGCTCAATACGATTGACAACTAGTTCACTGGCCAGCTTGCTTGCCGATGATCGTTCTTCATCCATGACATTCCACAAGTATATATGGACTTGTAGGTCTTAATCTTGAATATCTTCACATCATTCACCACAGATGCGTGTACCCTCCATTCACACTTATCTTCCATACACGCCACGGTGAATCTCTTGGATGTGGAATACAGCACCTTGTATTGAAAGTTGTTGTGAATTGCAAATTGGTTCAAAATATACTTACACCAGCTCTTGTCATTAAACGTTTGGCCAACGGCTATATCAATCAGGTCATTAAGTGGATATGAACACAGTGACAGGTCTGCATTGGTAAAACCAGCATCTTCAAAAGGTACAATGGGAAGCCTAGTGGTGAAGTCCGATGTTCGAGCCTGCTCGAGCAATGGAATGTCGTTTCCACTTACATTTTCGGTGTTGGATGTTAAGGGCAAATCTACTCTCGTAAATGAAGGTAATGCAGTATATTCACTTCTGATGTTCACGTCAGCTGACACCCTCACTTGACTTGTCATGAAGTTTGATGTATGAACTTGACTTGTCATGAAGTTTGATGTATGAGCCGGTTCGGGTACTGGAGTGTTGCTTAGAGGAATCTATGAAGGTGAACACTTATATTCGTAATTCAAGATATGTTCCTCACCCAAACTTCCTACTGCTGGGGCGTCATATTCGAACCCACTATAACCCAAGGGGTCTTCGAGTACTGCTTCATTAACGAGCTACATTGTCTCGATGAATAAAGGGATGTAGTGATCCAGATGCTTCAGTTGTGCTGTCAAGAACATTCTTACATCTTTATTGTCTTCAATTACAGCTGGAGGGACTGATTCGTTTCTACAAAGATACAATACTCTCAAACTTATATCGTAATCCTCAGGTCTACTCTTCACAATTTTATACATTTTCGATAAAAGCTGTTCATATGGAATGTCAACGTCCACAGCTATAGGTTTCGATTCTCCACCCTTGTATGTATATCGATTGTTTTCGCAAACTAACTCCCCACCATATATGTATAGGATGATTACCGAAGCCATTTCCTGAAAATAAACACAATAATATAACTCGTTTAGTATTCACATGTATATGGTGGATTTGACCGAGTAGTAGGAAATCCACACTACGTCAAAATCGCTGTTTTGCGACGGACCAAATCCGTCGTAAAACCAAATAAACGACGGACTTCGTCCGTCGCTGGGTCCGTCGCTGTTTAGTGGGTCGTTTTTGGTTTTACGACGGATTTTATCCGTCGTTTAATCTTTGACGGATAAGGTCCGTCGCATCATAGCGACGGATAAAATCCGTCGTAAAAAATAAAAAAAATCTGTCGGTAATACTAAAAAATTAGTCGTCACTAAAAACATTAGCGACAGATAAGGTCCGTCGCTAATATGAGTAAGCGACGGACCTCAAATCCGTCGTTAATTTTCGACGTTCAGAAATCAGCGACGGATTTGGTCCGTCGCTAAAATATCCGTAAATTAAAAAAAATACCAATAATTTATTATTAATATTTTTTTTAATCTTTCACCTGATAGTCATTCAAAAAATAATTCACACTATTGTTTCATAAGAATCCTATTCACAAAATTGGTAACAACTTAATTCAGTAAAAAAAGAGGATATGACCCAAGTAGCCCACTCCAATCAGTAGTTTTCATTTTTTATTTTTAAGTTCTAAATCCTTCAAAAAAAATTGTAATTTGCGGATGAACTACATTTTGTTCGTGAAATAGAAGAGAAAAGAAAGAAGAGACATACCTTCTCTGAAATTTGTAGTCAAGTCTCTGCATTTTTCTGTTTGGTTTGTTGTGGATTTCAGTTGTTCTAGATCCGACATAGCTTCAATGGCGGAACACCGAAATGGCAATGCAAAACCTTCTGACAAAAATGTTGTTGGGGCACCCAGTGCTTACACAATCAATCTTGATAACTTCCAGAAGCGGCTGAAAGTGTTTTACTCTCACTTGAAGGAACACAAAATCGAGTTATGGGGTGCTTCTGATGTGCTTGTAATTGCTAGTCCCCTAGCGTCTGATGATCTACATGAAATACGATCTAGCTTTAGTAAAGCATCATCATGCCAATGCGTGACCTTTTTAAGCCTGAATTCTCACCATTTTGTAGCCTTTCTCCAACACTGTTCAAATTTTGTCATTACATTATAAGCAGTGGGGCCTTCTATCTTGCAATGTAAATCATGCCATGGTCAGTTTAGGACACCGGCATGAGCTGCATGACATTACAAGCAAAACAGAACTATCAAAACTAATCTCCCACCTATTACCCAAATATAGAAAACAATCGACAGATATTCATTAAATCATGAAAGCTCATGTCATGAAATATCGATGGCGAGTTTCAAAAATCATGGCCAGAGATGCGCATAACCTCACAAGCTAAATGTTACTATGATGAAATCACATGGTAGCGATGATTGCAACAATGGTGGAGATGTAATATTAGCACTTCCTAGAAATGTAGGATTATGAAAGTCGCCTGCAAAGATGGTGCCAAGATCTTGAAAGAGCCTGTGTTCAGGAGTGTCATATCGACCGTCACAGAGATCCACACCACCGATGAAAGTAGTTATTTTCCTATTATTTCCAGATGCTTGTGTGTCGAGAAGCACACACTTCTGATGGTGCGTAAATAAGGTTCCTACAACGTAGATAAAGAGGATACATTCAGATCAGTAATAGTGATAGTAAAAATTTTACATGCTTCCCTTTTACTCTAAAATCAGAATGCAAAAAGAATAGAAGTTCAACAGTTGCATGTTTAATAGGAAGACGAAGATACCGACACTTATAATAGTCAGAATGCAAATAGATGGCGCTTGTGCAGAAGCATAAAAAGAAAAAATCTCTAATGCTTTTATAGTTTTGGAATTCTTGATGTAACAACAATACAAGTTTCACATAGTTCTGTGAGAAAAAAAAACCATCGTGTCAGATTGATGGATGGCATAGTTTGAATCAGTAACTCCTGTTTTTCATTCATTATAATTATCAGTGATCAATGTTGTCCTCTGCACTTATAGCACTTCCATTTAAGTCACTTGAACTTTCCGGATGCAAAAAACCACAATCGTTTTGTAGGAATGGATTATAATTCATGTCTTTCTCCTTACTATCTATGGGCATCACTCGCTTCCTTAAATACCGAAGCTCGACTATCATCAGAACAAGTGCTCGCATTAATCTAAACTAGGGGTATGGCATGTGCTACTTATGTGGAGCAAGGAGGGAGAGAGAAAAGAGGGAGATTCATAGGGGAGGGAAAAAAGGAGAGAGGCAAAGGAGAGATGGGGCTGCAAGCATGTGTGTGATATACAAAGAGAGAGAAGGGAATGGTGGGAGACCCATCCTCACTATTTCCCTTGTTGTGGCCCCACTCAAATCCCCGATTCACCTAATTTTCAGGCTGATGTCCTAACATGCACCAAAGTGACAAGTGTACAAAGTGGATATCACAACAATCAAGGTGCACCCAATAGAGCCTTTGTCTCACGATCCCTCATGTGTCTAATTGATGAGAGCTACACGCATTAAAAGAAGTAAAAGGAAGCGGGTGCAATTTATGCTATCCCTTGTGTGGTAAAATCTCAACCATTCCAAGCAGCTACATTTTGTGACAAATTTATCCTCTCTTAGCCATTGTTGTGAAGACTACTTGCAAGGACAAAAATGTGCAAAGTTATTGCCATTATATATGGTAGAGATTATCTCTGCATATTGTCACTCTGCTTACAAAAACAAAACTTCTTTCTATTGATCAAAAGTCTGCAGCTACGGCATCCAAATAATGTAATTATTCTAGAAATTAAAATGGACTTGGATATGGAAGAAAGCAAGGAATACATACTCAAGGTTCTTTTATAGAAACTTGGGTTCTTATAGGATGGTGTTTGGTTGTACCAAAAAAATGAAGGACAAGTACAAATTCATTAAAAAAGGAGAGGGAGAGAATTCCTAAATCACAATGAAGGCCGCTCAAGCCCTGCTACAGCTAGAGGACCAGTAGAGACAATTGAGCCCAAATCCCTCTGAGGAAACGAAATGTTTAACCCTCTAGAAATGGTACTAATCTCTTAGATTGTGAGCAAAAGATCCAAAAGATGGATCCCAATAGTCCACTCAAATCAACCACATGTGGGAAGACAAGCCAGTTTACGTCCTCAATCCAATGACGAAGATGGTATGTCAACAACACCATCCTAGACAAATGCGAGTGGACAGCTCCAACTAACATGTCTCATCTCTTCTTTCTCTTACCTCTTAAGTAAAAAAATAGAAAGGGCGAGCGATCAGTCCACTAGGGGGTGAGTGTACAACCCACTAGACAGAGGGGGAATGATGCAAGTGGGTGGGTAACAGAGGGAGGTTGATGTCTGGTGTGTTTTTTTTTTTTTTTAAAGAACCATAGAGTCATGTACAGTAGGCGTTTGCTTGTAGTAAATAAATGAAGTTCAGGAAAAAAGAAAAGAAAAAACAAAAGAAAATAGCGACCGACATTACAAAGAGTTAAAAAGAAAGAAATACTTGCCAACAACAATCATCAAATGCAAATATACACAATTTATATTAAGTATTAGCTGCTAGAAAGAAAGGGATAAGAACAAAGAAACAAGATAAAAAAGTTTCATGGCAATGAATTCTCTTTGAAAATAGATGTCACTACATTTCTTAAATGCTGGATAAAAGTGTTCTTTTTTCTTCTCTGTTTTTTTTTTTTTTTTTTTTTTTTTTGAAAGGTGGTTGGACAGAAGTTTGGTTTCAAAGAACTGAATTTTAGAAAATTGGCGCAAGATCTAAAAGCATTTGAAATGGTAAAATTGCACACATCTTCCACTTTACACACAATAACTTCTCTTGGTAAGAACAACATATAAACAAATGAGGATATATGGAAATTTGAAATTATCTTCCATTTTTATGTTAATTGAGGTCTCTTGATGAGAACAACAGAAAAACAAATTAGTGTATAAATGAAAATTCCATAAGAAATTAGGAAGACCTAAAAAACATCAACTAAGTATTCTAACAATTCCAGACATTATATATGAAGACCTTAGCCCTGCGTCAACCTTCAGAACTTTTCCTTTTTGTTGCATCAAGATAGAGTTCTATTTAGGGAAGAGAAAAAGGGAAATCAAGTCATCATCGTTACAGCCTTCTCCCAATTACTTGGGTTGGCTGAAAACAAAAATGATATACATGCTAAAATTCTTATATATTTGTTACAATTAAAAGTTTTCATAGCTGCTTTTTGGTCTGTGGCATTTTACAGAATTGAAAAAGCATAACTTAAGTACTGTAGTGGATGTTTTGAACTAAAATGAAGAAGGCTACATAGCAATATACTATCAATTGGTAAGTAGTGCATCTGTTCTCCATATCCTCTAACAATTTGCACTGGTATCAAATAAAAGACAACACACATCGCCATAAAAAAGCCTTAAATCATTTGTTATAATTTACAAAGTTCACCCTTTTGCATGACTTTTTTCAAATTAAGAAATTTGAAGCAAGTATTTTGCTTAATGAAATGCCTCCATACATCTGCTGTAACTCCTTTTCAATTTATCATGATCTTTAAATTTTATAAGAAATTTTAACACCGCTTTGTAATTTCTAATTATTTTAGTGTACCTGAAACTATAGGTTTTGCAAGAACCATGATAGTGTAACTCATGTAGGTACCTGACAGTAACCTCGCCTAGGTAACTCCCACTAAGTGCCACATGTGTGGAACTTTCATGAGATCCACCCTGTCCATCAAGTACAATACCTCATTTTCACCCTGGAACCCAAAAATCAAGATGAATGAAAACTCAGATAGGCACCATAGGAAACAGTTGGGATGCGACATCCATCATTATTTGTATGTAGGGCCCCGTGTGATTTATTTATTTATTTATTTAAACATTGGAATTCATCTGGTGTGCCTCAGCAAGATAAAGTATTACCCAAAAATCCCAGTATTGGCCATGCCATGAGAATTTAGTGGTTTCTGACTTTCCATATAATTTTAAACAGGGTGGTTGTTGAATCAATTGATTTTTGGGATTAAGGCCAAACAAGGGATGGTCTACCTGAGTGATGGGATGGATTTTATGCATGTTAAATTGTTAAACCATGTAGAGAAAGCTACCCCCATTAGGTACCTATGTGAATTAGGCAAGAGTTTTCTGGTTTGCAACTTTATAAGCACAGAAAAACAATACCAATTTCAGAAACTTAAGAAACAAAACATGCTTAAAGAAATGTTGATAAAAAATTCTTTGTAACAGTTGCCTTGATCCTAGAAGTTTCACATGGTATACATGTAGCATCTCTTACGTATGAAACTATTGTAAAACATTAACTTCTAACTACCCCCATCTGATTGCCCTCAATTAGACAATTGGATTGTTATATCAGTGCGACCTTTAAGTTATGCTTCATCCACAATGGGGCCCACAATTTGAATGGTTTGGATTGATGTCCATATATTCTTCTGGTCCAGTGGATGTGTTACCATCATATAACATGTTATGGAAACCACACTCCAAATTCTAGCCCTTGGTTAAGGTGATGCACTCCTAAACAAATATGGTAGTAAAAACTAGAAGCCGCAGAACACATTCGCATTTGAAGTTTACCAGCCCTTTGCATTCTGCAAGTTCTTAGATTAAACAAAAAGAAAAAAGAAGTGGGAAACAGAGTGCAAGGAATGTATGCATACCTTGTCAAGGTAAGCTTGCAATTCCTTTATCCTTCCCATGTAGTCCTGGTCCTCTACACATAGACTTATGGTCTTGCTCTCTGAATCGGGTCCCTCGAACTGAATAGGCCCCGGATTCCGGTAAAGATCATTCATCAAGAGTTTTTTGGCATTACTAAGCAGGAATCTGTGAGCACCTCTAACTGAATAAACGTTTTTGGAAATGTGTGAACTGACAATCAAAATTTACCAAAGTTTTAAATTAGTTATCAGATAAATCTGGAGATTTATTTTGAAGAGGATCTTCGCAGTACAGCTGCAAGATCTGGGCTTTTCATCAGGTGGTCGGACCACCATGAACAGGCCAGTCCCTTCATCAGGTGGGTGGCACATTGATGAGAAAATGGATGGTTACAAAAAGAAAAAGATTAAAAAAAAAGAAAAAGAAAAAAAAGAAAAAAAAAGAAAGAAAGATTGAAGATGAGCATGCACCATGGCCCCTCCTGAAGAATGGACCAGCCTGATTTTTGGGGGTTGTTCATTGTGGGCCCAACCTGATGAATTTTCTGACATGTGCCATGTTGGCATATGTGCTTACTGAGATCCTCTTCATGTCAATCTCCTTAGCAGGGCTGTGATTGCTCTTCTCATCTTTGTTGGTGGTTCTGGTTCACTCCACAGTTTGTGATCCATAGTACTGATTCACTGTTTGGTAAGCTCTAACATGCAAGCCAAAGAATGTTAATACATGCTCTTCTGCTAGTTGAGAGTATTTTTTTAGCACCTTTTCTCTGTATTGTTAGCTCAAGAGTAACATAGTATAAAGTAATCTAATTCTTATCTATGTTCCCTTGGTAGGAAGAGATGGTAATTCTCTACGTCTACCATTCCGTGTATTTATATTGCACCTTGTGTCATTCATCGAAATTGTGTGACTAACAAGGTTTCTACCTCCATTGTTGAATAAGGTTGTGTTTGGATGCACGAGTGAATTGGATTATGAACATCTGGTTTAGTCAAAAGTAAATGACAGAAATTGAAAATACTTCCTAGTACTCATAATGATGCAGTCAGTAGCCCTCAAAACGTGTAACTTCATTCCTTTCAAGTCTGAGTTGAAAGAAACATAATTGCAATAAGACTGCCTAGGAAATCAGAATTTGGTTGGTTTACACTCTTTTTTTCAACTAATAATTGCAATTCAGTTCAGTAATGCATCCAAACGCACCCTAAATATGCAACAACCTGTCATACTGTATTGAAGAGTAATTTTGGAACAAATGAATATTAGGGAACTTTCAAGACTTAAACAGTAAGTTTTTGAAAGACTAAAAATGAAATGCTTACTGGTATGGTTTTCCTTTCAAATTGACAGCAGCCAGATGAATAGGTGGTTTTCCAATTGGGGAGACCCCAGGACCATGCAGCAACCGATTAACCGTCATCATTGCCTGCCATAAACAATTGCATGTAAATCTGTCGTTAGAACAAAAGGCATGGCCATTGGACATCTTATAACAAAAGCTGATGCATCTTGAATAAAATCAGAACTCCAACAAGAACTGGTAGATTATCTGAAATTCCAGTCGTAGACTCCTTTGCTAGGGCCGATCAAACTCATAAAGTTTCACTTGAAAAGGATATGCAGAATCGCAGATGGAGAGAATCGAGCTCTCAGATTTTTGGGGCCGGGAAGCTCTGCGGCAAGAGAAAATAGGGTGTTTAGAACCCATTTCCTAAAGGCTTTAAAGTTTTTTTTTTTTTTTTTTTTTGAAAGAGAGAAATTCAATAGTTTCAGGGAATTTAAAAAACATTACATTTATGATTCCCCTCCTGAAAGATAATACGCTACGGCATCTCTCATATCTTCAAAACAATCTGCGATTTCGAGGAATTTCATCACCCTTTCGAGCTCTTGATCTCCAAGATCGTCGATAAATGGATTCACCCGCACTGCATTTCCCGGCTGAAACACATAAGCATTTGGCTTATCACCTTTAGCTCTCCGGCATCCGCTACTGCTACGGCGATCTTTGGTGGGTTTTGTGGGAGTTCTCTTGATGCTTTTGGAGACCATTTTGGGGAATTTTTAGGGCACGAAACGGGTAGAGGTAAGAGCTAAAGGCTTTAAAGTTATAAACGTTTTATATCTTGCGAGTCTGCCACCATTTACAACAAACAAAGCTTCTCTAACCTTAAACTTTGATATCCAAAATCAAAGGGTTTGGATAATCAGATGGGTGTAAAAAAACTATATATCATCTATCCACGATTGGGAGCACAGTTTGGATGGTCCAGATTAGCCATATGGAAAGTCATTTATGTTCAATACGAGTCACCACCACTTTGAAATATGCATACAACTTAATATATTAAAAACTTTAAAAAATGCTTAATTTAATTGTTGGTAGAGAAATCTACCAAGAAATACGCCACATATGCTACATTGACCCTAACATGTGTCAAACATCAACACTGTGCATTTGATGGGCCCCTTTAAATTATGTGATATCCCAAAAATCAGCCGTATAGGAAACTTAGGTGGGCCATACCATTTAAAATCATGTGAAGAAATGCCTAAAACATATAAAAACACTTGGTGGGCCTCACCTGAAATTTTTATGCATTTGAAACTTGGTCTGACTCCTCATCCAAGTGGGACACACATAATGGATGGGCTATATTTGTGAACCACATCGCAGTGGGCCTAACAAATTATTATGAATATTTTAATGGAGAGTAACCCCTCTCGACTTTTGTACGTGGTGTGGCCCAAAAAAGTCACGGATTGACTTGATTTTTAAGCCCTAGGCCCACCATGGAATGGTGCATCTGGGTGATGGAGTAGATGTGGGCCCACTTTGATTTATATATTGTATACAATATGATCCATTTATTTTGCCAACTCATTGTAGGATATTAGCCCAAAAATAAATCATAATCAAATATCAGGTGGAACACACCACATGAAAACAATAGTAATTGGTTATCCATAATTAAAATCATCGTAAGGCCAACTGTACTGTTTTTTTTTTTTCCATGCAGACTATAATTCTTCCTCAAGAGACAATGTTCAACAAGTTCAACTACTGCTACAACAAGGGCAAATACTTCATAACCATGAAGAATGAATAAATCTTTATTTATTTATTTATTTTTATAGAAACAGGATTCCTTAAAATTTCACAAACAAAGGGAGAAATCCGAATTATAAAAGAGATTTCAACATTAAAGTTGGGAAAAAAAAAAAAAGAAGAAGAAATGTGATACCCAAACACCCAAATCCAAATGGACAAAAATCATCAAATCTCAAAACAAAAAGTTATAAATGAAGAAAAAACATAACCATCAACTTGATCCAAAACTTCTAACGAGCGGGTGTCAGGGGCGTAGCCAATCCGTTCTCATCCATGCTGGTATGTGTGGTGTGGTCCATTTAATCTTTGGATATGATTTATTTTTTGAATAATTCTCTAAAATGATCTTAAAAAATGGATGGACGGTGTGGGTTGATCCCAAATTTTCGGTAAATCCAAAACTCAAGTGGACCATGCCACACGAAACAATGTGGAATAATGATTTCCACCATCGATACCTTCCTTGGGCCCACAGTAACGTTTATTTGCCATCCAACCTATTCATGATATCAAATATATATGAATGAAGAGAAAACACAAACATCAGCTTGATCCAAAACTTCTATGGCCTCCAAGAATTTTTTAATGGTAGAGGTTCAATCACACTATTTCTTGTGGTGTGGTCTACTTGAGCTTTAGATATGCTTCCTTTTTTGTCTTTAGACCTCAAATTATCTGTTAACATAGATAAACGGAGTGGATAAAATAAATAAATAATGGTGGACCCCACAGAGTTTACTCTGGTAAGGGTAATGACTAACCTAAATGTAGAGGGGATTCCTTAAAACATTCATAATCATATATTGGGCTTGCCTTAATGTGATTCACATATCCAACCCACTCATTATGTGTGTCCCACTTGGATGAGGGGTCAGACGAAGTTTTAGCCGCATCCAAAACTCATGTGGGCCCCACCAAGTGCTTTTATATTTTTAAAGATGTCTTGACATGGTTTTTGATGGTATGGCTCACCTGAGTTTCATTTACAGATGATTTTTAAGATATCTCAAAACCTAAAGGGGACACATTAAATGCACGGTGTTGATGTTCGACACACATCATGATGGGGCCCACAAAACTTGTTAACATCAATTCTTAGATTCTCGCGAGGTCAATAAGTTAGGGTCACAATTTTGACAACAATATGTAGCCCATTTTATATGTCAAGTCCCTTCACTCTATTTTACTGATCAATACCCTTGAATTGACTAGTTACTAGCCTCAATCAAGTTAGCTACATATGAGAAAGAAATTGGGCATACAAGATTGATAAACAATTTGAGTGCAATTTGATTTAAACATACGAAGTTATTTACTCTTCAATCTGAACTAATTCAATTGTCCAAAAACGGTTAAATGTTTAATTAGTGGATGTGCCTAATAATATATTACAATATATATATATATATATATATATATATATATTTTTCACAGATAAATTTCAATTTCCATTTAAAAATAATATTTTTTTTTTCAAAAGGTATATTTTTTTACTCATAATTTTTCTTTGAAAACTTTTAACAAAATATCATTTTTATTATAAAATATTTCAAAAAATAAATTAAAATACAAATTCTGAATTTTTATTTTCAAAATATCTAAAATTTTCACAAAATTTATTTTTTTTCCCAAAAATTCCAAAATGCCGATTTTTTTTCTTCAAAAGCATCATGTTATTTACAACTTTTCAATTTTTTTTTTAAATATATATTTTTTCAAAATCTTAGTGTTTTTATAAATAATTTTTCTTTTAATTTCAAATTTTGAACATTTTCAATTACTTTCCAAAATCACAAAAAATTTCAACTTATTTATTTTCGTTTCAAAATGTTTATTTTTGATAAAGTATCGATTTTTTAATATCGTTTTATTTTAAAATTTTCAATTCTTTTTCACTTCTCCATTTTTTAAAAAGCATTTTATTCGAACTTGTCATTTTTTATTGAACTTCTCAATTTTATTTTATTTTTCAAATTTTAAACTCTAATTTTCTTTTTTAAAATATTTTCATTTTTCAACATTGTGAAAATTTTCACATTTTTAAAAATATTTTTAATTTTCTTTTTCAGGATATTATTTTTTTCTCAAAATCAAATGCTTTTTTTTTTCAAATTTATCAACTTTATTCAATATTAATTCTTTTTTGTTCCCACAAAATAGATTTTTATTAAATCACGATTTTTATTTTTCAAAATCTTTTTTTTTTCTCAAACATTGTTAAATTTTTTAAACTTCTCAATGTTCTTTTTCATGTGATATTACAAATCATTTAAATATTATTTTTAAATTAAAAAATAAAAATAAAAATTTCACTCATTTGATATAAAAATAAAATAAATTTTCTTTTTGCATTCAATCAATTGTTAAAAAATAATATTAGATACAAATACGTACAATTAAACCACTGAAATTCTATTAAAAATCAATTATTAGACTACAAAAAATCTTAATTTTCCACCATATTCATATAAAAATGGAAAAAAAAAAAATTTAAAGGCAAAAGTCCTTTTACGACGGATATGATCCGTCGCCAAAGTTCTTTTACGACGGACCATGATCCGTCGCAAAAGCAACTGAAAAGGGCGCCATTTGGTGTTTTGGGCGGGAAAGTACGACGGTTACAAAATTTAATGTTGCGACGGATTTAGTCCGTCGCTTACTAACGACGGACCAAAATCCGTCGTAAATACGTCGTAAATTAGATTTTAGCGACGGATTTTGGTCCGTCGCTAAATTCAGCGACGTTTAAACTACGGATTGTGCACAAACGCAGGCTTTGCGACGGACTTTTTTCATTAGCGACGGATCAAATCCGTCGTTAAACCAAGAGATTTTAGCGACGGACAAAGTCCGTCGCAAAAATACGTCGCAATTTGCCCCTTTTGGCGTAGTGCCACCATTGTACTAACTCAAATATGACTGACTTATCAGTTAGATTTTCAAAGTTCTAAATTGCAGGGATATATGCCACTCAGTTCGTGGTGATTTTCACTCACTTCACAGTCGATTTTACTCACTTCTAGGGTAGGTTCACTCACTTCATGATGAATTTCCCTTCACTTCTCGGTCCTAAGGTGATTGAAAATGACAGCAAAGTGAGTGAACCTAAGGGTCTGTTTGATTTTTGGTCTCACTTGTAATTATCATGTAAATATGGGTAATGATTATTTACCCATGTAATTACCACATCTTTCCCAAAGTGAGTGAACTTAAGGGCCTGTGTGATGTATGTGAGTTACATGTATGATGGAAAATCAAAGAGGCCCTAAGGGAATTGAATTGACATTGAAGTGAAGGGGAAATGACGGAATTGACCGTGAAAAGTGAACGAAATTGACCGTGAAATGCATGAAAATGACCGTGAAGTGAAGGGGGAGTTAACCGTGAAGTGAAGGGGATTGACCGTGAAATGAAGGGAAATGACTATAAAATGAAGGGAATTGACCGTGAAATGAAGGGAAATGACCGTGAAATGAAGGGAATTGACCGTGAAGTGCATTGAAATGAACGTGAAATGAATGGAAATGACCATGAAGTGAAGGAAAATGACTGTGAAATTCATGGAATTGTCTGTGAAGTAAAGGGGATTGATCGTGAAATGAATAGAATTGATCATGAAATGCATGGAATTGACCGTGAAGTGAAGGGAATTGATCGTGAAATGAATTGGATTGACCATGAAGTAAAGGGAATTGACCGTGAAATGAATTGGATTGACCATGAAGTGAAGGGAATTGACCATGAAATACATGAAAATGACCATGAAGTGAAGGGGGAGTTGACCGTGAAATGCATGGAAATGATCGTGAGGTGAAGGGAATTGATCGTGAAATGCATGGAAATGACTGTGAAATGAAACAGAATCGCCGGAATTGACTGTGAAGTGAAGGGAATTGACTATGAAGTGAAGGGAATTGACCGTGAAATGCATGGAAATGACCGTGAAATGAAACGGAATCACCGGAATTGACCATGAAATGCAGGGAAATGATCGTGAAGTGAAAAGAATTGACCGTGAAGTGAAGGGAAGGGAATTGACTGTGAAATGCATGAAATTGACCGTGAAGTGAAGGGAATTGACCATGAAATGCATTGAATTGAACATGAAGTGAAGGGAAATGACAGTGAAATGCATGGAATTAACCGTAAAGTGAAGGGAATTGACCGCGAATGGAATTAACTGTAAAAATGCATGGAATTGACCGTGGAGTGAAGGGGATTGACTGTGAAATGAATGTCTTATTGGAAATTTAAATCGTAGTGATAACAATTTGCAATTTCAAAGAAAGTAACAGATGTATTTAATATATAACATTCACAATCGTATTACAAAAAAATGCACTACAAATTCACCGTCGTATTACAGAAATGCACTACAATTTGACAGTAAAATGTGTAAAAATGACCAAGTAGTGCATGAAGTTGACTGATCAATTCAGTATATTAACCAAGAAGTAAGTGAAATTGACCACGAAACTTCGTCAAATTGAATAGTCACGTAAAATTGACTTAGCAATGCATAATATTGACCACGTTTTTCTAAGTAAACACTTAAGAATTTACCTAGAATTTAAACTTCAAGGTAATTGACTGTGAACTCCAATCACTCCCTAACACTCGGTGAAATCCGTGTTCGAGAAAAAAAATAAGAGTGCGTTGATGTGAAACACGTTCTTCAGAGAAAGGTCTTCAAGATTTCATATTTATCAATGCATTCGCGTCCTCTCGTAACAAGAATGCACTTGGGCTTGAGGAGAATGTAATAGGGAAGATGTAATGTGATAGTATGATGAATATTATGTAGAGATTTAGTGAAGAAAATAAGTGAAAATAAGAAATAGGGTTGATATAGGTGAGTTCGGATGTGTTTTTGGGTGTAAAGGAGAGAATGGACTGAAATTGAAAAGGGAAGGGCATTTTCGACCTTTGGGAAGGCATTCATACAGCTGGGGCTTATTCTGGTAAGGTAAAATTAGGTGGGTTTCATCGGGTAAATGGGTCATAAATGGGTCGTACAGTGTTAAATTTCTCAATTTGGACGGATGAATCGATGGAAAGTGATCAAAATTACTTTAAAATCAAGTTATTTATTTATTGTATTAAAAACCCATGCTTAGAACAGTTTTAACCGTCCATTCTTTTGAGGGTTGCTGATGCTTTTGATCAACCCATCTGATGAACCGGATGGATCGCCCCATGAGTGTACTCATCTGATGAACCGGATGTAATTACTCGCTGCTTGGTATGCACACGTCTCCTTGTCAGGAATTTTATCTTGAACAAAAACAAAATGCATAGTTTTTTATGTTCTGCTAAAAAAATCTGGTATTTTAAGCATTGCGTATTAAAGGCTAGAGACACGGTGTTCATTCCAGGCCAGACATGAATGGTGCGACCCTTGCCACGAGCCCCTGGATGCTTTTCTCGCCGTAGATCCATTTAGGGAATGAACCCAAAAATAAAGCAGATATAAATCTCACGTGGACCGTAACTTAGAAAACACTGGTGACTGGCCATTAAAAGCTTTTTTGGGCCACACAAGTTTTGGATTTTCCCTTCCATCCAGCTTTTTGTGACCTTATCAACAGGCTAGATGTCAAATAAATATCATTTAAACATTACAGTGGATCCGAACAAGTTTTTAGTTGTATGATGCTCCATCACTACTGTTTCTTTTAGTATACTCCACTTGAAATTTGGATCAGCCTCATTTTTGACCTCATGTCCAAGACTGATCTAGAAAAATTGATGGACGGTGTGGATATACAATAAATGCATCAAGGTGGGCCCCACAGGCCACACCTAATCCGCTCCCAGTCTCCCACCCACTAGCAGGTGCAGGTATGAGTGAAATAATAGCTCGTAAATGTGGGTATTTTCTTGTACCGAACGTGAACCAACAAGGCGCAGAACACCAACTACACCAACCTAAGCTCAATAAGCATATACGTGCCTTTTCAATGCTTCTAGTACCACGATGCGATAGCGCTAACCTTACTAGCAGGTCGAGGTAGACTTAAAGAGCCAGTAGCCTCATAACGCAAATTGCTCGACAGTCTTGAACCGTAGTAGTGACAGTTATCTATATAGCTGCACTACACAGTATCCACCCCAATGTTATACTTACATCTGCTCAGTACTCGAGCTTCCTACAGTGTTCGATATACCCTGAGCCTAGCCTAGGTCCACAATTAGTCAAGTACAACCTAAAAGCTGCCCATAATGTTTATGTTGGTTCTAAGTCCCAGCTCAAGATTTTGTCTTCGAGAGAGCAATGCTCACACAGCGAGTTGGAGTATAAATGGGAAGCGGATTGGCTCACACCAGCTATATGATTGTTGTATTGATATCAACAAGTATTGTGGGTCTCATCACGAGGCATGTGTTATATCCAAACCGTCCATCCATTTGGTGAGCTCGTATTAAGGCTTGAGAAGAAAAATAGGACAGATTTAACTATCAAGTGGACGACGGTGAAAAAAACAGTTGGGGATTGAACATCTACCATTGAAACGCTTTTTGGGGTTATAGAAGTTTTGGATCAATTTTGCTTTTCCTCTTTGTTTAGGTCTTTGTGACCTTATGAACAGATTGGATGGAAAATAAATGTTTTGGTGGGCCTTAGAAATTTTTTAACAGTGAAAATCACTATCTCCACTTCTATTTATGGTGTGGTCCAGATGATCTTTGGATAGGATTCGTTTTTTGGATAATGCTTTAAAATTATCTCTAAAAATAGATGAAGGGTGTAGATATAATAAATACATCACTGTGGGCCCATAAAACTTTGATCTTCTTTGAATCGTTCGTACAACTCGGAGCTTGAGGAGCGTCAGTGCGCGTCTTCGCAGGCACGTAACTACAGCAGCTATATAGCTGGTGTGTGATACACCAGCCAATCCGCTTCCGTATAAATGAGGCCTCCACCACATCTGCATTAAATAGGAGAGAGGAAGCCTCTGCTATTTGTTTTCTTTTCATTTAATGTTCTCTCTCCAATCAATGCTCTCTCTCATCTGCTTTATTTAAATAAATAAATAAATAAAATTTATCCCAAAATGAAACAGGGATAATGTGAACCTCCATACTCACACATCTACTTAAAGTCTCGAGCTTTCACAAGTGTAGCTCATGGATGGGCGATCTAAGCTCCTATGGGAAAATAGGCCCACCTACTGAAGGACAGGCTAGGTCAAGCGCCCAGACGAGCAATAGGTCTGACCTCCACTTTGAACCCCATCTCAAATCCCAGGCCAAGCTCGACCTCACTAGAGAAACCGAGCTTGACCTCCGCATGTAGACGGAGCTCGACTTCAGTGAGAAGATCGTGCCCGACCTCGACACGACAGAGCCCCAGCTAGCGAGATCAACCCTTCAACATCAGGTTGAACCTGAACCCAACGTTGGACTGAACCTGACCTAACCGAGGCCCCTTCGGCCCGCAATTCGTGCCGAGGATTACGAAGACCATCTCCCACAAGGGATCTCCTCGCCGAAGATCCAGAAGGGTCTGCCACGCACAGGCTCCAAATCCTAATAGGATTCTATCCCTGATAAAATGTGGATAGATGCCTTCCACGCCACCACCTCTTCCCATCTATAAATAAGAAGGCTTTCGGAGAGGAGAGACATGCACAACCTCTAGACCTAACCCTTGTATACCCAACTAGACCCATATTCCTGACATTGGCATCGAAGGGTCCTTGGCACATGAGCCAAAATCTTCTTTGCTTGCTCTTTGTGCAAGTTCACGAGCCAAGGGAAAAAGCGACTGGATTTCTACATCAACATAAGCTATCATTTTGGGATGAGGCTCCCCGTGCATAGATGGTCCCCAAATAATCTCACCCGATTGGGAGATCAAAGCTATCCAATACTTAGTTTATTTTTTCTTCAAATCCAAATTATTCTTGAACTTTTTCTTTATAATATTTTATTTAGAAGTTATACATAGAATAAATAATGGATAGAATGTAGGCTCCATGGCAGGCCTATAATTAGGTAATGTACATCACGAATGGTATTGGTCTGCGGATCAAGTTGATTACACTTGTATATGAAATTAGACGTTTGTAGAAAGGTCCAAATTCAATAACACATGTGTGGGCCACTTTAACGAGTGCACTATATATCCAATATTTGGTACTTTTTGTTGGAATATTTGGTTGAATTAAATAGACTAGTAAAATCTAGAACCAAAAAAAGAAAATAAAATTAGAGATGAAATACTTATATATTTGATTCGAAGCGTGACGTGAGTCACTCGACTTGAAATCGAATTTGCTTCCCTTGGACAGCGTCCTGAGTGCAATAGGTTTCCAGAGCAATTGACTTACAGGATACAATGACTATGACCCGGTCCGAGCGGTACACTTACTGTACGCGGGCTTGAACCACTTGCAGTTTAACCCGAAAGTGCTGCGTTGACTCAGCGACGAACTCGGCAATTAAATTTCGTAAAACATAATATCAGAGAGAGTTTTATAAGAGAGGTGAATTTTCGTATTTTTGAAATATGAATTGGAAGTCTTTATACAGACTCCACCAACCGGAACAGACACATATCTCTAATTTAAAATAAAAATGCTCAAGTGCAAGTACATTCTCGCAAATAAAGTCCTGCGAGTACCCATACACACCCACACCCACGTGAGTATACACACCCACGTGAGTACACTCGGCTCGAAGCGCGCACATATAGTCAATGGCACAGATTAGAGCAATTGGTTTGGTACAACAATTGAATAGCTCACTTCCATGACATTAAGTGACATGGACAAGTGCAGTTATTGCAAAAAAATAAATAAATAAATAAAATTCATCCCACTTAATACCATATAAGGCTCTGTTTGGATTCGCATATAGGATTGTATTGCATTGTAAATACAATACAACAGATGTACAACGCCGGATGTACACTATATCGAGTGCCCTTTCCAAGTTCAATCTGATTGTTTGGGAAGGAGTGACTTTACATATGTATTAGGGGATGTATGTATGGTCAATGTTTGGTTTGGAAATCTTCTATGTGGACCTTGTCGTCACCACATGCATTCACTACACCATTCATCACCAGGTCATGTCTATGTGGGCCCCACCACCGTGTATGGATTTCATCCAAACCGTCAATCACCAAGTCATGCCTATGTGGGCCCCATCACCGTATACGAATTTAATCCAAACCGTCAATCAACGTATATAGATTAACATACAGTATGACTCAATCCACCGTCCAGATAACACCACAACATCATCTCCAAAATAGGGCCAACGTTTTCAATGCCTCAGATGCCATTATAACGTGTCAAAAATCTGCAATAAAGTTGACAGTAACTTCGCACGCATCAATGGTTGATTGGGAACGATAGCAAAATAAACAAACCCGATTACCAGATGAAGCAAATAAGTCACAGTTTTATAGGTAACTGAGCATATACAATACGAAAAATACATATTACGGTACGAAGTACCTGTATGCTCCAAAAAACGAAAATGGAAACACACACACACACACACACACATATATATATATATGAGAGAGAGAGAGAGAGGAGAGCAGTGTTTACAGGGTGTTACAAAAGGAAAAGAAAGACAATCTCAAAAAGATAACTGTGCTAAACAGATCCTCAGCTTTCTCCACACATCAGAAACATGAAATAAACCACGCAACTACTACGTATATAAGCATGACTCCAATCATAATTTTCATGATGCCATTCATAATCCCTTCGTCATCAGTATGTCGCAACATTGCTGAATTCGAGAGACCCGAGCCCTGCACTCTATTTCGATCTCCGCTAGTGCCTGGCGGGGGTGGAACGGAAGCGGAACCACTATTTTCTACTCTTTTCGACGGGGTTACTGTCACGTTTGGAGACGCCCTATTACGTACACCACAATTGTTACTCGACCCATGTTGCTGCAGAGTGGCCTAATGACATGTAATTAACTTCACATGTTACACCTCAGATACAATGAATGACTCTGAAAACGAACAATAATTCCTAAACTTGTCTTCAAAATTTTGCGTAAGCAATTTAGGTTCATACTTGGAATGTGGTCTACTCTCTGACAGCTTCCCTGTGCGTTTTGAACGATCGGTGTCTCGACCCGCTGAATCTTTCAACTTGTTCTCGAGCATCATCCCAGTTGTCATATATTCCTGGCACTCTACCCACAAATACGACATAGTATTTACTCATTTCAACCTACAAACAAAACACGTTGTCAAAATGGTAGTGCATTGTGTGCCCATAGATTTATCGAGGTTCTTATATAGAACTCCGAACATTATGTTGGTCATGCAGTATCCATAATTATCTCACCTGAAAAAGTAATTCATGTTAATTACAAACTCCTCTCAAAATTTCCTTCTACATTCAAATGAAAAGAAAAACAAATTCCTCATTGATGTGCATATGTATTTACATCCTCTTCAGAATTAGCAGTATCTTCTCATTAACTAAGTAGGATTACATGAAGTCAGACTATGACACCTCTGTATGAGTATATGAAGGAGTATTCATCTTTGTTCATAATATTTATCAATAGTTATCTGAATAAGGAAATACAGGCAAAATCAGTTAATACATTCAACCCAAATGGGCTCGGAATGAATCTGAGGCAGACATCACACCAGGTTCCTGATTTAATGTCTGAACCATACAGTGGACAATATATCAGGCGAACAGAATTGAACGAATCTGGTCTGCAAGTCTGTTGCAGTCATCATAGCACGTTCCTGCAGGGAATTTATAACCTACACTGTACATCATATCAATGAATGAGGTAATCCTCAATTATGAGGCAGACATCACAGCATATTCCTGCAATCAGTTTATAATCATGAAAAGTAAAAGCATGATCACAAATAGCATATTTAAATGAGAAGACGTGTCATATATTCCAACCATCAACACTTACTAAGTCCAAAATTATCTGTCAGATTAACAGCGCAGGCTAGACTAAATCCCACAGCATCCAAATCCATCCAACCATAATAGTTATACATGAAATTTAACTGAAAACAAGTATATAGACAAGCAAAAAGAGTGAAATAGTTTCATGAAGAACCCAAAACCAACGTAGTAAATGCAATGTTTTCTCAAACCGGAACACTGTGTTCAAGCAGTTTTTTCACCCACTCCTTACGCCTCTCGTGGCCCATCTTGATGAAAAATCCGGCAGCGACAACGTCCCCCTGCATCATCTGTGCAGCACGCAGTTGATCCTCAGGGCTGAGTCCCTCTACCTCTTTAAGTATGCTCAGAATTTTCTGGACTCGGGTCATTTTCTTGCCCTGGGACATTGTAATAGTAAGGGACTTCACGGCATCAGCCACTTCACCCATTCGGTCGCCGATTACATCACTCGGTTTCCCCCTTTTTAGACGGGACAAGCCAGTAGCGGTAGAATGAGTATTCTTGGACCCCCTAGAGCTATCCAAGTTTGCTGCATTTACCCTATTCGACCGATTAGATGCATCACTGACACGACGGGCTGAACCACAATCGTGATCCTCGCCAGAGTCTGAAGAGAGGCGAACTGTGTCAGTCCCATATTCGTCTGTATCAGAGTCAGAATTCAACTCATTTCTACTTCGTCGGCGACACGAAAGTGGTGATGAGTAAGCTGTGCTCGCAAAAGAGCCATGAGCAATGTCATTCCCAAACATGAATGATAAATCGTTGTATCTGTCAATATGCTTGCCACGCACCTTTTCAGCGAATGGGTGAGACTGCATGAAGTAAAATACAATGTTACAAACCCATTGTAACGAATCAAACTGAACGCAAGAGAAGACAACATTATTTGAATATTACTTACAGCTATGTATCCATCCCAGACGTCGTCTGTCGCTGTCACCATTTTGTTTTCACTGTCTTATCCAAAGCCGGAGGCATTCAACATGTCTTGTATGCCCCAAAATAATCTTTTCAATGTCCGCAATCAGTTAGAAATATGTTTGTTCTCAAGTTCAACACCACATTTATCAGAAATTTCTAATACAGTGGCCTTATAAGCCTCCGGTTTGAATCCCATGTCACTTTTCCTCCCGAGGTGTACTTGTTCTACTAATGCATCGACTAATGCATTGTCCATATGGTCAGTCCATTGAATTCTCCCACATTTCTTACTAACTGAACGTTTACTTTTGCTGCCTGTTGTCAGATTTTTCTTACTAGGGCTATTAATAAGCCTACTTGGTGATGCGGTGTTCTTTTTGGGGGAGCATGTCTCCCGTCCAGGGGAACCCGTTTCACTTAAACACCCTTTTCTCTTGTACGTACTTCTTAAGAAATTCATATTACCTACGCATTAGTCACATTTAATGGAAATAGAAATAGTTAATATGATAACTTACTTGCAGATTAAATGAAACCATGTAAAGTGCAGATTAAGATACTTGAAATATATTAGGACAGCTACTGGTAACCGGCATGCCATCAATATTAATTTTAGTGTCATATAAAATATCCATGCATGATAAACTACCTATCAGATCCACAATAAAAGAAGAAACAACCAGTTCAAAATCCCACCAAACAAATACAATATTTAAAAGAAGATAATTTGCTGTTACACAAACAGCATAATACATCCAACTTAAGGAAGGCGAAGTAAATGACGCTATCAGGTCCGAGGCAGACTATCAGCCCACATCCTAGATGCGATGTCATCCATTTTTTTCGTCCACTCCTCTCTAGCATTCTCTGCCACGCAAGATAACGCCCGATTTTCTTCGATCGTACTTACGTCCACAAGAGATGGCGATATGTCATCAGCACTGTCTACAATTTCCTCAACGGTTTCCGCAAATCCGTCTTCACTACATACACGGATGAAGTTGTGTAATACACAACATGCTAAAATAATCTTCACTTGAGTTTTCAAACTGAATTGTGGCGCTACACGGAGTATAGGGAAACGACGTTTTAACAGTCCAAAACAATGTTCAATGACATTTCGCAGCTGTGCATGATGATAATTGAATAGTTCTTTGTTATTTGCAGGCTTATGTCTAGTACAAAACTCATTCAAATGATATCTGACACCTCGATAAGGTGTCATAAAGTCGGGGGAATGCGCATAACACGCATCAACGACATAGTACTTCCCTACACAAACCAATGTATGGGTATTACAAATCTGTACATTTGACCTTCTACAATTATTTTTGTTACAAAATCACATTTGTGCTTATTTACCATGAGGTATAAGGAAACAATCTGGTCGACAAGTTAAGGCATCATTCAAAACACGAGCGTCAAATGCCGAACCATCCCAACCTGCAAGCACATAAATAAATTTCATATCAAATGTACAAGCTGACAGTACATTTTGAGACAAATAACCTTTCCGATTTCGAAATGTGGCACTTGATTCCTTAGGCAAATATGCAGGCATATGAGTCCCATCGAGTGCCCCAATACAATCCTACAAAAATGTTGTTATGACTTTTAGGTTCTTATTTACAAATTAGCACATAGTTATTTCATTTTGAGTATGTAAATCACTGCTAATTTTACTTGAAAATATGATGACCACATAGGATTATCAGATATCTCTTTCGGTGTATGTAGACCTGAAAACTTGACATATTCAGGATAAAGACCAATCACAGCATCAAGAACCCTTCGAAAATGACAACTAACGGTCTCACTAGACCTGGAAAAGCGGTGACCAATGACCCGATTTCTTACATTGTGGCCTATTGTATGGAGGAACAATACCACTTATTCCTCCAGACTATACCTCCTTGTATCCGAAAGTAAATTTCGATCTCTTAGTAGAGAGCAAAGTTCGAAGAACTTATCCCGACCCATCCTTAACTGTGCTAAACAGTCAGCATCACTCTTTCTAATGATTCCATTTATGAATCTATTTCTCTCAATAGCACCATCTCTAGGCTTTGCCTTCAGACAATATCGCCGGTAATATTCAGCAGCGCCAATGACACACGTAGACGCTGCGATAACGGTTAATGCGGCAGCTACTTCCTCGTCATTTCATTCGCTACTGGAAGACTGATCTCCACTATTTTCCCTAGAATGAGACACCATTCTGTCAAATCGGGGCTTCGCCAGTTATTATGCTCAATTATTTTGTAATTTTTAATGCATACGACATAACTTGAGTATATGTACAGCAATGAAAACAAGTGTACTTAAAAGGAAAAAGAGAACCCAGCATACGACTACTTCACAGTAAAGGCACATATGAGATAACTCTAAATTTGGGGATAAATAAATGGAAGCAGACTTTGCAATCTCACATGATACAGTGGAAAGAAATGAGTCAGTGATTGGGGAAATCTTAACAGTCGGCCAACTTCAAAACAAGTGTATAGGGAAGTAGATGATGGCCTCATATACATGTATTGAATTTAGGCATGATTAGACAGAGTATAGTTACGCACCTCTGTTTGTCTAATATGAATTGATTAGTTTGACGATCTGTATGTATGCAAACAATGGATTCTACAAACAGTGGTGGTCAGAAAAATCTGTAATGTAATATGAATTCAACAAGCAATATGAAAGTAGATTGAGAACATTATTCCGTGCAAAATGTAACAAGTTGCTGATAAAAGGGTTGAAATCTGATTTTATAGTCTTTACGACAGATGTATCATGAACGATGAATTGTTCATAGCATTATGGACAACAATATCTACAAACAGCAGGTTTCGATTTGCTGTATTGAGACATTGCAACATATTGAGGTTGGAGGATTACCTTCTACATTCAACGCAGCACTACAGGAAAGAAACCGATGGATGGGTTTACAGATCAGTGGTTTGTAGGGTGCAAGGAATTGGGCGATGGAAGCATCTGTTATAGGCAGCAACTTGAAAAAGAGTAAGCAAAAAGATGGATATCATGAATATTCGACCATCAATATGACATGCAGTGGTCATGTCCCAGCAGTCATGAGGTAAATCCTTCAACAA
This sequence comes from Magnolia changhungtana, assembly GCA_030180095.1. Classification (NCBI taxonomy): domain Eukaryota; kingdom Viridiplantae; phylum Streptophyta; class Magnoliopsida; order Magnoliales; family Magnoliaceae; genus Magnolia; species Magnolia changhungtana. The sequence goes on from JASAUF010000388.1 coordinate 108,001, forward strand.
GATTCTGTTCAGATAAGATTTCTCCTCACGTACATCTAGACATGGCAGCTAATAGGATTGAAATCTTTCGCCGGATAGACCCTCTACGTAGGGTATAGGAGAGAGGTGTATACGGAAGTACTCATCTCCTCCTGTAAATGAGGGTACATGAGAGTAATGGTATTCATGAATGAAAGAAGGGATACGATCCATTAAGAAGAAGGATCAGCTGTTGTCCCAGAATATATGTTGGGAAGATTCAAAATTACCTTCTCTCACTTCTGCCCTGTCCGGTATGAAATTTACGTTTGTAAGAACACCCCACCTTCAATGAAAGCGAAGAAGACGAAGCAAGATTTAGCGTCTACGTCAACCGGTGGATGACCGTTTGGTAAAGTTCCTTTGGCGAATGGGTTGAAGACGACAGAGAGGGAGAAGGATGGCGTAGGAAGATGAGATGGACGCGCGAAGCACCATACAATATGATGTCTTCTCTGCTATGGGTAGAGGTGGGCAACGGTCCGAATCGGATCGGGTTAGCTATAACCCGATCAGATCCGAAATGCCATTAACTAGATCCGAATTCGATCCGATCCAATATCGGATCCAAGCCACTGGATCCGGACAGATCCGATGCCTGTTTGCTTTTACCCGAACCGAGTCTGACTCGGTCTTAAAAATTGATTCGGATCGGATTGGAACAGTATAAATTTAATTAAATTATTTCATATAATGTGGTCTAAGTTAACCTTTAATATATTTTTTTTTTATGCTCAATGCATAAAATAATATTTCGAAATAGATAAACGGCTTAGATGAAATATATACATTAAGGTGGGCCTCACATAGCTCCGAGAGAATTTTTAAACTCCATGTACTCAAATTTATTTTACTTTTAAAGTTTCTTCCAGTGCACGAAAACCAGTGACTTGCTTTTCACGCAATCTGGTTTTGAATTCAAATGGTGTATTTACGTGGCCACTTATGTGGATCTAATCATGGGATAGGTGTTATATCCAAACCGTTCATACATTTGGCAAGCTCTTCTTAACGCTTGAGACGAAAAATAAGACAGATCTAATTATCAAGTAGACCACACTAATGGTTTAACAAGTGAAAATTATCCTTTCTTTGCTATTTGTGGAGTGGTTAAGATGATCTTTGGATATTATTCATTTTTGGCATGATGCTCTATAATAATCTAAGACAACATATGAACGGTGTAGATATAATAAATACATCCTTTGTGGGGCCATATAACTTTGATCTCCTTTGGGTACATGCACGTACAACTCGGAGCTCGAGGAGCTTGGCGCTAATCAATTTTGTAATCTTTTGTCTTGGAGAGTGGAAAGCAATTTGGCTACTCTTTGCCACCGTTCATCGGTGCTCTGTGGACCCTACCATGATGTATGTGTTTCATCCACGCCCTCCATCTATTTTTATAGATCAATTTAGTTTATTAGAAAAAAAAAGTGAGTATATCAAAATCTCAAGTGGACCACATTATATGAAACAGTGTTGAATGAACGTTGACCATTAAAAACATTTTAGAGGCTATAAAAGTTTTTGATCAAACTGATATTTATTGTTTCCCTTCATCTGGGTTCTTATGACCTAATCAGCAGATTAGATGCCAAATAAACAATACAGTGGGCCTTAGGAGGATTATAATGGTGGATATCCGATCATTATTATTTTTCTGTGGTGTGGTCCACCTGAGATTTATATTCCTATTATTTTTTTACATGAAGCCTTAAAATGATCTATAAAATGGATGAACGGAATAGATGAAACACATACATCATGGTGGGGTCCACAAAGCACTCTAAGAAAGTATTAATTTGGTATTTACACTTTGAAAAACTAATACAGAAAATGTCTTCTCTTCTCCTTCTTCGTTTTTTTTTTTTTTTTTTTTTAAGGTTAGCTTGTGTAACGCCCTGAAAATCGGGGGTCGAACATAAACTCAACTCCCGAGTTCCAGAACATCACTTATGCAACAAAATGAATGATGATTGAATGTTATTTGTATTCGTGCATTGAACATGAGTGAGATTAAGCCAAAACGACATATCATACTCGAGAGGCAGTTAAATTTGCAAGCGGAAGGCTGTGATAGATAGATAAAATATATAACTTATGATGAGTCTCAGAGTGTGATAACATTACCAGGTTAAATAAATACAAGTGAGTTCTAAAATGTACCAAATGTGAGGAAGTGTAATGCCTCCTAACCCATGTACCATAGCCCGTCAATACAATATCGGGTCTTCATTGACTGCGAGGAGAGATCTGAGATAGGAGAATTCCTCCTATCACCATAGAAAGTAGTCGGCTCTCAGCTTCACAAGCATCGCCACCACCGAAACTCAACAAATCTGGTTGGTGTGTACAACACCGTCCCGTAACGTGGGAGTGAGTGATCAACTCAGTGGAACAGTAAAGCATAGGTTAACATGTTATCAATTCAATCAAGCAGTAATGATAAAGCAGTACAAATCAAACATTTCTAACTACTCTTGTTAAGTGCGAAAATGAAATGACATGATGCTGTATGCCCTTGCCAAACCACCCTCAAGCGACATCATCTTACGTTCGCGAATGCTAACTCCCTCAGTGCGCCACATCTACAAAGCACATGCGGTGCGATGATGCTCATGATTACCAAGTTTTTATTAATCCATTTCAACCAGCAGTATTGGGAAACTAAGGTACCTCCCTTGTATCATTCCCAAACATGATCCATTCTAGGGTCGTCAATCCTAGCTAATCTCATACGATATTATGTTTTGAGAAGCGTAGTGAAGGCATCGCAAAGCGGCTCGTCACCGTCAGCGCGGATACTAGATCTCACCGTATGCGGCTCAATTCTTGGCCGTCGGCTCAAGTACATATCTCACCGTACACTGGCTCAATCACTAGCCGTCGGCTCAGTACGGGTCTCACCGTGCCTCGGCTCAACTCATACTCTAGTTCTTTGTGAAAGACTCGTCGCCAATCACGAGACACTTGGGTATACTCGAAGATACTACGGAGGACTCGTCGCCGTCGGCCACGAGCACAGGTCTCACCGTACTCGGCTCTCGTGTAAGTATCGACAGCTCGAATATAGTGTCCCATACCACCATAATCGGCTCACGAGGTTGGTTGCGCAATGGTCACTACGGGGAGGCACATGACCCCAGCGTAGGCCGACAGCTCGACCACGGTGTCCCATACCACCATGCCCGGTTCATGCGTCTTAGCGGATCGAGGTACCATGGTTAACGGGATCGCCACTGGTAAGTTTGGTACCCTAGGTTCAAGCAGTAGCGACCAAACATGGTGAACATACATATACACATATCGGTTTGCTTGCGAGAGCTCGACTAGCTCGAGCGCACCACAAGTTGAGCGATATGGAGCGCAAAAGCACTCCGTGTGGCCAACCACTATCGCCAACCGAAGTACGACTCGGGTTCGCCAGACACGTCCATCGTGGCTATATGAATCTCAGCCACAATCGCAAGTCTGGTACCGAATGTTTGGACTATAGGCATAGTCCCAAACTCAATCAGTTGTGAAGCATGAAGTAAAGCATGAGGTAAAGCATGTATTATAAAGCATGAAGTAAAGCATGTTATAAGGCATGTTGTAAAGCAAGTTATAAAGCATGTTATAAAGCACTATACACATAGGGATACAAATACTTAGAGTTCATAGGTGAGTGGTTAGAGTGAAAAACCACATGGAGGGTGTCATATGTGACTCTAAGGTAGCGGAGAATCCCATCTCAAAGACCTAACTAAGGTTCTAACACTTAAGCACTTACACTCACAAGTGATTTCACCAACACTTGGAATGCACTATTTCAACATACATGACGTATGCTAGAGAAGTGTGTACTAGGGTTGTCCCTTTACTAAACTAGTATTTTATACATATACATCATATTCATACAAAGAATTAAACATGGCAATCATATCAGCCAAATTTTATACGTATAGGGTACTTTCACGTATACCCAATTTCGACATACATAGTGTTTACAAAGGAACATAGATTTCGGCGATCCCTTTTCGCCAAGCTAGTATTTTAATCATGTATTGTATAATCATACATTAAATACATATGTCAAACATTATTCCAAAAGAAATACGTATACGGTATTTCTACAACACGTAATTTCAACATACGGCGCATTTACAAGTAAACATATATTTTGGCGATTCCTTTCGCCAAACTAGTATTTTATTCATATATTATATAATTATACATTAAATAAACATGTCAAGTATTTATCCAAAAAAAAATACGTATACGGTATTTCTACGTATACCTAGAATATGTGAAATTCCATATTTCACACCGCTAATCAAAACAGGAAACGGAAAGCACTTTGTACATGTGCAATTGCAAGCAGATCATGAATCTACCATTATCTGACATTGAAAGCGTTGAAAACCGTAACTTATGCACTTAAAGTCCTCACCTTTGCCTTTGGAAACGGACGAATCAGAAAGGGTAATGGATCTTCCGTCTCACGGGCGATTTCTAGCCTAAAGAGCGGAATCGGTTAGTCGGTATACATCCTACCTCGATTCCAACTCAAATCAGACCTAGGGTTAGGGTTTCTTACCTTCAAATGAGGTGGAAAACGCCGGGAAAGCGTCTAGAATAGAGCGGTGTAGGCCGTGTAACAAGCCAAAGCAGGAGGAGGAAAATCGGCAACAACCTCCAAGCCTTTCTCTCTCTTTTCTCTCTCCCAAAACTCAAATTCGTATGGCTGTGAGAGAGGGTGCTCTAAGGCCCTTTTATAGCCAAAAACATTCGAAAATAGACTCAGGTTCAAGGGTACTGCTAATATAGGATTTTCGCCGCTTTTCCAGCTCAAAAGGGAAGTTCTGGTGGCCCTCTTTGAACCAAACGTCAGACTTAAGCTCACCATCGATGGATCTACGTGGGATTACGTTTTTGACTCATTCGGATACCCAGATCGCACGTGGCGGACCACTTTCAGTTCGACGGTCAGTGGGCCACGATCAGAAATTCCAAGTACATATAAATGTTCCTGAAATTTTTCTTAATCCAAGGGTGTAATTTGGTCTGATTCTGACGGTCGGGTTGCTTATCCTGACGCGTCAACGAACGATGCCAGATCACTATTCCAGATATTTATTTTGGCATATGAATAGTGTTTTTCACACTACCTCGCTCCGATTCGAAACGAATGGCCGTGGAACATCGGATAAAGGTGATTTTTGAGATGATTGTTAAGCCCAGTGGGGCGGTCCTAGTTCCTTAGCTTCGGGTTAATCGGACTCGATGTACGATCTAGACCTAATACGAAGTTTTGTTTCATTCTAGAGAAGCGGACGGGGAAATGAGTTTGGTTCTAAACTTTAGGGTAACCTAGCGTCAATGATTACGCAAGTTTTGGGTCTTCGCAGATCGTATTTAAAGAGATTCAAATGGATTTCATGGCTAATCTAGTTTAACACCTAGTTCACTTTGTCAATCTCTAAAGGATTTAATCCTAAGTGATTTTTTCGTCCGAGGTGGAACTTAGTCCATTGTAGTTTGTATATAAAGTGATCCAAGTTATACTACTTAGCTAGTTTAAGATAGTGTCTAGATGAAGGTGCTTTGAAAAATTGAAAGCACAAGGTAGTGAAGGGTGGGATTTGTGAAGAAAATGATTTAAGGAACGATTTGAGACTTTAATTGAGCGTTTAAGAACTTAAACCTGTGTTAGGATTGACCCATTGCCTAAGGACGTCTAATCCCAAGTTGGCAAAAATCCGGGGCGTTACAGCTTGTGAGTAAGCACCCATGTCAGTGCACGCACTCCATCTTAGCCACCCCCACTAGGAATAGATACCTAGACTCAAAGTGTTGAAACGAGGTGTCTCTACCCAGTCTGCCATTTAAGTTATGGACCTGGTGTTGCCAGTACCTATCTATCCATCTTCTTGCTGATGAATCTTTCCGTGTGTGCGAGAGAGAGAGAGAGAGATGGGTTGAATGGGTTTTTTTTTTTTTTTACTAGTTACTACATCGATGCGGTCCGGATCGAATCGAATCGGATCCAAACGGATCGGATTTCGGTTCGGTTCGGGCGGTTTTGCTATGTATTTGAATTCGATCCGATTAGCGTTCGGATCTGACCTATCCTATTCGAACTTGACCGATCCAGGCCATCGGTTCTGTTCGAATCGGGGCGGATCGGGTTCATTTTGCCCACCTCTAGCTATGGGTGGCGGTGCAGTGCAATTACATCGTTGCACTGCCCGATGTTTTGCTGAAAGACAATCGCAACCGCGTGTCCACCCTCTATCTGGTTCAACGATGTATTCGCATGCCACGTACTGAATCGGATTTCAAATCCAATTCAAATGCGGTATATCGTATTTATTTAACTTAAAACAATACAATACGTCGGATCCGAGCGATCCAAACAGACCCTAATTCCATTCACCAAATATCCCTTTAGGGTATTAAGCGGGTGGAATTGCTTTTTTTTTTTTTTGTGTAATAAATGTGGTGGATTGTGTCTTAATGCCATGGGAGTGAGCCTATTCACTTTGGTGTTTGGATCGTATAGGATGTATAGCTTAAATGCATGTTTTGATTCATGTAGTGTTTGACTGTACATGGAAAATAACTGCGAATCTTGAAAACCATGTTTGAAAACTATGGTGAGAAGGTGGGGGCCACCTTGATGTTGGTGAGTAATCCATCTTGTCCATTGTTTTGTGAGATCATTTTATGGCATGCAATCAAAAGTCAAGCATATCCAAAACTCAAGTGGGCCATACGAGAGGAAAGAGTGGGGAAAGAATTTCCTACCGTTGAAAATTTCTTGAGCTCCACCTTGATGTTTATATGTCATCCCAACTGTCTGTAAGTTCATTCCCATCGGGATGAACTGACAACATAGAAAACTTTATACCGCGATATAAAACTATTATGGCCATATGAATGTTTCAATGGTAGTCGCTCAATCCCACCATTTCCTCGTGTGGCCACTTGAGTTTTAAATCTACCTCATTTTTAGTCACATACACTAAAATGATATTGTAAAATAGATGGATGGGGTGGATTCCTCACAAATATCAAGGTGGGCCCCACCTCCATTCCCAAGGTAAAAAGATTTCTGCTCATGCTTCTAGGAGGAAATTCCATGGATTCCACGAATCCTAGTTGACTTGAGGAAAGCCCTCCTTAACCTTCCCTACTCGATACGCATGATCCAATGTAGGGATGATTTTTAAAACCAAGGAATTTAAAGTTCCACCCCATTTAATACCATCTAATTCTACACGCTATAAAATTTAAAAGGTAATTATATAATATAGACAACATATAAAAATCATGTTACTTTTCATGTTACAAGTTCAACTCATAAGTCATACCCATATCTCACGCTCCAAACCACCAAACCACGGGCAAATGTTATACCATTGTTGCTTGTCACGGGCTAGGATCGGGCCACTGGCTAGGTTTGGAACCGTGTTTCTATTTTTACCAAACCATGGCGGTGTGAGTCTTCTTACCCATTTATTAACTGATGCCGTGAGTCTTCTTACCCATTTATTCACTGATGCTAATTCATCCGTCTCTGCGCATTGTACAAGCACACATCAACTCACAGTCCAAAATGTGGGCTCCATTACGGACAATGATGAAACTCACCCTGACGGGAACGATCACATCCATATGAAAGTTTTCCACTGAATCTGAACTGTTGGCTATTTTCTATTCAATTGTCGGCCGTCGGTAGAGCACTAAGATTGCTCCGATCACTTTGATTTTCAGGCATTTCTCCATTCCCATATGGCTCCAAAATTCGGACGGTCTCGATTATCTTGCATGCGTCTCATGTGAGCCGTTGACGAGTTGGCGCATGTAGTAAATTCTGACAAACGCGCACCGTAGTCAACTGGTAAGAACGTTACGAGGAGCTGTACGATCCTAGACCCAGGATATAATTGCACACTCACATTCCCAGTTTGTAGAAGCAAGGCCAGTGATCCAGACGGACAGTATTAATGATCTCACATTAGATGGATTATACCCTGAGAGTTATTGATAAAAACAATCTTATTCGTTCAATTCATGGCCATAAAATAGACGGTTAAAAATGCTGCAATGGTTTAACGCAAATGAAAAAATGATAAGTACTGTTCCACAGGATCTCCAACATTGTAAACTTCCGTAGAATGGTCTCGAATCAGATCAACCGTCTGGATCACTGAACCATGAGCCCCGCTTGCACAAAATGAAAACCCGAGCATGCTCTTCACATCCTCGGGTCGAGGGTCATTAAGGGGGACGCGGATTGGCTACTCCCCCTGACACCAGCCCCGGAGCTGGTGGTCGGTGCTCTGTGGGCCCACCATGATGTATGTGTTTCATCCATTCCGTTCATTCATTTTTAAAGATCATTGTAGGGATTGATACCAAAAATGAGGTATATCCCAGTCTCAAGTGGACCACATTATAGGAAACAGTGTTTAATGAACTTCGACCATTAAAAGCTTTTTGGGGGCCATAAAAGTATTGGATCAAGTTGATATTTGTTTTATCCCTTCATCTGGGTTTTTATAACCTAATCAATGGATTGGATGTCAAATAAACAGTACATCGGGCCTTAGGAGGATTTAAATGATGGATATCCACTCACTATTTTTTTTCCTGTGGCGTGATCTACTGGAGATTTATTTCCCTCCCATTTTTTGTATCAAGCCCTAAAATGATCTTTAAAAATGGATGAACGGAATGGATGAAACACGTACATCATGGTGGGGCCCACAGAGCACCGACCACCAGCTCCGGGGCTGGTGTCAGGGGGAGTAGCCAATCCGCGTCCCATTAAGGGGCGGATAAGATACTGACAAGGTCATAGCCAAATGGCTACTGAAGTGACGTCACCAGGCTCTGTGGACCCACCATGATGCTTGTGTTGTATCCATACCACCCATCTATTTTGAGAGATCGTTTTATAGCATGAGAAATATAATGAAATTGATCTAAAGTTCAAGTGAACCCCACCGTAGAAAACAGTGGGGACAGTGACATCCACCGTTCAAAACCTCTCGGGGACCACAGAAGTTTCCGATCAAGCTTATATTTTTATTTTCACTTCATCTATCTCTATGTTAACTTATGAATAGGTTGGATCTAAAAAATACATCATGGTGGGCCCTATAAATGTTTCAACGGTGAGTGTGACTGATCCCACGGTTTTCTGTGGTGTGTCCACTTGAACTTTAGATCTATCTAATTCTTATTATTATGCCATAAAACGATCACTACAAATGGTTGGACGGTATGGATACAACACATGCATCATGGTGGGGTCCACAGAGCTTGATGACGTCACTTGAGTAGCGATTTGGCTACCGACCTTGTCAGTATCTAATCCGCCCGTTATTTAAGCCCTCATTTGCACAGTTTCCCGCCTGGAACCCTCTCTCTCTTCCTCTCTATCTGGGGTAATCTTCATTCGAGAAATGAAGCTAAAACCCAAACAGAAGAAATCAGATCCAGCTCCAAAGCCAAAGGTACGGACGGCCTTCAAACTCTCTAAAATTTCCCAAGAAAACCTAGAAAAATCCATCTCTTTTTGTTCCTTCTACCGGCATCTGCGTGATTGTCTTCTAATCTACAGCTCATTTTGGAGGAAATCATTGGCCTGACGACGAAAAATGCGAGCGGTTTGGCTGCCAACGTCTCATCGGGCGATTGCGTGTAGTTGGCAGGATGCGTCGTGGTGGTCTACAACATCGAATCTGGCGCTCAGAAGCACCTCTTGGTGTCTTCGCGGATGCCAAAGCCCTTGAGCTGCGTGTCTGTCTTGCGTCGAGATGGTGGCAGCTGCATCGCAGCTGGAGAGGTAACTGTATCTTGCTTTTGTTGTGGTTGCTACTGTTGCTGTCTTCTCATTTTGGTTTGTAATTTTTCGAGGATTGAATGTGGGAATTTAGGAGATACAATAGAGTGAGAGTTAGGCTGCGTTTGGATGCACAGTTGAATTGAATTGGAATAGTTTTAGTTCGATAAAGCGTGAAAGGACCAAATTGTAGATATGTACATCCAAATGCACCCTTCAAGATCGGAGGAATTATATGATCCTCGAGTCGAGGATATCCAGAGTATCCTTGAGCCTTGAGTGGGGACAAGTTGGCCTCATTCTACTTATCTAGATCATTGATACAATGGACTTCAGTGTGGATAGACCATGCCCCAAAATCTTACCCTCCTCCCCCCTTTTTTTTCTCATTGAATGTGGACCACTGCTATACTCTCTTGTCAACTGTCTATATGCAGAACACCAATAGAAGGCTCAATACAGGGGATTTCTAGGGAAACCCACATCAACTGTTGGGTCCATCAGGTCAACAGTTTAGGGTACTGAATCAGCTAGTACAAACTCAAGGCTTAAGGATTCTCGACTCTTTGCATGTACTCACATTGAGGATCATATAACTGGTCGTGAGATAGAATCTGACGTCATCACCTTTTCTTATTAGATATCCATAACTCAATTGTGATTTGGTGGCCCCTACCATGGATGGATGTACCCTATAAAGCACACTAGTTGGATAATCCTTACCTCTGATTGAAGGACTTATGCCTAGTGAATGTGACTTGAGAGGATATATTGACATGGTGAAGGATATGTATGAGTGAGTGGTAACAAATGTGAGGACCACTATTGGAGAGACAAGTGAGTTCCCAATTAATGTAGGCTTACACCAAGGGTTGGCATTGAGCCTCTACTTTTTCACATTGGTTTTGAGTTATGAGGCATTTGTAGGAAGAGATCCCATGGTATATATTGCTTGTAGACAACATAGTTTTGATTGACAAGATGAGGGAGGGCGTAAACACAAAACTATATTTATAAAGGGTATATGGATAATATGGAGGCTATCCATGTTGGCAAGAATTTGGGCCATTTATAAAGGGTATAACAGGTATTTTCGCAACCAAAGTGGGCAGGCTTCAGAGGTTTTTAGTAGTGCAAAATTGGATGTTAAGGGTTGGGTATGCTTTCTGTGGGTTTTCTCTTGGTCTTCAATATAATTAGTTTTGTTTTCTTTCAGCTTCTACCCTCTTAACAAAACCGACCTTTCGAAAGAAAAAAACCCAGAGTTTATGGAGTGCAATTTCAGTAACTATAGGAGTGAAATAAGGAAGTAGTTAAGATTGCTGACCAAGAAGTTCCCCAAAATGACCACTTTCGATACCTTGGGTCAACATTTCTGACACAAGACTATGCAAATTAACTTTAAAATAAGATGAAGGAATCTAGAAATGGATTGTAAACAAGTAGTAGCAAGATTTAACTAATCTACCATAGTTTGATGGCATTCGATGTGGAAATAAAGCATGTAAATTCAAATAATCACAGTCTCGCATTGATAACATCCACAATTTATGAAGAAAACTAGGATCTAAGGGTCATGGAAGCCTTCCAATTAGCATTGGTTTGATTCGGTTTGATTCTATTTCAATTAGGAAGATTCTTGATTTCTAGGGTTAGGATTCTAGGGAATAATCAACTAGGGTTGTATGGAATAGGGTAGTTTGGGACTTAGGGTTTAGGAAATTAGCGATTTGGGAACTAGGGTTGGGAAAGTGGGGGTTTTGATTTAGGGTATATGCTAAAGGAAAAAGGAAATTTGAAAAATCAAGAGGGAAGAAAAAAGATGTGCGAAGGGGTTCCCAAGGACTATACGGACGACCGTGTGACCAACGCCGTACGGTTAAAGGGTTCTCGGTGTTGGGTTTGATGGTTTGCATTTAGGAAGGTTCGGGTTTCGGGAGGTTTAGGTAGAAGCAAAAGGAAAGATGGGAGATGGAGAAGAGAAGATAAATATTTGAGAAGAGAACTTAACTTGAAAGAAGAAGATCTCCCTTGAAAGATGTAGGAATCGCTCCCACTATGGTTTCACTTTCCTTAACAGGAGAAATAAGCTTCTTCACAAAGCAAAGAGTAAAAACTCAAATATTAAACAAAACTGGGGTTAGGGTTGGACATCCACCCCACTTCTCTATTTATAAAGTAATTTCTGGAAAATTACATCCGACCCCCTACTCTTTAACAAACTTACAAATAACCTCTTTATTTCTAGCAAAAGTCAAATTAAATGCTTCAAAGTTCCAAATCTAACAAATAAACACCTAAACATCCATAAATATCTAAAAATTAATAAATAAAGCAAATAATAAATCCTATGACCATGATCTTATGATCAATTGTCCACATGATCCATCCATCCAATCAATGTGTAATCCTACATGATCCAATGGTTTGATCAACGTGATATTCCACATGACCTAATGGTAGGATCCATGTTTGAGAACTTGATCTACGGTCTAAAACTCCTCTAGGGTCCTCAACGTCCATCCGCCTGGTCTCCTAGCTAAAGAGAAACTGGGGCTAATCTCCTCCTCTTCTGGTACATTCCATGTGATGGTCTGATGTCCTCATCAGTTTCATGAGTGGTGAGATTGAGAAGGATGTTGCCCATAGAATTTAAGCTGGGTGGAAGAAATGGAGATGTTCCTTTGGAGTTTTATGTGATTGGCATGTACATTGTACCACTCAAATTGAAAGGAGAATTTTATAGGATTGGTATAAGACTAGCCATGCATTATGGGAGAAAATGTTGTGTAGTTAAAGAACATATTCATAGGATGAGTGCAGTTCAAATGAGGATACTGAGATGGATGAGTAGCAAGACAAGGATAGAATTAGAAATAAATGCAGGTAAGGAACTTAGGAGTAGTACCAGTAGGTAATTAGATGGGGGAAAGTCAACTTTGATGGTTTGGTCATGTGCAATAGAGATCAAGAACCGCACATGTTAGGAATGAGTTGGTACAAGTTGAAGGCAATAAAAAGGTAAGTGGAAGGCCCAAAAGGATGTGGCTGGAGGTAGTAAGAAAAGGCTTGATGACCTATGGTCTAACTTAAGGTCTGGCCCTTCATAGAGTGGAATGGTGGAACATGATTCATGTAGCCAACCCCAATTAATTAAGATAAGGCTTAGATGATGATAATGCCTAGTGAATGTGATTGTTGGTTGAACATTTCTTTCTTTCTTTCTTCAATATTCCTCAATGTTAAGAAATTGGTATTTTCATCACTTTCTAGTTTTACAGCAATAAGTTCCGACATCCTTATGTATGTATAATATATATATATATATATATATATATATATATATATATATATATATATATATATATATATATATATATATATATATATATATATATATCCATTGAGTTGAAAACATTATGTGTTGTAAGTGGTCAACTTCATCCATTTGATAGAGATAGTTTACATGTATAACATATTGGATTAATGGCTTCATAAAGCCATTTTAGAAACTGGTTAAAACCATTCAATGAAATGGGGCATTTTCTACCGTTGAGATCCGATTCTACACATGGTGATGTAGGATTGGGCATCATCATCTCACTAGAAGGGCACATTTATCGCCGAGAAAAGGACGGAAACGGTTGGATGATTAATCCCACCATTAACATTTTGGATGTATAAAATAATGTTTGGTGTTGAAGACACCCCACGCAACAGTGTGTTTAGGCTAATTAATTGATTTATCATGAAAGGAGAGTCTTTCATTGTTAAGGTGAAAGGTTTACAAAATTTTCACTGAGTATGAAACCCAACTTCAAGCCTGAGCCCATCCAAGCCCAACTAAAGTAGCCCAAATCCAATCCAAGTTCAACCATAGTCTAGAATCTCACCCAAACACCAAAACCTAAGGAATGGAACTTGAGGATGAACTCAGGGTGGTGTGGCACCTAGCCTACCCCAAGGGTGGGCACCACACCCACTTTTTATTTTTTATTTTTTTAAATTTTTTTAAAATGAAAATTCACAGGGTGCGGAAAAACTTTTTCCGTGTCTCAGAAAGAAAGCCAAAAAAGAAAATGGGCCCTAGACACTCTTTGGTGTTGAAGACCAGATTCTGGGCCCACCTTGATCTCCTAACTTCTTAAGCATCTGAAAGCCAAACTCCATGATCCATATATTCATAATGAAGACCATCAAATTACCTTTCCAATGAGCCTAATTTCAGCTCAATCCGAAATATGGGTGCAAAGTTATGATGGAATACTAGACCCTGCGCAAGATCGGTTGACAGTTGTAGAAACGAAAATTTCCTAATTTATGGGCCCCACGTCTCCCTAATCCTCAAATTTTTTCTCCCAAACTAGAACCATTAGTTAGCCCATCAAGTCCCCTTTTCAACAAGCCATAGATCACCCAAATCCAGTGCCCGAGCTCCAAATTATGATTAAAAAATGAAAGGTGTGTGTGTTGGATTATGTGTAGGAAAACAATGTTTGAACTTAGCATCTCGTCCTTGAACAAAAATCCAAAACCCAATTTTCATTTTCCTTTGAACCTTTGATCCACCCTCTTACCAAAACACCCCTAAAAGCCTTAATTTGACTCCAACCTATCATCTTTTTACAAAACTACCCCCATAACTAACTTTGACAGTAAAATCCCAAAACTACCCCTCCATAAGGTATGTGATGCTTCTAAGCGTTGCAATCCTAACCACTCCTTTACACGCCTCTATAAAAGCCTCCTAGAGCCTTCTCTAAACCCAATTGCCCTTCAATTTCCCACAATTTGCACCCAAATCATCTGATTAACCTTTAAGATCTTGCCTCTTGTCAATGATCCATAAGTAGCCTAACCTTAGAGCACCCTCATCCTTCCTTCAGATTGCAACAATGCCACCCCTCTTATCTATATACATAGGTCTCTTGTTTCAAGAGAGGGTTCTTGGCCTTAGAATTTCTAACTCTCCATTGCCTATGTCTAGGAGCCTAGCCCCAACACTTGAGACAAATTTGCAAATTCCTTGGAGAAACAGGAGAATGCGAGCAAGGGGCTAAGAGCTTGGGAATTCCATCTTCCCTCAGGCCATGGAGTAGAACTCTACTACTAGGAGTGGTGAGCCAAGGATTTTGCAACCTTGAGGGGTAGATGAATTCACTTGTTCTTCTCCCTCTCACTTCTCTTAAAAGGAATCACAAAGCGAAACCCACCAACAAATAGTGCAATTTCAACCCAAGGAGTTCAAGCCTCCCACAAGCACAAGAATTTTGAAGACCAAAGCTTCATCCAAGCCATGAGAAGACAAGCAAGTCACATTCCGATGCTTCCCCTCTTCTTTCCTTCTTCCGCTCTATTCAAATTTTTTTCTTCTTCTTCTTTTTTTTTTCATTCATTCATTCATTTTTTTTCTTTTTCTTTTTCCTTTTCTTTTATCCTTGGGACGCAAGTCGACTGTTGTTGAAACTTGTCATTGGAATTTCCTTCTCCTTGAGCAGAGATTATATCTTTGTGGGTAGTAGGGTGCCTTACCCTTTCCTACTCCTTAACCGTGTTCCTTACCTAGAAGAGTGGTATAAAGACCAGGTTGGAATCAATTCCTCGGAAGCAAGTGGATTACTCCCTCTTGGATTTTGAGAAACCAACCAGGATTCTAGCCATCTTTGAACCATACGTAAAAAGGGGGCTAACGGCAAGCCGGCAAGTCCAAAATTGACCCATAGGCTCTCCCACACTTCGTAGTCCTTTGTAGATACGTTGACAGTGTCAAACTAAATCACACAAGTAAATACAATTGAAATTGCTACGTACATCTGAAAATGGCTCTCGCGAAGTTCTTGGCCAATAGGCTCTACTTCTCATTGCTGTTTTACATCCACATCATCTCCTGACTCTGATTTGACTACGATCAGATTTTTTCATAGCATTATGTATTTCAGGTTCTCATCTTTACAATGAGATTATTATTTTTACCCATATTTGATTTTTTGAAGGTTCTATCAGTCAAATGTGGAAATTGAGAAAATGTTTGTAGAACAGCTTTGGACTTAATTTCTGTACAATGCATCTCTAATATGGTTTTGCATTCAGGGCCTCAACCAGCAGTTTTAATTTGGGACTATTCAACTCAAACTTTTCTCGCTGAATTGAAGGGTCATCGATATGGGTGGCATGTATTGACTTTCCACCTGATGGTTAGTTAAATCTGGCTAACTAAAGCTTCTCTCTGTCTCGATTTGTTAATTCGTCTTTGTTGTGCCGTTGACACTTCCAGTTGAAACTCTGATTGATATTGGTGTAGTTCTAGAATTTTGAATAGATTTACCGATTTTCTATTTTGGATGCTTTTCTAGGAAAGCATTTGGTTTCTATTGGATTTCCTAATGATGGGTACCTCTGTCTCCGGGACTGGCGAAGTGGAAGGCTGGTAACCAAGCTTAAAGCAAGTACATCTTGCACTGCAATTTCATATGTTTGCTTCTCATCAGATGGAAGCTCTTTTGTAACTGCTGGGAAAAAGCACTTGAAGCTCTGGACATTGGGGTTATCTACAAAGCCTTTCTCACACGCAGGAGCTGGGTTGGTGACAATTAATGGAAAGCCTGCTAATATTGGTAATCAGAAGGGCAGTTCTTTTACATCTGTTACGTCTGCCACCTGGATGCCTGGTAGTGTTGGTAGCAATCGGGCTGTAGACCTTTATCCTATATATGCATTGACATATGCAGGTGAGGATTTGTTTAATTTCAAGCCTGACTACTTGAGGACCTGTCCTTTTGTGGTTGTTGGTGATAAGAATTCAATTACCCTGTACTTATTTGTACTCATTCAAAGCTGTAGGTGTTTTATGTCTTCTTCATTCTGGGTTTTCTATAAGAAAATGGGTAGATCTGAAGATAAATTCTTGATATTCTAAATTACTTGCTTGTTCAATTCAGCTTGTCATTGTTTTCATGATGTTGAGAACATAATTTTCAGGTTGAGAGAGGTTTTGCACTCTCTGTATCCAACAAGCTTATTGCTTGTGCATGCAACAATTGGATTGTGCAACTCTTCGTGGTTGAAACTCTCAAGCACATAGGAAACTTACTATATTCTGAACCGACGGAGAACAATCCAACGACAATTCTCTCCTGTCAAACAAAATCATCAGTGAATGGTATTCAACACGTTTCCACTCTCCCAGATGCAATAGCTTGTCAATTTTCAACCTTTGAAAAGCTTGGTATGCAATATGGTATTGGAGAAGTCTCATTTACGCAGTTGCTTATTTCATTGGACCCTAAACTATTTGCATCTCTTTTATAGTGGTTGTTTATGGAGATCACAGTCTCTACGTATGGGATGTGCGTGATGTAACTAAAGTGATTTCTAAAGATAGTATTTTCTGTGTTCGTTTCTCTTTTGTTGCTTGCTTGGATCTGTTCATGTACTGTCATCTCTGATGTTTGTTTTTTCTTCTAATGTTCGTTCTTTTTAAATACGATGTAGTTTTTTTTTTTCACATGACATTTTCATTGTCGAAATTAAATGTTTCGAGTGGTTCAGTCTAGGAGCTTATTTATGTTTATTACAATCTAATGTAGCTTATATTGTTGTATTTTCGGGTTAGCAGGTGTTGTGTACTTGTTTCACATAGCTCATGCATATGGGATGTTAAGAATATTCCCTGCAAAAATTTGCATGATTCTGCTCTTGGATGTGTTGCTAGAGGAAGTTGTCGTGCAGTTTCTTTTGCAACATGCTCTGCAGATGGCACTATCAGGCTATGGGATCTAGCTTTACAGTCTGATTCAGAGACGAAGAATGCTGGACCTGAAATCACCATGAATCAACAACCTAGTTGTTCTCCAAACACTGACCAAGTGGGCACCATAGGTATAGGTCAGTTTTATATCTTCAAGGCTTTAGAGTTTAGACGCTCGGTGGATCCTGTTTATATATATTTACTAGATGGGCGCTTTCAAGATAAAGCATTTAGATAGAAGTATATTCAGGAATCAGTACATATCCATCAATAGCTTTTGAAAAAAAGAAAAAAAGAAAAAGAAAGTATATTCATCGGCTGCATGCCACCATAATGTTTCTAGAAGTATATAGTTCCTCGTTAGTTTAGACTGTTTGTTCTAATCTGTTCTTTGGCTCCTACCGTTTAGAGACCACTTATTTTTTGGATGTTTGATACAAATACTCTTCATATTGTGGATCCCCATGGTAAAAAAAAAACTCTCATATTGTCTGTGTTCTTTATTTAACTATCCAATACTCTCTCTCTTTTATTTAAATATTCTTCTCCACAGTGAGTGCTGGTGTCTCTAATCAAGATACTGCAGAGTCAGGGGTAGGTGCTCCAGGTTTTCGTTCGATGGCAGTTAGTTCCGATGGAAAATACCTGGCTGCAGGTGATTGCCATGGAAACCTCCATGTTTATAATCTGTATACTTCTGACTACACATGCTTTCAGGTAATTTCCCATTGGCCCATATCGTACCCACATGAATCTGGTGGGTTTCATTCACATATTTGTACAAAAAAAGTTTCTTTTGTTATGGGTTTTCTCTTTCTCATGCATGGTCTCTACAATAACGATTTGCAAGTGTTTATATATATTTTAGTATTTGAAGAGATTTCATACTTCTGACTACTGGCAGGAAGCTCATGATGCTGAGATACTCCATCGAGTTTTAGCTCCCCTAGCAAGACAGATATTTCTACTGTCCAGGAATCAGAATCTCATTACTTGCTTGCTTCTGGAGGAAGAGATCAAATTATCCATGTGTATGATATTAAAAGGTATGATTTTTGAGATTTCCATGCTTCATCATAGTTTAAAGGTATTCATTCACTGATATCTTCTTTATCTCAGGAGTTTTGACCTCATCAGGAGTCTTGATGATCATTCAGCTGCAGTTACTTCTGTAAAACTTACTTGCAATGGTCGTAACATTCTCAGCTGCAGTGCTGATAGGTAACCTCTTTGAGAGAATCATGAGCTTTTCCCATGAGATTTCGAGCCTTGCAAACAGAAATGAAATCTCTCGACAACTTAAGCAATAATTCATTTGGATTTTTTACACCTTTGATCTTATTCAACAGGTCTATTCTGTTCCGTGATGTAGCCATAACAGATGGTGGGTACAATATTTTGCGTCGCTATCATCAAGTTGCATCTCATGGAACAGTCTATGACATGGCTATAGATCCTGCAATGGAGGTTGCTGTCACTGTTGGGCAGGTCTATTTCTTTTCACAGGGTAAAGCTCTTTTTCTTTGGCATTCTGGTCAGTATTCTTACTACACGATTATGTTATTTTTTTAGGATAAGAAGATTAATATGTTCAACCTTGCTTCTGGGAAGTTTGTTAGAACATTTAAGCAAGATCCAGACTTCGGAGAGCTGATAAAGGTGCACCACTATTTTGGATACCATAGCACCATCACCACCCTCATGGCCTTATCCCTATCTACATTTTACAGGTAACGATCGATCCAAGTGGCAGCTACTTGGTTTGCTCCTACTCTAACAGGTCTTTCAGCATCCGTGATTCTACCAATGGAGAGCTCATTTCATTACTCGAGCAATGGGGCATGCCGAAGTGATTATCAGTGTCATTTTCTTGCCTGACTGCAAGCACATAATTACTGTAAGTTCTTGTTTGTGCTTAATTTTGGGGTCACGAATAATGGATTTGCTTCCTAGTGATGTATAGAGTGTAATTTGTGTTACATATGATCTTCTTCACAGAGCAAATGACGGAGATTTTATTACAGTTATAAAAATCAAGCTAAGCCTTGACTTGGTCTGCTGGTAGCATTAAACTCAATTTTAGGAAAAACCAGAATAAAGAAGTCTCAAAAGCTATTAGAAATTTGGTGCACAGAAAAGTATATTGTGAAACAAGAGTTGACACTGATTGATTTGGAATCCACCAAAGGAGGTATCCCAATGATCCAATACCCATCCTGGCATATTTGCAACAGACCAACCATGAACTGTGAATTCTGGTAGTTCTCTGCATATTTATTTTATTTTATTTTTTATTTTTTATTTTAAATTTATGAAATGCTTCTTTCACTTTCTTTGTGAAGAAAACCTAAGAGCAGGCATCCAAAAATAGAGCATTGCTAATAAAGGTACCCTAAAAGAAGATACAAAGTCCATAAGCTCGACTTTGGGACTATTGCAGCATATAACAGCCCCAAAGTGGATGAGTAACCCAATGGATAAGCTTTATGTGTCTGTTGCTGTCCTCATGGTTTTCATGGATGTCTTTGATGAATGTTTGAGAAAGCATTGGAAAGTCAAACTTTCAGTTTTCCACCTATATGTCCAAAACTCAGAAGTCGCAAAGAAAAAATTTGTCAATTTAGCTCGTTCTAATAGCCAAAATAAAGACCGAAAAGATCAGCAATGTTGCCATTAGGGGGATTTTGGCACATTGCAACAATATTGGCAATTTTTTTATAGTAAGATTCCAGTGTGATTTTGAAATATCCAGTGGAACTTTGAAATATTCCAGACTAAAACAACTACTCTCGGACATGCTCTGCATGTTCACAGAAACATATAACTGAAGTTTATGATACATGCAACATAGACAAGTTATAGAAATGTGGGTCTGTGCCACCTGGAAATCTGGAAATCCTAATGGATGCACCAAAAAAAAAAAAAACTGATATAATTAATTGAGAGTTACAGTTCCCTCATTCTGTCTAGATTTTGAGGAGCTCTTCCCAATGATCTTCACAAACATGAGGACTGGATCTACATCTTGTAATTTGGTCTGTGCAGTTAGGAAGAAACTAATGCAGAAGTGGTGTTGGGGTGATGATTCATCATTAACTTCTAACATCTTGCACAGGAATTGACTTGTGTTGATATCGCCTTATATTTCATCCTTTTCCATATTAGTTTTGATCCACTGAATACGCTATTCCAGGTTGGTGGTGACAGCTGCATTTTTGTGTGGAAGATGCCGGCTTTACTATCATCAACAATTTTGCAGAAGATTATGGAAAATGCTTCTTATCTGTTTCCAGTAAGCTCATCTCAGTCAGCTCCAAGTGAGGGCATAGTACATGAAGAGGTCAACCACCCAAACACTGATTTCAAGGATATCTCTTCACTGCAAAATTGCAACCTAGATGTTGAAGGAGTGGTTACTGGAGGGGTGTGCGAAGGAACATCAGCATTTAAATTTAGTATCTCAAGGCTTCCGAAGTGGGCACAAATCAAAGTAACAAGCAATGAGACTTCTGATGGAGACCCTGAATTCAATTTGTCTCAGGTAATTTGTAGGAAAATTGGAGATCCTGAAATTCATCAATTTAGTGTCTGGCAGGCTTATTCAGAACCTTTGGTGGTAGTTTTCCATGTGAGCATTTTGGTTGGTTTAAGATGATGTTGGTCATTGTACTCAATATTTTGGCATGCTATTGGAATATCTATACTATTGTTGTAATCTTAATGGTGATTTTTTTTTTGTCCCTTCGGGATGGGGGTGCTTTTATTGCAATCTTTCTTGATGCCACATGTGGCTGTTCGTTAGATATTTAATTTCTTAGGATTATTGTCAGCAAGTAAAACTGGAAACTCCTTTTTCAATCACTGGTCAAGGTCAGGCCTCTGGTACCATGGTTCCTATCGCAGTCCGGATTCCATGTCAACTCAACTTGGGAAACAGTCAAGTATGTCACACTAACACATCTGAAAGCCCATTTAGTGCGGATGCTCCCCAGAGTTCTCCAATGGGTCAAGGGATTCCAAGGTGGTTACTACGATCAATTTACAAGTTATGTTGCTTGTTTATGTGATTGTTCTAGAACCCTTCACTTCTAATTTCTTTTGTTTGTGCATATTTAGCAGCTTTAACATGGACGGGCATTGGCGCACCATCCATACTGTTTTTCTTGATCTACTGGATTCCCCTGAAGTGCGAGATGTCAAGGACGTCAAGTTGCCAATTTCCGTCCCGTAAGTCCAAACATCATGCACTATTTGCACTCTTCGGTCTTCTTCATGTAGAAGACAGAATGTTCTGAGGTATTCAGCTAGGATATGAAGAGATAGATCATTTACTTGGTACATTTTGTCTAAACTTGTGGAAAGGCAAAAATATGAGTCCCTTGAAAAATTCCATATACTCAGATAGGATATGAGGAGATAGATCATTTACTTGGTACATTTTGTCTAAACTTGTGGAAAGGCAAAAATATGACTATGGGTCCCTTGAAAAATTCCTTTTTGCCCATATATTCTAGAATGGAATAGATCCACTGCTGTTGGAGGCACAGTCATTGTACTTTCATAACAAGTCTTGTACATGTGGAGCATGTGTTTGATAGTCTTGGCCCTTGATCAGACTATCCTAGTTTCTGCCTAAGAAAACAACATTTTCCTATTGGATGTGAGCCACTGCTAACAGTCTTTTAGTTTCCATTTATATGCCACCGGTCGCATGGCTAGGGTCATGCAAACAATGTGTTTTTTGGTCCATGGTCCATTTACTGCATAAACTGTTGAATAAAGGGCCTGTAGTATATCCATCTATGCCATGGGTGACGCATAGTATGTCCCATCCCTGAAGGCATTGGATCAGCTCCCTTCTAAAATAAATGTGCACAACATGTGATCCTTCATAAATGCTTAGCTGTTTGTCACGTCACTTTGATGAGTTTTGCCTGACTAGTCCTCTGCTTGCACCTCCTACCCCACCATGTGATGTCCATACTGTTTATCTAGAAGTATCCAATGTAGATGGTCCATGTGGAGAAAATCTTACCAATCAGAGATGTCATCATTTGTACAAAGCGTCTAACAAACAATGACACAGAAAAGTAGTAATAACTCCATATAAGTGCTGATGTTCCTCTATCAATGAGATTAGTTCCATGGTGAACATATACTACAGGAGCTTTTGAATTATCATGTCGTGTGGCAGAAAGGTTTTGTGAAATGAAGATCAAGATCCACACTATTCTCAACATATCAAGACCCATTGTGTCTACTTTGGGTTTAATACAAAACCATCATTAATTTATCAGAAACAATTACTTAATCAGTGATTTGGTTTGCTTTTGTTTCTCCAACACTAGGTAGGAAACTCTACTACCATATGGGCTGTCCTAAACTGCAATATGACTAGAACTTTCTGTTGATTCATTGACATAGGGTTGGCTCCCTATCCCTTAACTTTCCAAAATTTCCTTGAGCCCTAAGATACAAACGATTTCACAAATTTCTGGGAGTGAAAGCCTGAATTGTCAAGTACTAGTGAGATTCCATTATCCAAAATTGCATGACACTCAGAAAAAGAAAAAGAAAAAAAAGAAGTGAGCCTGATGGGAAGTACGAGTTTTACCAAGATAACCCCAAAGTGAAGGAAAGAACTCTTGTAAGTCTAATTAATTGTCCTTTAATCAAGCCTTCAAATTATCAAAATTTCTTCCTTCTAATGAGGTCATGGAATTCTACCTATTCTCATGTTACACTTGCATCCTACATGGATATATATGCCAGTAGATAGTTATGATAGAAAGTCCTCAATTTTTCTTGGTCCCACAGCTTACAAGTTCACTGCTGTAATGCAGTAGAAGACCCACTCCTGGATGGACCAGGCTGTGGTGAGGGGAGAGAAACCATGTTAGGTGATCTTCCTGCCACAGACCATATCTTGCTGCAACCACATTGTGGGCTTGGTGGTGAGGCAATAAATGAAGAGAAGGGATGTATATCAAGTGAGCAGCTCATGCCGAGTATCATTAGCAATTCAATTAGGAATAAATAATATTCTTGTGTTAGTAATGCCTTGACGTGTTGCAAAGCAGCTGCAGGTCAAGGTTCAGGTGAACAGTTATGCTCAGAGGCAAGTGAAATCCCAGCGCAGACAACTAAGGATGATGAAGGCAATGGCCGACAACATGAAGATGATGATCTCTTCAGCCAACACTTCAGCAATTTATCAACACTATTGAAGGTAGGAACTTTATCATTTGTGTTTATTGTTGATATAGATGGGAAGGCTAATATATTGACGGACCACTGTAATTTTTGATAGCATCTCTTTACTTAAAGCACGATACCATTTTAAGAAAAGTGAAGGTGGAAAATTTGAGACTTGGATTCAACTCGACCATGTGTGCTTGCATTCATTTACGCACATGCATGCCAACGTTTATGCACGCATGCATCTGATAAGTGAGAACCAGTAGGAGATTTGTTTGTGTATCATACACTTTTAACACATGTTCTCTTTTCCTAGGTTGAGGGCAGGAGATCATCAGCAAGAAGAAGCTTTTCGTCACGCTTTGTTGTGCGCCGTAACCAGCTTACAGGCTGCAAGAGTCTTTTTGAGATGACTGCTGAAAATTTAGGTGCCGAAGACTTGAATTGTTGTGATGAAGCTGTGCATCAAAGTTCACAAGGGGATCCATCAACCGATCTGTCGATAGACCCACAAATCTCAGATATTTGTGATCTGGTACGTCTGCTAAAAGACCCACTAGAAATCTCGAATTATTTGTGATCTGGTATTTCAAAATGTTTAAGTAAATTTGACGAAGTTTAAAGTCGTCTCAAAATTTTTTATATCATTTAAAGTTGTAAATAAATTATTAAAATTTTAGAAGTAAAAGCTGTCCGACATTAAAATTTTTTAGATAGTTGTCAAAACATCCTAAAATAAACTATATTATAAATTTTATTTTATTTTATTTTATTTTTATATAAAATTAAACTTATTAAGCTTCAATTTGGCTTTTGAATCACTTAAATTGAAGTTGTAATGAAGGAGATATGAATTTTTAAAGTCGACCCAAAAATGCAGGAAATTCCGGCGGTACCGTGGTTCGCTGCCCTCCTAGGGTGATTGATTGCGGAACCCGCGATTCCACCGCCGGCATCTGGCCCATGGTGCGATTGATTGCCGTCTGGGTGATGGATCGCTGCACGACATCCAGGGGGTGGCGGCGGATCGCCGTTTGGGTGATTTTGGGTGGACCTCTTGCCTTCCGGTGGCGATTGATTGCCGATTTGGCGGTGGCTCTGCCACTCTTTGTTGAAAATGACGTATCTTGCAAACCGGAATGAGTTATTCGACTTGCTATTTATGATTTTGGGGTAAGACGAGCTACTCTATCCAAATAACCTAGTTATTTCGCAAGATTCCATCAGGTTAATGGCCAAAAATTAATTTTTACTATTTATTGTAAGTTTTAGTTTAATTATAACTCTTCATCCCCTGGACTTTGGGAGTTGTGTTCAATATGAAAAGTACTAGAAAAATTAGAAGAATAAAGTGGTGGAAGGTGAAATTTTTAAAGGAGATGGTTTGAAAGGAGGAGTTGAAACTTAGGGATTGAGTTTTGAGAGCTTGGGAAGAGAATGGGGTGATGATGATGATGATAATGATGATGATGGTGATGGTTGAGGGTTGTTTGTTCATTCCACAATTCATGAGTTGCAACAACTCAAAAACTTAATAATTATCTTTGTTAATCAAAAGTTATTGAGATGTTTTTGTTTGAGGAGCACAGAAACTATAACATATAAATGAAATTGACCACTAGAAATTGACTGCGAAACTTCGTCAAATTTACTTAAACATCGTGTATTGGATGGTCATGTAAAATTGGCTTAGCAATGCATGAAATTGACCACTAGAAATTGACCACAAACTTCTACATAAACACTTTAAGAATTTACCTAGAATTTAAACTTCAAGGTAATTGACCGCGAACTCCAATCACTCCCTAACACTCAGTGAAATCCGTGTTGGAGAAAAAGAATAAAAGTGCGTTGATGTGAAACATGTTCTTCGGAGAAAGGTCTTCAAGATTTGACGAAGTTTTGCGGTCAATTTCACTTAGTTCCCGGTCAATATACTCAATTGATCGGTCAACTTCATGCACTACTTGGTCAATTTCACACATTTTACCAGTCAAATTGTAGTGCATTTTTGTAATACGACTGGGAATGTTATATATTGAATACATTTGTTGTTTTCTTTGAAATTGCAAATTTCGTACCACTATGATTCAAATTTACAATAAGACATTCATTTCACGGTCAATTCACTTCATTTCACAGTTAATTCACTTTATTTCACGGTCAATTCCATGCATTTTACAGTTAATTCCATGCGAATCCCCTTCACTTCACGGTCAATTCAATTCATTTCACGGTCAATCCCCTTCACTTCACGGTCAATTAAATGCATTTCACGGTCAATTACCTTCACTTCACAGTCAATTCAATGCACTTCACGGTCATTTCGATTCACTTCACAGTCAATTCCATCCATTTCATGGTCAATCCCCTTCACTTCACGGTCAATTCCATGCATTTCACGGTCAATCCCCTTCACTTCATGGTTAATTCGCTTCACTTCACAGTCATTTCCACGCATTTCACGGTCAATCCCCTTTACTTCACGGTCATTTCCATGCATTTCACGGTCAATTCGCTTCACTTCACGGTCATTTCCATGCATTTCACGGTCATTACCCTTCACTTCACGGTCATTTCCATGCATTTCATGGTCAAATTCGCTTCACTTCACGATCATTTCCATGTATTTCATGGTCAATTCGCTTCACTTCATGGTCAATTTAATGCATTTCACGGTCAATTCCCTTCACTTCGCAGTCAATTTAATACATTTCATGGTCGATTCCCTTCACTTCACGGTCAATTCCATGCATTGCACGGTCAATTCCCTTCACTTCACGGTCATTTCCATGCATTTCACGGTCAATTCCCTTCACTTCACGGTCATTTCAATGCATTTCACGATCAATTCCCTTTACTTCGCGGTCATTTCCATGCATTTTACAGTCAATTCCCTTCACGGTCAATTCCATGCATTTCACGGTCAATTCGCTTCACTTCACGATCATTTCCATGCATTTCACGGTCAATCCCCTTCGCTTCACAATCAATTCTATGCATTTTACGGTCAATTCGCTTCACTTCACAGTCATTTTCATGCATTTCATGGTCAATTCCCTTCACTTCACGGTTCCATGCATTTCACGGTCAATTCGCTTCACTTCATGGTCATTTCCATGCATTTCCATGCATTTCACGGTCAATTCCCTTCACTTCACGGTCAATTCCCACGGCTCTTTGTGGGTCCTATTATGAGGTATGTGTTATATCCAAACTGTCCATCTATTTGGTGAGCACGTATCAAGGCTTGAGATGAAAAATAAGACAGATCTAGCTATCAAGTGGACTATACTGTAAAAGGCAGTAGAGGATTGAAGGTCTACCATTGAAACCCTTATAGGGGTTAAGGAAGTTTTGGATCATTATGAAATTTGTTTTTCCTCTTCATCCAGGTCTTTGTGACCTTGTGAATTTTTAATGCTGAAAATCAATTTTCCCACTGCTCTTTGTGGTGTGGTTCAGTTGATCTTTGGATATGATTCTCTTTTTTTTTTTAAATAATGCTTCCAAATGATCTCGAAATATGGATGAACGTTGTGGATATAATAAATATATAACTGTGTGGCCCATGTAACTTTGATATCTTTTGAACCGTTTGCACAACTCGAAGTTCGAGGAGCGTAAGCGCCGCTGGTCTTCGAGCACAAGCCGATCCGCTTCGGAGGGAAAGGCGGGGGCATTTTTGACCTTTGGCAAGACGTCCGTACGGAAGAGGAGTATTTTGGGAGGTAAAAAGAAGTGGGCTTAAGCGGATAAATAAGCCATAAATGGGTCGTACGGTTGGAAATTTCTCTTCGGGGATTGGCTAGCGACCCTGCCACTAGCTAAGCGCTCAGTGGTCGTGGTCCCTACTATGGTGTATGTGTTTCATCCATGCCATTCATTCATTTTTTCATTTTTCAGAACATTTTATGGTAAAAGCCTAAATATGAATTATATCTAAATTTCAAATAGGCAACATAATAAGAAATAGTATTGATTGACCGCCTACTATTAAAAACTTCTTGGGTATAAAAGTATTGGTCAAGCTGATATTTGTTTTCTTCCCCTTCATGCATTCAACTCTAAATGACCAAATCAACAGATAGGCCCTATGAAGTTTTTAACTGTGGACATTTAATTCACTACTGTTTTCATGTGGTGTGGTCCACCTAAGATTTAAAACTGTCTTGGTGAATCCTATAGAAGGCCGATCACTAGCCACGTGGCTCACGTAGGAAAGAAGGACGCGGATTACGCGGCTAGAAACGGGCGTGGTTAGTACGCAATCCGCGTCCCCGTAAGAAACGCTGAAAATGCGTTATATAAACGCCGCAGCGTGCAGTACAAATTCCATCTCTCTCTCTCTAAAGAAAGGGATTTTCTGGAAAATGGAATCCATGGGATTCTGGTGGTCATTTCTCAACCGCTTCGGGCTTTCTTTCTTGCGTCTCTCCTCCAACTCTGTTGAGGAAATCCCAAACAAGAATCCCGAATCCCCAAAATCAAAATCTCTTTCACCACCGATTCCAATTCCTCATTTTCCTCTCAACTCCCGACTCTCTCTTCACTAGCGCACCACCATGCCAACGTACGAAACTCCTGTGAGATCCAGACCGTTCGTTTCGCGCCATATGTGTCGCAGCCCTTCAGCCAAGCTAGCACTTTAATTGCAGGGGCCTTATTCAACAATTGAAAATGAAGACACGACCAATCTCCTTCAATGGGCGTATCTGCGTGGAACAGTTCGAACTTAGGCCCAATACATTGACAGCCCAGCCCTGCTTTGGTTTGAAGTAGCCACGTGGTTCAACCTGCCTGATGTCCAGGATCTCCATGTATGGGCCAATCGATCTTGGATAATAAAATGGGGCCCACTTAGTGATCTGTATCTACTACGTCCCTACAATTCTATGCTTATGGTATGTGACGAAAGAAATGTGTATGGGCTGTAACGTGATCGATAATGAAGTGTGTTAATAAAATAGAGTGTGATACATGATAACCTTGAAATTTCAATCCGTTTTGGTGCTTTTTAATGTATTTTGTTTCCAAAAGTTACTTGGTAGCATGAATTCAGGTAGAGCTCCGGCATCAGGCTGAGTTGACTCGATCTGGTTTTGAAATAGGCTTGACCCGAACTCGATCGGACTTGATCGAGACATGATACTCGATTTGAGTCCGGTAGCTGGATGATGACGAGTCCGATCCGGTTAGAAGTACTGAGTCGGGTCGAGTTGGCATTGAGTTGGATTGAGAGAGTAGGAGGAGGGTGATGGTGTTGGGTGGTTTCGGGGTTTGGAAGATGAGGAGGATGAGGGAGAGAGAGAGGCAGGGCTTGAAAGATGAGGAGGATAAGGGATGGAGAGAGGGAGAGGCCGGGCTTGGAAGATGAGGAGGATGAGGGAGGGAGAGATAGATTTTGGGATCGGGTCGGGGTAGGGTGCAGCGTGTAGGGTTAGAGCTTTGGGTTTCGGATTGAATCGGGTCTAATTGGATCGAGTTTCGGGTGAAGTTAGTAGGTAACTCAAACTTGACCCGGATTGAGTTCGGATTGGGTGAAGCCTATTAGGTTCAAACCGACTCACCCATTCGGTTCGGGTCGAGTCAGATATGAATGAGTCGGACGAGTCGAGTTGTCCCGTGCCCACCTCTAAATTCAGGTAATTAAAATACATAATTTTGGTGTACTATGAAATTTCACACAAGAGTAACTGAAGTAAAATGCTTTTCTTGGATCCTTTTTACTAAAGCAATTTAATTATTGACTGTATCACTGAAATCAAATTAGTAGAATTATCCGAACTATTCAAATGTTCAATATCTAAATGGATTGGTAAAGGTTCTTGGTTCACTCTTGTGCTTTAGTACTAAAGTCTCTCTTGTATGATCCATATGTTTATAGCCCACTTGAGTTTTGAAAATTTCTCATTATTTTGATTGGCGTAGTACAATCATTCTGTCAAATATCACATAGGTACAATCCAATTACAAGTTGTCAAACATATAACAAATTCCCAATCACCTTCATTTCAATGCATTCGTTTCAAATTCCAATACATACTAAATACAAGCTCCCAAATGATCAAATCCATTATTTCCTAATGGGCAGGATTCCATAAGCATGCTCGATCACAACCCACATCAAGAGCAGTTCATGGGCTCGTTTCGTTGTTGCTCACACGTCATTTCATGGCATATGTGCAAGATCTTGGCCCTTCATTTGGAGGATGCCACCATGGATGTGGACTGCTCAAAAATTAATCCAGTTCACTCTTTGGATGGGAAAATGTAAAAGAAGTAAATATCCACATTCAACACGTATGTGGTCGACTGCATTTGATGAACAAATAATTCTAGGAAGCGTGTAGGCCTATCTTGGGGTGAAGCGGTGCCAAGCCCTTCTACTTGATAAAACAAAACAAAAGAGACCTGAGCCCAAGTAAAGCCAGGCCCCCACTGTTGTTTGAGATATTGGTTGTTCATATGATATATGACCAAAATTCCCTTGAAACCCTAAAACAATTGACTTATAGACACAGCCCAAGCAGGGCCCAATTAACAAATGGGCCTAAATTTTAGCCCTAGGACTTTATGTTCGAGTTCAGACTCCCCTAGATTCTTAAAACCAAGTATCGACAGTCCTAGTCTTTAACCTCTGCTTCTATTAGGCAATAACTTGGCAAGTTCTATTAGCAGGATAAGGGATTCCGAGTCTTCTGTTGATCAGGCGACACCTGGATTTAAACTAGGGAGAAAGGGATTCGCAGTCCCCCCCATATATATGTGTGTGTGTGTGTGTGTGTGTGTGTTTTCTGGGAATGAGATGAGGTTTCTTGAGCCACATTCATGTAAGAGATCCCGTTTACACGTGATGCATGTGTCAAACAGCCGTAATCATGTGCAATCTAATTCATCCATCAGGTGTACTCAACCATGTAAATGCTCTCATTTGAGCTGGACCTAACTCGAACCCAACTGAAAGCTAGGTCCAAATACCAAATGCGTACCTGACGAGTACCTGAGTCCGGGTCTAGGTGTGGGTCCAAGTACGATTAGCCTTCGCAGATTATAACCTTTGCAGATTAGCCTAGCTAAGTACGATTATTCTTATGACCTGACCCTAACTAAACCCATTGACAGCCCTAAATCACAATACCATAGACGGCTGGTTTCCACCCACTAATGCAACTTAGATGATGATCAGAACCATTCATGTTCTCATTATTGCCCTACATAGTAATAAATCTTGTTCTTGGAAATTTCTTGGTAGATATTCAAAATTTTGAGGTTTTTCTTTGGATATCATCGAGAAAAATCTTGCTAAAATAAAATATATTTGTTATAAATTAATAAATAATTTTAAAATTTGAATTATATTATTAATGCATAGTTAAAATTTTAAACAATTTTTTGCATCAATATCATAATGTCTCCTCAATAAAATCCCAAAAATTGAAAACTGCTGATATTTTCAGAATATCACAATAATATTGTTTCATTATTTTTTGTAAGAATATAACAAGATTTTCGAAATCTCGTAGGTACTCATGGCACTGCTACCATATAGCTGTGGTCCTCTATACTCGTGCTTTATTGATGATAAAGTAAAAGCATGGGCCATGTTAAAAGCATATAGAGTGAGAATCAAAAGGTTGGTGAAAGACAATACCAAAATAGAGAAATGTAGATCCTACTTTCAGGGATGGAGCTAGGCCTATTTGGTCAGCAGAGGCATTTTCATATAGAATGTAAATAAAATAAAGATACCTTAGAAAGGATAAAGCTATGTTACAAAAATAAGAATAGCTTCCCCTACTATATATTTGTGTTTTGCTAATGTCCCCACTTTCATGGGACATTAGCATTGTCCCCATAGCTTTTAACTTACACATATATAGGATGTTCAATCATCAACTAGATGAATCATTCAATGCAAGTCATTATGCAAGAATCATACCAATCCGACGATGATCGTATTCTTGTGAATGAGGCAAATTTGTTTTAACTGTATATAAATCATATAGTTAGAATCATTGTAATAAAATGCTACTTTGGAATTATGAGTAATACAAAGTGGGATCTATTAAATAGATGGTTTAAGATGATGATTGGGCTTATTTTGTTTCTTCGCTTAATCTTGACTATTTATTTTTCATGCTATTGATTGAATACTTGGGATTGAGATTGGCATGATTTTTTGCATCATGGCGTGTACCTAATTGTATGAAAGATTGGATGGTCTATTAATGATTGAGCATCTCACGTGTCACTTAAAAGCTTTGGAGACGTTGCTAACATCCCCCTAAATGGCGTAGCACAAGTTTAAAATGTTAAATTGTTTGGATTCATGTTTCATATATATATATATATATATATATATATATATATATATATATATATATATATATATATATATATATATATTGTGTAAGTTAGATGCTTGCTATTAACTTGCCGCCAACTCACATACGTTCCCTGTGTTGGCGTTACGACTGATATTATAGCTAACATAGAGAAAGCTCTTGGAAATGTGTGATATTTCTAGGAAATAAAACATTTTTTAAAGGTTTTTCAGAAATCTATCTTGAAGTGGATTTTGACATACTTATTAGATTGTTTTGGGAAGAAGCTTCGACTTGGGAGAGATTTAAGCAATGATCGGTTGGATCTTCCGATGTGAGATTTTTGGGTCAAAATGTTTTTTTTTTTCCTAAAGATTTGAATATAAATTTCAACCCAAATCCACATCTAGGAATGATTCCTGTTGATGTCAAAATTTGGACCACCCTCCACTCAATGTGGTGAACCTTCAACGGACCCTGGCTCTGCACAAAAGTGTGAGAAAAGGAGACCCTGGCTAAGCCGGGAGACCCTCCGATGCCTAAGTCAGGCTAGGGAATTTAGGTCTAAGTTGAATGTAGAGAGAATGTGCGAGATATTGCGTACCTGTAGCAATGAAGTCCCCTGGTATTTATACCTGCGTGTTGGATGACCTGCGTCTGTTAATCTCGGCACGATTCGCTCAATCAGTGGGATATTGTGATCGTGAAGATTTCGTCCATAATCTAGTGATTGTGTAGTGTATCGCGTCTTAGGAGAGCGTATCCGCGGGCGAGATATTTAGTCACATCCGCGTAGGGCAGTTTCCTGGTTCGGTACTCGAAATATTCGCATCTGGCCTCAGCCTCAGCCTCACCCGGCCCGAGGTCGAGTACTAGTATTCGGAACTAGTTGAATTCCCTTTGCCTCGGCTCTAGACTTCGAACTAAGGTGGCCTCGGCTCCAAGCCTCGGACCAAGACTAGTGCGTAGATTGACCTTTTTGTCGAGTTGTTAAACGAGGATAGTGGCTCGGAGTCAAGATGTGTCGAGAGAGGACTCGGCCTTGCTTATCTGTCATATACTCTCGAGGTCTCCCCTCTGAGCTTTGAGGTCTGTAGCTAGCTTCGTCGAGTTGGATTTCCCCATAAAAATTCCCATATAGTAAGATGGATTTGAGTTAAAAATCTGAGCGTGCATATGGAATAGAAAATGAGAAATTTGGAGAAATCATATTTTCCTCTTTTTTTCTTCTAAAATTACTAATCGAGGGCCTCTACCTTTAATTTTTTAGAAAAGATATTTTTAATTATTTAGAATGTTAAAAATTATTATTTTTAATTATTTAGAATTTTAAAAATTAACTATTTTTTTAATCTATTTTATTTTATTTCATTTTTCTATTTGTAAATGGATGTTGATGAATATGGCTTCACAATTTTGAGAAACATTCTACCTTTTAAATTTTAAAAATACGACAAATACTTTTAATTTTAATTTTAATTTTTTTCATGTATATATGGTTGTATGATGTAGCTATGTGTG
Source organism: Magnolia changhungtana (assembly GCA_030180095.1). Taxonomy (NCBI): domain Eukaryota; kingdom Viridiplantae; phylum Streptophyta; class Magnoliopsida; order Magnoliales; family Magnoliaceae; genus Magnolia; species Magnolia changhungtana. Next base: position 141,650 of record JASAUF010000388.1, read on the forward strand.
GATTGCGCTTTTTATATTTTCTATGAATGAATGCATGTGCACCATGCATGCATGTAATGTTTTCATGTATACATGTATACATGGATGAATGAAAAGTTGGATGGGTGGATGATAAATCATGTATAATGTATCTAAGTATGTTTGTATGCATGAGTGGATCATGCATGCTTGTATCTATGCGCACGTGGTTTACAGCAATACTGATTTTAAGCCCTTATTAGAATGTTATCACTTGTGGTTTCTTTTTGTAATATTTTGATTTCTAAACATGTAAATCTTTTTAATATTTACTGGCGTTTCATCATTTAAAAAAAATAAATAAAAAAAATAATCTTTTTCTCCATATTTCCCATAGTCAATGATACATTTTCAAATATCAACAATATCAATACAAGATTTCTTATTCCCAATCAGTGATACATGTAACAATATTGATACTAAAAAAACTTGTTACAGTCTATTGATTAATCACATTCAATGAGTTATATATATACATTTTCAGAGATTGGCTTTATCGATACATGTTTTTTTTATCCCCGATAAGTCTTTTAAAGGCTACACAAGGTGACCTATTTTCAATAACACCAATGAGCAAGACATGGTGCGAAATCATGCCAGTCGGGCGATATTAAGATTTGATCAATAGCATGAAAATGGAGAGTCAAGATCGACTAGCGAAATAAAATTAGATGAAACATCATCTTGAAAAAAAAAAAAAAAAACACTTGTAATAAATTGGACCATTTAAAAGGTTAAGATCATGTAATCAGCATGATTCTTACTTTATTTGTATAAATGAATAAATGATTTAAATTAACAATAGGTCATCCCATGTAGGGAATAAAACAGGTTTTAAGTAAAAGTCAAGAGGTTAGTAGCACATATAAGCCATCCTCATAATGTATGTATGGGGACGTACGGATGTTGTATATTCAGGATAGGTGCATGGTAATCTGGGCCATCCAAAATTTTTAAGCCACATCATGAGTGGATCATAGGCGAAAACTTACACCAATCAGATGATCTAAGCCATATGATTTTTTCTGTGAGCTTTGAACCCTATTAATCAATATCCTTCTAATTGCTGGTTAAGATCATTTGATCACTATAGCGTTTGGACCATGTACGATGAATTACTGGATCATGGATGGCTGGAAGGGTCATACATATATATGTAATGCATACGGTGAAGTTTTGGCCCACTCGTTCAAACTCAAAACGCAGTGTATATAATTCATCCATGCCGTCCATCTTTAAACTGGGCCACTTTACACACCAATCAGATGTTTTATGCCATTGGTAGGTTTTCCAGGGTCAAATCACCAATCCATGCCAAATCAGCAAGTGATGTATTAATCAGAGCCGTCCATCAAGTGGTACCTTTTATAGATGGTAAAGAGATAGAATTAATTTAGATGGGGTGATCCTAGCCATCTAGACAGTGACATGGTAGTAAAGAAAGCTGGAAGATGGTCGAGATAAGTACCTGAAAAGGAAGAAAAGTGATGGATAAGACCATTTGTTAGATGTGATTTGTGAAAAAAACAGGTCATCCATGATGAGGCCCATCTGATGGAAAGTCCTGATCGATAGTTCACACTGTCAGTTGTAATGTAGGAGAAGGCTCTACCATGTTTGAATTCCCTACACAAGCCGCATGTGTACTTAAAGATCCACACCGTCCATCAAGATGACACCGATCCTAAATTCAGGTGGGCCTCACTATTGGAAATAGTGTAAAGTCATGCTTAAAGCCTTTAAATTCATGTGGCATGGCCCACCTCACTTTCGTAACCTTGTGATTTTGGAAAGTCCCTTCTTCATGTTGATTTTCATGAGATTAACGGATTGGATGACATATAAAACTAGCGGTGGGCCCACACTCAACTAATTGTGGGCATCCCATCCCAACTCTTCCCTACGGTGGGGTGGACACTTGAGTTCTAGTCAGGCCCTATTTTTAGGTTGGAAGGGTTAAGATAAGGCAATACACATGATGGACAGGGTGGATCTCACACACGTTATCTCCTACGTGCCGCTCGGTTGGTAGTAGGCATGATTTGCCTGTGCCTTAATGGCTGGCGCGGCTCATTGCCACACGTGTGCATGTATTCTAGCCTCTGTTTCTAATTTTGTAGCCCACACGTGTGTCTAAGGTGTGCTTTCCACACGCCAGCACTGCGGAGCCCACGATGATGTATGTCTGATATTAACTCCATCTATCAGTTTCACCACCTTAAGTTAGGAGGCGACATAAAGAATAATAATTAGGTAGCCTAAGAACATATCGGGGCCCATAAAAGTTTTTAATTGAGCTGATAGTGAGAGTCACCTTATGAACGGATTGGATTATATCAACGTCGCGGTCGGGTTGGTGGTGATTGCATCCCCATCGTTTCCTTTATCGTGGCTAGCTCACTCGATTCTGGTGAAATTGGATGGAGTGGATGTCACTGGGACATCATGGTGGCCCATTGGGTACTGACAAGCTCAATCCTGACTCGTGTATGTGGGCATACGATATGTGAGGCCTTGACATGACGAGATTTGATTGGTTTAGTGTATTTGATTAAACCACTTTCAAACATGCTTTGCGTGGAAAGGATTAGATACATCACAGCCTCACCCAAAATAGTGCAGCCCTTACGGTGGGCCTCACCTTGATTCATTTATTATATATCTACACTGTTGGTGTATTTCGCCCTTATCATGGGGTCCACCCTGAGTCATCTACTCCACATCGTGGGTCTATTTTCCTAGACTATTTTAGAGTATAAGCTCAAAAAAAGGTAGAAAAAATTATAAGGTGGACCATACAATAGGAAACAGTAGAAAAAATTATAAGGTGGACCATACAATAGGAAAGAGTAGTGATTGAATGCCTTACCATTAAAAACATCATAGAGCCCACCATAATATTTCTGTAATGTTTATTATCCTTCCAGCATATGATAAGGTCATATAAACCTAGGTGAAGCAAAAAATAAAATAAAATATCAGCTTGATCCAAAACTTTTTTGGCCCATTAATGGCCAATCACCCCTATTTCCTATAGCATGATCCACCTAATAATTAAATCTTCTTCATTTTTAGGCTCATGCTCCAAAATGATATAGTAATACAGATGGACAATGTGAATGTAAAATACACGCGTCAAGGTGAGCTTCACAGTAAGGGCAGCACACAATCGGCTCCCACTTTGCATGGCCCTTTTTGACAGCACATGGCCCAATCAAATCTTACCATGTTAGGGCCTCACTCTCCCTTATAATGCGGCGATCATAAGAATATTCTCTTTTTATGAAGGGCATTTTGGTCATTCAAATAATGGAAAAAAAATAAGTTATGTTTACTTTCATATAATAGTATAATAGTATACGCATTGACAGCAGCAGTGGATCTCTATCAAGGGTCCATCTCAGGATTACATAATTCTACTAACAAATCTTTTTCAACCATCAAAATCTCTATCATTGCAGTTCTTTCTACAGTATATTCTAACACTTATCTTAAATTGGATAAACCCACTACTCTTATAAGGGTGCATTAGAATTTTATGATATTTGGTGCAGCCAAACACACCCAAAAGAAATCTAGCATTTAGAAAGTGTCATGAGTGTTATATTTAGATAGTCAACATAATCACTGAAGTTGCAATTGGAAAATTTCAAAAAATAATAATAAATAAAAAATAGTAGGCAAAATAATCCATATCATACAGTGAAAATAATAAATATTTTTGACTTAATTTGATTTAAAATTTGATGGTTTTGAATAGAAATGAAGTCAGAATCCAACGGCTTTCACTTAGCCAAATCCCAACACATCACTTAGCCAAATCCCAATGGTAGGGTGTCTGACACTAATTAATCTGTAATTGGATTAATGACAAGTCATGTATTGGAATTGTGACATCTAATCTCTTTATCAAGATAGTCTTCTTATATTCATTATACAGATAAAAAAATCAGCCTGACTTATAATTCAGGTGGGCCACTCCACAGCTAACAATGCAAATCACGCCTAAAACATCTAACTCAAAGTTGTGGTGGGGCCCACCTAACTTTCGGATTAGGTTGATTTTTTAAATGTCTGTTGATCCTGGTAAGGATTAATTTTTAGCTTTTTTTCTTATTTTTTTTTCCACTGTCACTTTAGTGGGTCCCACTAGTTAACTAAGTTGAAGCTTCCTTATAAAGATTAATTATTGAACTCTGGTAGACTCTTAAGCTTAGTTCTCCACCATTTACAAACTGGTGGTGATTCTTCAACTGCACACGTGGCAGAGTTAAAAGGCAATCCAAACCGTCCAACTTGTGGGACTGATATGGGTGGACTTTATAACTGAAAAATTGCACCTATGAATATATATGACAATAAAACCATCTATTTTTTTACTCTGAATTTGGACCAATCACAATTTTAATATTAACCTTCCATTTGATAGCTATTAATTGTCTGGTTATAACTGGTTGATACTTGTGAATTTCAAGACATGTTCCATATACAATAAGGCCCACAATTTGGATGGTGAGGATAGCTTTACATCAATACCACATTAGAGGGTTGAGTCACCACCATTGTTTTAAGAATGAAACATAAGGAATTATACCATTAAACTACATAAGTAGGGCATGACTTAAAGGCATATCGACAGTCATGCACTCATGATCTGTGGCTATTTGAAGATGTTGGGTGAATCTAGTAGCAAATCAAGATATGAATTTTCAGACGTCCATTTTAAAATGCGAGCTCGGATACCCACTAAAACCTAGATTGACTTTATGGTCCAGATAATTTCTCAATATAATCTAAATGTGGACTTTGGGCAATAGACCATGCATTCAAGAGCATGTTAAATGGTCCACATCATTGGGCACTGAGCACTGCTGTCAGTGGGTAGCTGGATTTCCTTGGATGCTGAAAGTACAAAAACCTAATTTAGTTATATCTATATTTAGATTTTAGCCTAATTAATAATTTGGTCATGTTCAAGTCCATTTTCTTGGATTTCATTTGGGCTTGGGTCTGATCACACATATACTTTTAGGTCCATTTTGGTAAACTCCAAAAAATGAATTGATCTCTAAGAAATTCAATAACAGTAATAGTAGTCATTTTCGTTACGATTCTGATTGTAACCGTCATTACATTCTTTTATTATTATTATTATTTTAGAAAAAAAAAAAATATTGTAGTGATTTTTTCTTGTAATAATATTGCACAACAGTAATCATTGTCATTGGCCACTACTTAACTGATTTTTAATACATTATCTCTAATATATGATGGGTTCATATTAGCGGTACTTATATAGTTGAGATCACGATCTCCAATTAATGTTAACTAAAATGAGATGAATTCATTTTTATATGTCAACCAAGTAGGCGTAACTTTTATACCTTATTAAATAAGTAGGTCCCAAGTCTAACCTGACTATTATTTGTGGTCCACCCATTTAATAGCATCCAACCTATCATGTGCATGCAACATCCAACCATTCCAATAGTCGATTCCCATCATGACCACCGCCTTGCACGGAAAGAAGCCTGGTTCAATGGTCAAGTGGGCCACATTGTAGAAAAAATGTATAGCCATCAACAATGAGTAGATGTATAGTCTTAATCATCTCAATGAGTAGATGTGGCAGATTTTTTATTTTCGTTTTATTTTTTTGTACAATGTAATCCTCATGATGTGTTGGACAGGTCAGATTTCACATGCACATCAAAGGTTGGAAGGTGTTGCTGGTTGAACCATTAATCATGGTACAACATGTTGGACTCAAGGCCTTCTGTTAATTAATTATATTTATTAAAGGCCAAGGTGCACTAGGGTTGGAACATGTGGGCCATGGTTGGTTTACCCAAGCGCTTACTAGATGGACCATAACCCGGCATTTCCAAATTACTAAATCCTAGCCATCAATCATTGGCTTTCCTTTGTATATAGCTTGTTGGTCATTTATGTTGTTGATGTCTTAAATTTGTAAGGAAGAGGGTACGTTGATGTTATCAACAGACCACTTGATGCCATCAAGTAGAAGTTGATGCCATGGACAGATGTTCGATGCCATAGGAAAAAATAAAAAAATCCATGTTGGTTGCTTGGAACGTTTCGGTGTTGCTAGTTGATATCATTGAAGGTGTAATGTCATCGATGGATCGTCAATGCTATCGAAATCCCATTGAGCACATACACAGAGTTGCGTAAGTGTATGATTTGTTTTACATTCTAGTTGTGATACTTTATATATCGGGTGTAATCGGGATTTGGAAGTAGCAAAAGAGTTCTATACTTTTTAAATCGTTCCTAAAGATTTGAAGGGCATGGTTAGGGCTTATGAAGTGGATTCGAGGTTTGTTCGAATTGGTAATACTCTATCTCTTATAATTTTTGTTTTTACAGTGCAAATTCATCACTTTGTGTAATAAATTATTTTCGAAAGATTTTTTCCATGTAAAATTTGGATTATTTGTGTTTGGACTTGGTTGTGTGATTGCGTGTACTTTGTTTGATTTGTCTTTTGGTGCTTCTGCGGTTCCCTAACAATTTCTTCTTCCTAACAAGGGAGAGATTTCTTTATTTTTATAAAAATTAAATTAAATTAAACTACAAGATTAGGGGGTAACAATAGAGAGGTTAAAGTGGAGATGAGATTTCCAGAACATGGGCCATCAAATTAATAACCGCTTAGATAACCATCGCCTTACATGTAAAACCCAGTCCACAATAAGAAAGTTCCATGTTTTTCACAAACTTTCATCATGATTCATGAGTCTCGGTGCAATCTGATGTGATAGGATGGACAAACACGTTTTCAAGTGTACGTTTATATAGTTAAACCATGTGGTGCATGTTAGCAAATCGTAATTATAAAAGTCCTTATAATGCATCAATGTCCTGTGTACAGTAGCAAGAGCTTTGCTTAGTCTACACGCATGCATGTACGAGGCTGCTAGTGCACATCCCAGCACATGTGCTAGTGTGGATGATAGGAACAATATCCAAGCCATCCATAAGGTGGTTCTGACCATATAGATGTTATCTCCCCAGAATAAATTCGGTCCATTGAGTAGGGAGATGAAACAGTTGAACGGTTAAGAAAACTTCATCTAATTATTTTTCAGCCGCAATATTTTTATTTTTGGTAAATTGTGAGTACCAGACAATTGGACCACCCTCACTCTTAGGCAAGAGCATCTAAATAGCGGTGCACCTATGATAAATGGATTATATCTCATTCCAGTGGGCCAGAGTGGCACGTGTGCTGTGTACATTTGTCACCTTGTACATGTGTGTGTGGGCTTAGCAAAGCTTAGGTAACAATTATATTGTTTTTCTGTTGAATGAACTTATTCCAAGTGAGGAAATTGGACGGCCCGAAAATTAGGGCCACATGACCATCATTGGGCCACCACAAAAATTTGAAAGTTTATCGTTGGTTGTCCATTATTTTCTATGGTGTGGCTTAGGATAAACCTGATTTTGGAATCCCATTATCATAACAGGGTTTGTTTATGTGAGGGTTGGATGGCCAATGCAAAGTATGGTGAGCAACATGATAGCATATGAGCAGCTTAACACACGATAAAATAACCTAACTTTCATGGGAAAGATGGATGAGAGAAGGTTTGATCGGAGGTGGAAATGATCTGGACTGTTAAAACATTAAAACAGTCATATCTAGCAAATTAGGATGAGTTTTTCGACATATGATACATGATGAGAAGCTACTTAAGCCAACCAATCTCACTATGCTAGGTTGCCCACACCAGATTTATGAGATTCCATCATATTAATGGTCAAAAGTCTTATTTAATTTCGATTTTACTATAAATGGTAAGTTTTAATTTAAATATAACTTTTGATAGATACTTTGAGTTATAAGAGTAGTGCCCAACTTGAAAATGGCTTTAAAAACATAGTAGAATAAGGTGGTTGTGCCAAACTGGACACTAGCTATTTTGGACGAAAACCATAAAGTCTAGTAGGAGTGAAGCTAGTCAGTAAAAAGTAAGTTTACTATTTATAGTAAGTCATGCTTTTAAGGTATTTGAATTCGAGTTTGTGTCTAAAACTTTATTCTAAGTTTGAGCTTATTATATAAAAAGTTTAAATTTCGTTTTTATTTATTAATCATAAATCAAGTTATTTCAAATTTATTAGAAATTATTTCTACTTTTATATCTCCTGAATTCGAGGAAGCTAGGTGATAAGTACAAAGAGCCCCATGGATTCGGAGTAGATATCCCCTGAGAAAGATGGTGATCGACCCTATCACGTACGTTACTGCCTTCATCACTTTACCAGCACTTGCTGAACGGTCTCGTCCTGTAAGAGAGACTAAAACCTTGCACCGAGGTGTCCACCATACATATGGGTCCCATCATTATCATCAGAACCATTCATATAGTGGACCCACACCAAGGATGGTCTTTCCACCACCTAGCTAGGGTAGTGCCTCACAAGATACAACTCAATAAGCTCTATGAAAACCTATAATATATTATAGTAATAATTTTAATAAGAAACAAATGGGAATTTTGATTTAACCGATGACATCTATCTCCTATATCATATATAATGCATGTTTTTAAATATTTAAATTGTTGAAGGTGGCGTGAATCACGGAGCCGAAGATTCTCTGAATGATCCTGCGGTCGGAGAATATGGATAATTATTCTCCGTCGGCTGGATGTTGCTCGGATGGACGTGTAGTCGTCCTACTCCCCAACTTTGATATGATCCGAATCTAGATAGGACCTGATTGAGTTTGGAATTTTGGGCCCGATCACAGACCCGATTTGGATCCAAACCCCACTACAACTTCGAACTTGTGCATTGAGCTAGACCCGATGGGAGTCAATTGGAGTGGGTACCTTAGCAAAACATGACACAAGCTGAACTTGTATTCCATTAGCAATGTCTTTTTATGATACACTAGTGGAGGTCGGCATCAAGCAGAGTCAGACCGAGTTAGGGCTGAACCGACTTGATCCGGTTTTGAAATAGGCTTGACCTGAATTCGACTCGACTTGGTACCGAGTCCAACATGCATAACCCAATCCGAGTCCGACCCAATCACAAGTACCGAGTCGGATCAGGTGCAACGAGTATCCATGGGGTGAAATCATAACTCAAGACCTAGATTCACTTGCCAGAATTGCAGCATCTCCATTAGCAACTCAGATCTGACAGCCATTTTTTAATATATATATGTATGAGTTGAGTTTCGAATTGAGTCGAGTCAGTACCGAGTTGGATTTCAGGTTGAGTCGAGTCCAATTACTGGGTAATTCAAACTCGACTCGATTTGAGTTCAGATTGGACGAAGTCAATTCGATTCAGATTGACTCACCCACTCAATTCGGATTGAGTCGGATCTAAACGAGTTGGACGAGTCAAGTTTGCTAAGTTGAGTCGTCCCGTGCCTGCTCTATACACCAGTACTCAACCCGAATCCGACCCATTAACAAGGTGCACTCATATAGTTGTGGTTGTGGGTCCCACCTCAGCTGTAGGTCTATCTATCCCGTTGGTTAGATGCGGCCCTTCGATAACAGGCCATTGTCCCAAGAATCAGCCCAAATGGGGACTCAGATGGGACACACCACAAATAAAACCTGACCCACTGTTTGTAGGGCTCGCTGTCTTATGTATATCCCATCTGACCCATTCTTCAGAACTGTCCCACTACGGTGTAGGGACACTAAAATCAGGCCATTTTATATTGAGCATAGTCGGGAATGAAATCCCTACTCAACAGTAAGGAGCGCACAAAGTGTCTCTGCAGTTATATTGTGTGGTACATGGGTTATACACGAGCATAGTGTGGACCCCGCATGCACGGATGAGCAGCACATGACCATTTGCTTGGCTTGGCTTCACGTGGTGTGCCCATCGAGATTTTTCGCCCCTTTCCGACTTGGGAGAGAAAACAATGGATAGAGTGGATCAAATGCACAATTCACATGGACCCCACATCAGACCACTACCATATGAACGAACCTGCTAGGTCTTTGCAGCTTGCAACCAAAATACTGGGCCTCCCAGCTTGGTCCCACCAGCCATTGATTAGATTGAGAATGGTGAGGAAGTCACCTTCAATCTCTATCTATTTCGTCCAAAAGAATCTGGCTAACTGTAATTCATGAAACAGTGTAAATTCTGCCATGTAACTTGAGCACCATTTGTGGGAATCACAACAGCCTCTCTCACGCATCAGGAACATTTATTTCTAACCATGCATTTGTTAGTGCTTAACAACACTTGAGATGATTAAGACTAGAAAATGTATCTCCTCCGTCCATCCATATACTCCACCCATGGATGTGTGGAGAATCGGATATGCAATTTGTATATGTGGGGCCCATGATGTAGTTACCCAGGCCATTTACTTATTTGGCCCGACATGGATGGATCATTGCTGAAAAAAATTCCTTTATTGGACAATCATAACCTTTGAATCTATTGTACTGCAAGTGGATGATTGAGAATAGAAACTCAAATAACACAAGCATCCAACCGAAAAATAAAAGCTTCAAGAGGGACGCGTGGGTTGATCGCAGGGTGCCAAGGATGAGTTCTTATGAACGGTGAAGATCTGGAAAGTGAGTTATGTCCAACAATCAAATTCTGAAAAGACATTTGATTAATAGCGCATATAAAATATATACAAGTCTACTCTGATATCATATTAATATTCACAAGAGATTACATTGTGGAAAATGTTATTCAGTTCCTGTGGAATTGACAGGAATATAAGATGTGAGAGATGTGTAAGAATTTATAAGAGATTTTATGAAATATATATTCATTCATCCATATTTATTTATAGTATATAAAGTTATTTATAAATATCGTGTACTTTAAAAGATAATAGTTGTCCAAATAGAGAAATATTCCATATACATACACATCTCCTAAATATTCCATGTACTTCCACAAAAAAAAAAAAAAAATAAAAAATCATCTCCTTGAGAACCAGTTCTCATTGAAACTTGGTGAGAACTTTTGACATGTGATGTGAGCGCAAAATCCGGATGGTCTATTAGCTGGGTTAGCTCACAAGGCTAACTTTTCGCACCATGCAAAAATATAGTAGGGCAAATCAAGAGCTCTAGGGTTTCTATTCTGCTATGATCCACTAGATTTTTAGATCAGGCCAAAACATCAATCAAGGGGTTAATATCATAAGAAGACTCATCTAATGAACTGTCCAGATTTTGTGCTCAAATCACATCACTTGTTAAAAGTTCCCACAAGAACCAATCAAAATGCATGTTTGTGCACAGATATCTTATATTCTAAAAGATATCTTGGAGTTACAGTCCAATATTTGGTAGGGCCCAACAAAACAATGGTCCAAATCAAGGGCTGTGATTGTCCAAATAGAGAACACGAGTACAGTACTGTATATACCCCAGCCCGAGGACCACATAATCTAAATGTCCTTCACCGTTTTGAATAACAAGCGCGGGCAAAAGACAGAAACAAAACGATAAAAGCATTATATATATATAATAAGAACAAACACAAGAGGCCAGTGGTCCCCTCCTTCAATCAACGGACGAAATTACATCACAATAACGCTCTTGTCACCACATTGATGTGTGTATGGGAGCAATGCCTTTGGTCAGTCAATAAAAGGAGATTGTTGATAAAGACCATTGACCATATGAATCATTACTAAAGAAAATGGACAGATAATGCTTACGGTACTCTCCTACGTCAGATCTAGATTGATAGGGGACCATTGTACTCGTGTCAATATGGCACACGTATGCAGACTCACAGCCATTCATGAGGCTAAGAGTACTGTGAGCATGATGACCCGGAAAGTCGATCATGTGGGTCCACTTTTCATTTATCAAAGGACGTCACGCATGCACTTTGGAATGTGGACCGTTTGTTTTTTAGGGTTAATTACAACTGGCTCTACTCTCTGTTGCATGATAGTTATGCATGTCTCTCCTCTATTTTGGGTTATTACTGATAGCTTTTATTTATTTTATAGATTCGCTGTAGATTTTTGCTTACAAGAAAACACCATCTATTAGTATAGTTATCTTTCAGAAATGTACCTTTTTCTTGCTACCCAAGTTCTCTTCTTTCTCCTATTCTTGTTTGAAAAGCTGATGTAAGTTTTCAATAAAATCTTTAAAAATGACCATAGAGCATGAATGACTTTTTGAAGGCATGGTTAAAAGATTCCAACTTGGACTGGCTTGACAGCATCTATTAGCACTGTTATTTTTGAATTTTTGCCTTTTTAATTACTACTGCCCAAGTGTTATTTGTTCTCTTAACCCTTGTTTGGCAAGTTACTGTAAGTTTTTTATCAGATCTTTAATACCATAGTGAATGAATGACATGTTAAAGGCATGGTTAAAAGACTTTACAACTTGGACCCAGCTTGACACCATCTATTAGCTTTGATATCTTGGAGAAATTGGCCTTTTTATCACTACCCAAGTGCTCTGTGTTCTCTTAGCCCTTGTTTGGTAAACCCGTGTGAGTTTTCGATAAGATTTTCAATATTGACCATAGTGCATGAATTACCTGATTAAGGAGTGGCTTAAAGACTCCGCAAGTTAGACCAGCTTGTCACCGTCTATTAACACCGTTATCTTTGAAAATTTGGCATTTTTACTATTACACAAGTGTTCTTTTTTCTCTTAGCCCTTGTTTGGTTATAAGCGGCTGTAAGTTTTTAATAAGATGTTTAATATTGACAATAGTGCATGAATGGACTATTTAAGGCATTGTTGAAAGAATCTGCAACTTAGACCGGCTTGACACCATTTATTAGGACTGTTATACTTGAAAAATTGACCTTTTTTACCACTACCCAAGTGCTCTTTGTTCTCTTAGCCCTTATTTGGTAGGTTGTAAGTTTTCGATAAAATCTTTGATACTGATCATAGTGCAAGAACAGCCTATTTAAAGCATGGTTAAAAGACTATACTTAGACTGGCTTAACACCATATATTAGCTCTTTTATCTTTGAGAAATTAACCTTTTTACTACTATCTAAGTGCTCTTTGTTCTCTTAGCCTTTATTTGGTAAGCTGCTGTAAGTTTTCTATTAGATCTTTGATACTGACTATAATGCATGAATAGCTTGTTTAAGCCATGGTTAAAAGACCTGTAACTTAGACCGGCGTGATTAGCCCTTTCTAAAATTTGGACTCGCTCCATTCTGCACTAAATCAGCCCAACTCACCCAGGTTGGCCAGGTTTGCAATAGACTAGGGTAGACTCAAGACCCATTTGGCGCCCAACCAAAACTTGGTGAGACCTAACACAGCAGGCCCAAGTTGGAGCTTGAGAAATTGGTTGGATCTTAACCCAACTAGGCTCAGAAATTGATAAAATCCATATTTCTTACATGTTACTAATCTATCCGTTAATCAAGTGGACCACATATGCACAAGGAAATAAACATTTTAGAGGAATCAAACTAACAATCTAAGTCAAGATGAGTGAGTTGCCTAAATCAGGATGGAAATGGCATATCTGTATGATATAACACATGTAGCGAGGCTGAGGCTAAAATCATTCATACCTAGGCTCGACACAAAAATTAACTGGCTAAGCTAGTAGGTCCAAGTTGTGTTGGGTGGGCTCACAAGACCATTGCCACCCTAGTCAAGGGTGACTGGTGAAAGACTCGTGATATCAAATCAATCAAGTCCTACCAACCAAGTCCAAGTCAACTTGGGCTCATTGGACTACGTTCATTCAAGTCTTAAACCATGGACCAGCCTAGGTTACTTCACCATGAAAACGGAAGACCACAAAACTAAGCTGGTCCAACCATCAGGTGGGCCATAAGGTGTGAATTTGGAGGTTTTTGGATGGTAGTCCAATCTTTTCTAGGTATTCAAATGTAGCTGCCGTGCTGGAACGGTTGGATGCTATTTATATACATCATGGTGGGTCCCACATTCATGGGAACCCAACTCCTCATTTGAGGGTGGTTATATGTCATCTAGTGCAAATTCTTCTAATATCTCTAACAGGAAGTGCCTGCAATAATCATAAAAGAAGGGGGTATAATTTCATTTAATTAAAGGGATGTATTTGCAATAGACCTTAATATTTTTCTAGCCGTCCATATTACAAAGATTGCCAGCCTTATTACTGGACCACTCTACTTTTTGGGCTGGGGTATGATTTCAGGACGCCCTAAATGATTGATGGTCCGGATCTCAGACCCATGTGATGTGGACACGTGTGTCGTGAAGCCCGCGGTCCATTTCCCAGGAGCGAGTACACTTACGTTCCTCAGATGAAAAATCTCAGGCGTCCATTGCGGGTGCCTTTGAACGACTTTTCAAAACGATGACATGGAAATGATTTGAGTTGGGGGGCACCATCTTATACAGAAAATGTGGTGACGAGGGTTGGTGGTTGGTCAGTGGTGAATGGTGGGTAGGTACCACACATCAGGTGGTCCCGCCTTGTATGGCCCACAGGTCATGAACCTCTCCCCTTTGACTACGGAAAGCAGGCTGAGTAAACTCTGTGGGACCTAACCGTAATGAATGTGTCTCATCCACGCCGTTCATCTGTTTTTCTAGCTCATTTTAGGATATGGGTCTAAAATTAAAGAATACCCAAAGCTCAAGTGGACCACACCATAGGAAACTGTGGGATGATAACATCCACCGTTGAAATCTTCCTAGGACCCACAGTGATATTTATTTGTCATCTAACATGTTCATAAGGTCACACAGATATGGGTGAAAGACTTGATCAAAACATCTGTTACCCCTAAAAATTTTCAACGATAGGCATTCAATTCCCACTGCTTCTTGTGTTGTGGTCCACTTGAGCTTTTAATATGTTTCAATATTAATCTCATGCCTTGAAATGATCTGAAAAAATGGATGGACGGTGTGGATAAGACATACATCACAGTGGGCCCACAGGGTTTAGCCAGTACCCAATCCACTCTCTTGAAAAAGATGGCCATCCGATCAGTGGCCTTCCAAAGCTCAATAAAGAGCAAAAATAGTTAAATGATCATAAAAAAATAAAATGAAATAATCGAAGAAAATCATCCCAAGTGGCTTTTTATTCACAGTATGGCCCACTAGATGGACGATAATGACCTTTCATCCCTTTGCCGCGGGTACAGTGGAACTGTGGAAGGGAGGCTTTATGAAAGTTTATGTAGATGTGACTCTACGTAATCATTTCCTTTATTACGAATATATAAAAAAAAAAGAAAGTAGCTGACATGAGACCAGCTCCTCTGCAACTATTGTAGGATAAAACCTATCATACAACTACGTGTGTGGGGCCTACCATGATGTGGTGCACACATCCACTCCGTCCATATGGTGTCCCCCTTCAAATTCATCCGATGTCTAGGAAATCAGACAGATCCAAAGCACAGGTGGGTTACACTGTAAGTAAAAGTTGGAATGAGGTTGGGAATGCCCAACGTTAAAACTTTCCAAATTACATCTACGGCCCACCGTGTTTTTGTACACGCCATCTAATCTATTCATAAGATAGGTCTAAAAAGGAGTTTTTTTTTTTTTTTTGGATACAGGCTAATATTTTCATATATGCTAAAAAGGAGTATTTGATACATGCTAATATTTTCATTATTATATTAGTCTATCATATTTTAATGTACATCTTAATTTTTTATACCTATGTTGTTATTAATTATATATGTAGTTACTCTTAGTAAAGAAATCTATTTTTTCTAAAAACAAGCTAAAAGATAAGACAATTATTCTTTTAAAAGTCATGTTGTGTAGCACACCGTCTATCTGAGAGAGAGATATCTGATGTATCTTATTAGCTCGAGTCATTGTACGAATGAGATCCGATGGCACCGGAATTTCAAGTGCCTTCAACATAGATTATCCGCTTTCTATTATAATTTATAACTTATATATTAATCCGGTTTGGTTTGGATTTGGCAACCTGAAACCTCAACTCGTACCCGACCCAAGTTTTATCGGATTGGTGTTTGTATAACCCAAGTTCAAAATCAAATCCGATATATCATGCCCGAGCCTAACCCAATGTCGGATCAATCACAGGTCATTCCGGTTTAACCACCCCACTTTCAACCCTAAATATAAGCTATTGATTGTAATCCAAAATCAATTAAAGAATTAATAAGATCATCTCTACTCCCATAATTAGGCATTTATCATTTATTTTTACATTTGTGGGAAGGTCTCAAAATCATATAAACTATTGAATCCTTCAGGCTCACCCACCCAAGCCGTTTTCAAAATTACCAAATGGTTCCAAAAATTAAGTGGGCCAAAGCACATGATTTTTGTGATGATATAGTGTGGCCCACCTAAGTTTTGAATAGTTTTGAACTCCAAGGAGGAGCACATGAGGATGTACACATGGTACACAAAGTTAACATCATGCATACATCACACTGAGCCCCACACAAGTAGCCGTGCAATAAGCTTATTGTACAAATGTGGCAGACCAACCACCTTCATTTAACTTATGTTTGTGAATTTTTGATAAGCCTATGTTGTGACCAAGGTTCATTTGTCTGATGATGTGAACCGTCCATCTTCTCGGTTCTATCATTAATAAGCCATCGTCTCATTTCAAGCTTCATTGATCTTGTATGCCTAAAAATGAATGTGGACCATTGAAAATCTTATTTCAATGTTCTAAATTCATCTACAGGCAGTTGAGGTCAGAAGCATATGTTCAGTGTAAGTTTCCAAAGATGGCATGTATACAACACACAATCTAGAATATGGACGGTGTGGATGTTCTGCCTTTGTGGGGAATCATGGTGGTCCCCTCATGTGTGGTCCCATTATTTTTAAACCGTCCGTGGTGGTACTACCTTAAATAACGCATAGTCGCATAATCAGGCTTCAGTGATCATCCTGACCTTCAATTTCTCTTAAGCTGAAAGTGGGTCGAACGTGTAGTAAAGAATAAAAACACGAGCGGTTGAGATCAACCGGACGATGTCTGTATATGGGCCCGTGTCATCACATCTTCCATGCGATTTGACTGGCAAAGATGCCATGTAACTGGAGGAAGGACGGTGAGTCTCTTACCGTGGGGCCCATCTTGATGTATTTATCAAGTATCCACGCCGTCCATCCGTTTTTCCAGTTCATTTTATGGCATTATCCCCAGAATGAAACATATCTAGTAATCAGGTGGATCATTACCAAAGGAAAGAGTGGTGATTGAACCTCCTACCATTAAAAACTTTCCCTTAATGTTTCTGTAGTGTTTATTTTCCATCCAATCTGATGTAAGGTCACATAAGCCTGGATGAAGGTAAAAAACAAATATCAGCTTGATCCAAAACTTTGGTGGCCCATTAATGGTCCATCACAATTCTTTCCTATAATATCGTCCACCTGATAATTGGATATACTTCATTTTTGGTATAATGCCCTGAAATATCTTAAAAAAAATTAGATGGACATGGATGCACAATATATACATGAAGGTAGGGCTACAATAAGGGACGTACCATCTTTGGGTGAGTTTGGGGTCTCATCTAATCCCCTACCAACTTTATCCATTTTGCCAGAACATGCATAGTGTGGCCGACCGTCTTGTTTGTTAGAACTGTCTTGACAAAACATGCTAGGATGTGGGCCAAAAATAATCGGATCTAAAACTCAAGTGAGCTCATGACAAAAAACAGTAAAGGTTAAACATTCGCCATTGAAATATCTGTGGTCCAGGCAAAAGTTTTGTATCTTCACTTCGTCCTAATGAAAAACCCTGTGAACGGTATAGACTGCATATGAACGTTATGGTGGACCGACATTTTTCTGCCCACTTTTTTCCTATTGTGCGGCTTACTTGAGTTTTGGATCTATTTCATTTTCTAACACGTGGTAATTAGGGGTGTACACGAACCGAGCTAGCTCGACTAGACTTGAAAAAGCTCAATTGGACTTGGTTCGAAGCTGAGTTTGAGCCGAGTCAAGCTGATTTTTTGAGCTAAAAAATGAGTTCAAGCAGGCTGTAGCTTGACTAGACTCGGATCAAATCCATCTCGAATCGAACTCGGATTGAACCAGTTTGGTGACTCGATTACTTTGCCATTGATGTTGCTCACCAATTGTTTGATAAAATGACTATGTGGCTGGTGGCATGGAAGGTTTGGCTGTTGGCAAGGAAGGTTTGACCGGTAGCAAGCAAGGTATATACATTAAACAAACACCCTTTTTCTCTTCTTTTTTTTTGGTTTTTATGTTACTTAGATCGTGTTTGATAAAACACCTGTAAAACCATTGTCTCGGTTTGTAAAACAGTGAATTTTTGAAGTTACAGTTCAGGTGTTTGTGGAAATGCCTCAATGGCGAACTCGGCTCAAGTTGGCCCGAGCTGCTGACCGAACCAAGCTAAGCTGGCCAATCAGGCTCGAGGACCGAGCCGAGCCGAGTTCGAGCTGAGGTCAGCCAGTGTTCAAGCCGAGTTCAAGCTGAGGCCAGCTCGACTCAGTTCGACTTGATGTTGACCCTTCATGGTAACATAATGTGGAATAAGACAGAGTGAATTTCTCATGTATCCTTACTCTTGCTCGGGTGGCAGACTCTTAGGAGTTTCAACACCTAGTCAAGGGTTTGAGTATCTATAGGTGGTGAAATCCCACTATTGGGTGAGCGTGTTCGTGTGTTATTGAAAAAATGGCTATCATTTTAGGATATTGTCTATCTTCTAGAGACTAATTTTTAATTTACTAAATATAATATTACAAAATGATTGTTATGTCATGAATTTCTCTTAGTCCTATTAATTAAATAATAAAAAATTAACAAACGATGTAAAAAAAAAAAAAAAAATTCTTTTTCTCCCAATTACCTGAGATGAAATACACCTCTAAGGCAATCTTTCTCCATCTATTGGTGACTCACTTAGCGCTTCTTCTTCTTACAGACCTCTGACATGCAGAAGAGTTTTGGAAAAGTGAAACAGAAGACCATCTTCTTCAATTGATTAAACCATTGAATTCATAAGAAGAGTTATTAAATGCATGAGAAATTAAGATTAAAAAAATCTAAATATTTTATTAAATAATAATGTGTATTTAATTTTCTTGATCACACCACTAATAAATAAAACAATTGCTCTAATTCAAAATTATCCAAAATAATAAAAAGTCTAATAAAAAATTAAATTTGTCAAAAATAAAAATATCAAATGAATTTAAGCAATTCCAGTATTATCACAATCAATTCTAAAAATCACAATTTTGAATAAGAAGCATGTGTTTTCTTAGAAAATGTATAAACACAACTCACCAGGTGAGTCAATTGGCCCACTGTATAAAGATCGATAAGTCATGCGACCAATAATGACACCTAGATTTTACACACACACACACACACACACACACACACACACATATATATATATATATATATATATATATATATATATATATATATATATATATATAATTTATGGTTTACACTTTGAACGAAATTTCTCCCTGTTAGAAAAGAATTTCTCTTTAAACCAAATGCACTAGGTCTAGTTGCGTGGGATTAAGGCCATATCCATAGACTGTGCACTTCTATCTGAGTTTCATTTGGTCTAATTTTATGAAGAATTCATCAGCAGCCCACTCTATATCATCCCGACAAAAGATATAAATCAAGGTCATTCTCAACAAATTCATTTAAGTATAGTTCTTTTAATTAAGTCAGGATGAAGACCAAAGCTCTTGAGCAGCCGAAAGTCAGATTACCCAGTTGGCCACAAGTATCCAACTGAAACTGACCCTTAAAAGATATTCACATATGGCCTAAATTCAACAGCAACTTGCACCTACCCGATTATTAAGTGGGTCTGAATTTTTAGACCCGACATTAGAGCCACATGATTAGTGATTTCAATCATGCTCGGAATATATTGGGAGTAGTCACATCATATTCGTGCAAGATCATGGCCACACATAGGTGGTCCTAAAGATGAACGTTCCTTATCCTAGAATTCGACCAGATTGGATAAGCTAGGTACAAACAAGGGCTCTGAGGGGCCACCGTCATGTATGGTTTATCCACACCGTTCATCCATTTTTCCATATCATTTTATGGTATAAACCTAAAACTGAGACGGTTTAAAGGCTCAACTGGACCACACCACGGGAAGCAGTGGTGATAATGACACCCACCATTAAAACCTTCTTATGCCCCACCGTAATAGTTAATTGCCAACCAACCTGGATGAAGGAAAAACATGAATATCAGCTTGATCCAAAACTTCTGTGGTCTACAGAGAGTTTTCAACGGTGGGTGTTTAATCCTCCACCTTTGTGGTCCACGTGAATCTTTGAATTGCCTCATTTTTACGATTTTATGGTAAAATGATATGAAGAAATAGATGGACAGTGTGGATGAAATCTATAGGTCATGTTGACCCCTCAGAGGCCCTTCGATTCCTACCTAAGACGGTCCGGTAGCACCCAATCCGCGTCCGAAAAAGATGACCACTAATCTGAATTCAAGTTGCAAATGTCACGCACCTTAGAGAGTGTGACAGCTTGATTTGATGGCCTGATGAACATTCCGGATCCTGCACAAAAGTGTCACTTCCACACGTGCATTGAAATTACACGTGACAAACTGGTACGTGTGAAAAATCGGAATAATTTAATACTCTGGCGGAGTGTGATGGTTGATAGACAGGCACTCAACTCGTCATACCTCAACTGAAATCAAAACGGTACGAAATTGTAAAACCAAGTGTTTTGTAGTTTGTGGTATGCCCAGATTAGTTGAATAAATTCGGACCGTTGGCTATTTCTCAGTTTGAACGTCTATTAAATTCTACCGATCAGGTATCTAGGTAATCAAATCTGGTCCATCTAAATAAGGTTCACAATTTGAACCGTTCGATTTGAGTTTCTTATATGCCATTTGCACAGTTTAAACGGTTGGATTTGAGTTATTTACATGCCATGTCTACAATGTCCAGCGCCTGCGCATGAATCATGTTGGAGTATGGAGTAATTCTCTTGGAGATATCCAAATAGCATTGCTTTTGTGTGGACGGCGTGGATTTAAGGCTCAGCAACCAGGACCAACTTGTGCGGTCTCGAACCGAATCCCGACTCGGCTGAGTTGGGGTGAATCAGCTTGACTCGCTTGAGATGGGATTGACTTTGTCCGAGTGACTTGCAGTATCTAACTAGATTGGGTTAGGCTGAGTTGAAGTTAAGCAAACTCGAGCGAGTCGCATCAGACTCAGACGAGTCTTAAAACGATTACTGGACAGAAAGATCCACACGCGTATTTCTGCTGTTTGGGTTACCAGGCTAAGCTGCCAAGTCAGATGGCATCCACCGTGCTATCCAACGGTGGAAATCCATCATTTAGGGGGCGTTTGGATCTTCAGTTACTTAATATAAGATGTGCTTATGCCTTAAGTAGCATATCTTGATTTCTACTTATTAATATGAATTAAGAAATTAAGTACTTTTAAATAGAAAAGTTACTTATAATTGATATTAAACCAAACTTACTTTTCTCAAATAAATTACTTATCTGCATCGGTAAGTAGCCAGTAAGTAGAAAAAGTAACTTATTTAGTGGTATCCAAAGTGGCTTTTTAATCTTGCTCGGGTGGTAGACTCTCAGGAGTTTCAACACCCAGTCAAGGGTTCGAGTATCCAAAGGTGGTGAAATCCCACTACGGTGTGAGTGTGTGGGGTGTGCCTGCATGTGTATGTGTTTATAAATAAATAAATAAAGTGGTTTTTAGTGTGCTGTGCTACTTGAAAATTCATTTATCCTCCACAGAGTGTTAGATCAACATAAGGAGGGCCAAAGTCTGAATATGGCGGCAATCAGATGGTTAGGCTATGTCCCTTTGGGTTGCTTGAAAAATCAATATCTACTATAACACTAGTAATCATGGACAATTTACCTTAGCAATTAGTCTTCCGACACTCTTGGGTCTTAGGTTTTAAGGTCTTGTTTGAAATGAGATAATTCATGTGTGTTTGGAGGTAAAAAGGTAATCATAATTTCTTTCTTTTTTCAGGTATTTGAACAGTGGAAAAAGTTTCACCTCAAAAATCATAACAATTTCAATGATTTCAAGCATAAAACTTTCTGAGCTCGATCATGATGTATGTATTATATCTATGATGTCTATTCATTAGTTCAGATTATTTTAGAGCATGGGCTAAAAAATGAAGCAAATTCAAAGTCTAAGCGTACCACATTACACAAAAAAGTGGAGATTGAATGATAACCATTGAAAAGTTTATACTGTATTGTGGTCTACATAAACTTTGAATTTGCCTGATGTTTAAACTCATGCCATAGAATGATTTGAAAAAAATGAATGGATGACTTGGATAAAACACATGTTATAGTGGGCCCACAAAGTCTATCTTATTTTTGGAGTCATGGGCTATTTAAAAATGCATTGCTCTCACAAGCAGCCTCCCTTCATTCAGAAATCTACATGGTAAGTAATAAACGTGCATAGATGTTAAATGCATAACCATTTCTATAAAATGCAACATTTAAAATGTGTTTTAAAAGAACTTTGTGAGGAATTCTAAACATACATAAAAATATATAATACATAGGTAATTTAGATATTTATAGATACATCGTAATTTACATTTTAAATGTGCATGGACCGTGAATGAAGACTTAGAAAAAAAATGAATGGATGACTTGGATAAAAAACATGTTATAGTGGGCCCACAAAGTCTATCTTATTTTTGGAGTCGTGGGCTATTTAAAAATGCGTTGCTCTCACAAGCAGCCTCCATTCAGAAATCTACATGGTAAGTAATAAACGTGCATAAATGTTAAATGCATAACCATTTCTATAAAATGCAACATTTAAAATGTGTTTTAAAAGAACTTTGTAAGGAATTCTAAACATACATAAAAATATATAATACATAGGTAATTTAGATATTTATAGATACATCGTAATTTACATTTTAAATGTGCATGGACTGTGAATGAAGACTTAGAAAAAAATGAATGGATGACTTGGATAAAAAACATGTTATAGTGGGCCCACAAAGTCTATCTTATTTTTGGAGTCGCAGGCTATTTAAAAATGCGTTGCTCTCACAAGCAGCCTCCATTCAGAAATCTACATGGTAAGTAATAAACGTGCATAAATGTTAAATGCATAACCATTTCTATAAAATGCAACATTTAAAATGTGTTTTAAAAGAACTTTGTAAGGAATTCTAAACATACATAAAAATATATAATACATAGGTAATTTAGATATTTATAGATACATCGTAATTTACATTTTAAATGTTGCATGGACTGTGAATGAAGACTTAGAAAGGATTCTCCATCTGTTTTTATCAACCTATACGTCAGTATGATGTGACGAGATTTGATTGAATGATATATATGTTTCTATCAAAGATGTTGGCTTGATTATAACTTGACATATCAACTTTCAAACTTGCTTTGCCTCGGCCTATCTCTTACATGGGTGACCCCAACACTTCCAATTGGTTGACTTGATTATAACCTGACCTATCAACTTTCAAACTTGCTTTGCCTCGGCATCTCTTACATTGGTGACCCCAAAACTTCCAATATCTCATGAGCCGTCTCTATAGGGCACCATGATTTATGCATTTTATCCGCTCTCCTTCAATTTTGCTAGCTCACCTTGGGACATCATGAGCTCAAAATCTACTGTTAAAACCTTATTAGGGCCGAATGGACATCTACTGTTAAAACCTTATTAGGGCCGAATGTACTCATGAGGTCACACAGGCCTGAAGGAAGGAAAAATATAAATATCAGCATTATCCTAAACTTCTAATGTCCATGGCAAGTTTTCAACCATAAGCGTTCAATCCCAACCGTTTCTTATCGTGTGGTCTACTTGTGCTTATGATATGCTTCAATTTTGAACTCATGCCCTAAAATAAGCTGACAAACGGATGGACGGTGTGGATAAAACACATACATCATGGTGGGCCCCACAGAGTCCGGTCACCTGGGATATGGGTGGTGTTCTGGTCACCACCTAATAGAAGCAGGGGTAGCACCCAACCCGCGTCCCTGAATGGGGCCAAACCACTTTCTCTCTCCACATGCATCCCACGTGCCATACCACACTAGTATGCATGAGGCGATCTTCCTCCAGCAGACAATAATCCATTGATCTGACGGTGGCGATCATCCGTCCCACGTGGCCTGTGAGTAGTCATTTGAGCATATATAAAGCCTGCAGCTCCTCGCAGGAACATGGGACAGATGCTTGTGTCCGAGAAGGTTGGGTGGCCCATAGTATCATTGTCGTATAGCAAGCGAAGATGAATTGTATGACCCGTGATCACCATCTTTTCATTTCTGACTACTGAGTCCCACGCCATTGGTTGACGAACCCGATTCCTTACTCACTAAACTCTGTGGGTCCCACCATATATGTATGTGTCTTATCCACACCGTCCATCCGTTTTTACATCTCATTTTATGATATGATCCCAAGATTAAATCACATCTAAAGCTCAAGTGGACCACAATTGAAACCTTCCTAGGGCGTCAATTCACATAATTTCTAGTGGTGTGGTCCACTTGATCTTTGGATATAATTCAATTTTGGGCTCATTGACTAAACGGAGCTGGTGAAACGGATGGACGGTGTGGATAAGACACATACACAGTACACTATAGCCTATACCCAATCCACTTCTATTGGTTGAGTCCCAACGTAGATGGACCTCTCCTCAAAACTCTCCATGACCTGAACATCCCAGCCACCCATATTGAGACTTTTTCAGTTGAATGTGGGCCGTTGTTGTATTTCTTTCTTAATCAGGGACTAAGATTGTAATATTGATGAGGGTTATGTGTAACGGTGCATCCACATCAGGACAGACAGATGAACGGTCTAGATTACCAAACCATGTCCAAAATAAAAAATAAAAAAATGTACGCTACCACCGCTCGAGTATCATATTTGTACAGAATAGTACGATTAGTACACGGTGGCCCACCAGAAGCATATTTCACACCACCTTCTGGCTACACGTGGTGGGCCATGCAACTACATGGCAGTTACCGCTCCAACTGTAGATGTAGGGACTCTGTTGTAAGGTTAGGTTTCAGGAAGGACTTGAGCGTTAATCATACTTCTCAAGTGGGCCCCAAAAACACATGACATCGAATACTTGTAATTCAATGGTGAGAATTGCGATGCATACACACAATACTATTACTAGCCGTACAAATCCTATTCTCTCCACAAGTTAAAATCCGGACTGTTCGTCCGGTGGGCCCAACCACATGCATGCAGTGACCGAAGAATCGGACCAGCTCAATCATCAGGTGAGCCACAACCAGCAGTTAAAATGGATTATATAGAAAATACTACCAACGGTCCAGATTTAGCATACATTTGTCTCATACACGATTACTAGACCTGCCTAACTCTGGGCCCAAGGAACATACATGGAGTGGCCCACGTGATATACGGCCTTGATGTTTCACACAGATGTGAGGTTGGCACGTGCAGGAAGTAGAGGAATAAGATGCGTAGATATGGTGAGTAGTGTAGCATTTCTCTAGAATGGTTGATAGATTTTAGTATCGATAGGTGGGCCCGCTTATCCATACCCGTGTTTCAGAGTGGTGCAACACGTTATCGTTTTGTTAAGCTCCACACGCGTGCATACGTACAAGCATTAAAAAACTTGTGTGAAATTTGGTCTTTCCTTAAGGTTGGAAATATTGGTTAGAGTCTCTGTGTAAATAATTACACGGTTTTTTCTCAATCTGACCGTTCGTTTGTTTTAATATGTTCTGGCCACCACCTAAAAACAGGTGGGCCACACGTTAAAATCTCCTTTCTGGTCATTCATTTGTTTTAACATGTTGAGGTTGATGTAAAGCAGGTCACGGATACCTTCATGTTCAAGACGGACTAAAGAGGGCCAGAAGGCGTAAGTTATCCAGGCCGTCAAAACCTTAAAACAGGTGTATCCGTACATAATATGATTTTAGGATAGGAGAAGCTACCTTAGACAACTAACCCCACACTGAGTTGAAACTCCTAAGAGCTTACCACCCGGGCAAGAGTAAGGACTCATATGATGTGAAATTCCACAAGTGTGAGGGTGTAGGGGTGTGTGTGCGTGTGTAAAAAAAAAACGCACTATGCAGGTTGTCCACATCCAATTTGTGAGTTTCAATCAAATTGACTATCGAAAATATATTTTATTTCTATTTTTATTATTTATAATAAGTTTTAGTTTGTTTATAACTCTTTGTACTTTCAGACTTAGGAGGTGAGTCCAACGTCAGTTTTTTTATAAAAAAGAAAACTTTAAAAAAATTAAGAGAATATCATGATTAAGCCATAACACTTATAATAAGTTACAAATTTTAGAAAGTTTGAGTTGAGTTTGATTCTTAAACTTATCCATATGTTTGATATGTTGTAAATTCGTTTTTATTATTAATAAATAAAATTGTAAATCCAAAGCTTCATGGTTTCGGAGTAATTATCCCCTTGAGTAAGACGGGGATCGACCTGATGCGTTTTTAGGCAATGATATCTAAACGGTGTGGAAAGCTGGGATCGCACAGAGTATCACATTTGGACGCATGCGGCTGCGCGTGGATGTGAAGTGCTAGAGCTATAAGAAGTGAATCCCCGCACACTTGCAAAAGTAACACACATGTGATCCTATTTCAACCGTCCATTTTCTTCATAAAATAGAGGTCTAATTTATGTGCCAGAGCATGCTAGCTGTTGGGCCCACCTCAATCAATGCCATTAGTGGCTCACACGGGTATCAATCTGACACGTGTGATGAGAAAAAGCTGTTGGAAACACACCTGAGGGGAACATAAGAGATATACATATGATAACGCGTGAAAGAGGATGGGATATCATGATCAGCCGCGGAAGATGGAGGGAACCACGTGTCCGTGATTGGCATTATCATCTCCACGGCTCAACCATCATTCTCATCAAGTAACTTAAACGTAATAAATATTGACTTGTTGACCCAACCACATATGATATTGACAATTTAGGTATTATACGTCTGCTTTCGCACGTGAGATAGATTTGGGGCCTTTAAATGACGTACATGGCACTCCTGTGGCACATCCAGATCATGTATTTAGTGTGGCCCACCACTCAACTAACTAGTACAAAATATCTGGCTGGTTTAATGATTTAATAGCCCAAACACGTATGTTGGGTGTTGACCGTTGGTGATTTTTTTTCTCACCGTTAATCTTTAATAAAAAAAAATGTGGTTGGCGTGATGACTGGACCAAATCTACTTTTTGGAAAGTAGGATCAGCTGATGAATGGACCTGATATTAATCATGTGTTCCAAGTCAGCTCGTGTGGCACGAAGGCTACATCCATCTCACGCATGTGAGTGAACTTATATTTCCAATTTATTAACATTAATACTCTGGAGAGCATGAACAACCATATACACATTCACAAAGGTTTCTTTATAAGAGGATCGGATTAACCTCAATCCAATTCGTTCAAATTACGAGGCCCAACGCAAGTGGTCGATAATGTAAAAAAAATTGCATCAAACAAATGATCCTAACTGTATAATTTCTTTCATGAAATGAACGGTATAGATGCTAAGTAGTCAACTCTGAAATTCAAATGTGAACGCCTACAAAGATGAGTGCCCAACAAGCGAACTATGCTGGTGGGGCCCACAAATTCTGATGGACTGGTCTCCACTGGAGCTTAAACCAAAGAACACGCCATGATACTTCCATTGGTGCTGAGAGAAAGAAGGTGATTACCGTGTGGAGCCTACGTTGATGAACCATTTTTATATCCACGCCGTTCATCCATTTTTTCAGCTCATTTTAGGGTGATATCCAAAAACTTAATCAGATCCAAAGCTTCGGTGGACCATACCACTTTAAAATGTGGTGAATGACCGTTAAAATCTTTCCTAGGCCACAAAAGTTTTGGATTAATCTGATCTTTGTATTTTTTTTTCCTTCACCCGGTTTGATTGACCTATCAATGGGGTGGATGGAAAATAAACGTTTTGGATCTTCTTATAGTGGGCATCGGGCGTTTTTAACGGTGGATATTCAATCACCACTGTTTCCTGTGGTATGGTCCACTTGAAATTTGGATTACTTAATTTTGGCCGGCACCATATCCTGAGCTGGAAAATTGGATGTACAGCATGGATATACAAAACATCATCAAGGTGGGCCCCACGGTAAGGATAACACCTAATCCTCTCCCTTGAACCGGTGGATTTTCAAGTAGAAAAAAACAAGAAGACCCACAAGGAATTTTTCCTCTTATATGTTTTACATGGAAGAAGCATTCACATGTGATGCACAAGCTAATGAAATATATTCGACAGTCGTCCAAACCTCAAAGACTAATATTTTTATATGACTAGTGAGATGTATATATACTTTTATATTGGTGTGATGTCCAAGACATAAAATAAGAGAAAATAATTAGGTAGTGGCAACAAGGAGGGTCTAGCTATTTCTCACCAAGGAGGATTTTTGTTGGGTGCACCCTCTTATAATAATTTAGTACACTGTTTCTAAACATTCCATGGGCCCAACTAGACAAGAAGAAACTTGAAAATTCCATGTGGAAGTGGCCATCTCTTCCTATTGAATTACTAGAGAGGTTGGTGGGGTATAAACATCTACAAACATGCTTATCATGGTGGTCCACACCAAAAATGCATAGCTCAGTTAGAAGCGTTTGATGAGTGGGGTCCGTCATGGATTTAACATAATAAGAAAGGATTAATCAAACCAACGATCCTGATTGTCTAACTGATGACCATCAATCCGATAATTAAAACGCGAAGGATTTGACGGTTCAGATTCAGTAAAAATGCTCATAAATCATCAAAAAAAAAAAATCATTTTTGGGTTATTTACATTATGATAGGAAGAGAAAGAGGGGCCCACTTGTGGCCATAGGCACGTGTATGGATCTTGTTACTCTATCAGAGTATTTTGAGCTGCTCCTAACAAGATATGAAGGGAGCTGAGCTGAGATTCCTGTCACACATGGCGGGGCAATCGATGATAGACACGTGGCCTTGGGTGGGGAATCAGGACAGGTGCTATGACGAATGAAGAGTGGTGGATGGAAGGTCAGTCATGAGTACATGGATATCAGCCAGCCTGCGTACAGGAATAGTGAAATCAAGCATGTTGGATTTTGATTTGCATCCATACATCAATGACTATATTAATATCATTAAAATAATCATATCACAATGTCATCGACACATCATATGTGTTTTTTAAATGGCCCAGATTACTGTGTTAGTTCTACACTATTTAAGAACGGTGTATGATCCATCTATCTAGACCATCTAAATTGTGGGTCCCATTGTGGATGGAACATCTGTCTACAGTAGCACTGATTGATGGAACATCTGTCTACAGTAGCACTGATTGATCAATCCTAACCACCCAATTATATGGGCTACATCCATCCAATCCATCTAAATTGTGGGTCCCATTGTTGATGGATCATATCTCTAGTTTTGCACTAACCAAGTAATCCTAACCATCCAATCATGTGTTATTATAGGGACTAGACTCATGCATTAGTTTTTCACCATTTAAAAAGAGTGAACTGATGTGCAGCCATCCAGACCCTCCAAATTCTGGGTCCCATCTAGAATTGCTCTAATGGAGCAATCCTAACCACTATACGTTAATATATGATCTACACTCCAGCATTTTCTCTTGAACATTTAAAAAATAATGCGCCCATGTGTAACCATCTAGACCATCCAAATTGTAGGCTAAATTCTGTTTTTACCAATTAAAAATATTGTACTGATCTACTACCATCTAGACCATCCAAATTGTGGGTCACATTGTTGATGGACCATGTTTCTAAAATTACACCAATCGAGCGATCCTAACCCTCCAATTATGTGCTATTTTACAGTAATGTAGTGAATGGTCCAAATTCCAAGATAAATTTTAAATGGTTATTGTTATCTACTCAGTACAATTTGTTAATTACGTTCCATCCACAGCTGGATAATCAAGTTGGACGGTCTGGATTTCCGTAAAGCTATGGTCGGTGAGTCCTAACCATCGGTAAAATGGTGTAAAACTAACACAAAGTATAGCCGGTTATTTTACACATACATACATTCCCAAGAGAGAGAGACGGATGGAAAAAAATAAAGAGAAAATGGTAAGTGAGATCTTTGTCGTCTGATTTTCCGTGTGGAATGTGGTCAGCCTTTGATAGGGTAAGGTGGCGTGAATTTGATTCTTTGGTCCCCCTCTCTCCTCGTTTTCGAACTTCCCTCCTGGTGCTATCTAACGTGCGCCTTGAGTTTCTTTTTCTTCTTTTTTAATAATTATTTTTTCCCAGTTTTTGCCCTCATGGGAATCTCGTCCGCTGGAGGTGGGTGGTGAGTGGAATGCAGGGCCCACTTCCAGCACTCGATTGACCGGCACCATCTGCCTTGTTTCTTCCGTGGCCTACCTTGTCTATTTTAATTTCTCTCTTTCTCACGTATGTGTGTACGTTGGTTTGCTGGGCCCACACGCCCCCCCTCTTCACACGCACCTTTATACGTGTCACGCACGCCAACGTGGCGAGTGTACGGGATATCCGAGCGTTGGGTAAGGTGGGCCCCACTCTTCGGATGAACATGAGGAGAAATTTGTACGGCGGCACGCTTGCTTTGAATGTAGACCGGCGGCAACGTTTTTTTTTTTCTTTAAATTTTATTTTTAACGGTCGATTCTTTTGGTGCTGGGATGGACGTACGAGGTGGGGCCCACCCTGTTCGCCGCTCAGGTATTCCTGACCGCTCATACTTGCCAAGTTGGCACGAGTGCTGATTCTGAAGGTTCGTGCGGCAAAGCAAACCTTAGATATATGTATATTAAAATAAGAGGATATGATCGCATACATTCCAAGTGGGGCCCACTATAATGTGTGAGTGACATCCAACACGTCCAAAGGGAGCTTCCAGACAGTACTTGGGGTCCGCCGTGTTGTGTATATGTCATCCAACGCCTTCATCAGGTGTGGCAGGACACGCCTAAGTGTATTGCTTCTCTGGTGTTTCCCACCTGAGTTTTGGATCAGTATGATTCTCTGGATGAACGGTTAGGATAACAAGGTTAACTAGATGAACGGTTTGGATTTTACATATACATCACAGGTAGGCCCCACACATCTCGAACGTAGTAGGGTAATGAGATCAATCGGATCTGTACAGTATTACTATTCATACACATGTGCATGATTATGTAAGCGTGTATTACATATACATCAATCAAAACCGTTCAAATAGTGGGCCTTATTTTAGATGGAGCATAATCCAAAAGTTAAACCGAACGGATAATCCAGTCTGAAAATGGATGGTTAGAATAAAAAAATTAGCCAAGGGTCGAAAATCAACAAACAGTGTCCATTCATTTTATCTGATTTTGTGGCTACGTCCCAACCTAACTGGGCCCCACTTTTAATTTTAAGTGCATGTACAGCGGTTTTGTGCATGCGCATGGATCTTCACACTCTGGAAGAATCAATGTTTTCTCATAAACTAATGCCTACTTGCAAAAACATGACTCTTAAGTCCAATCTACCGTACCAATTAGATATATAATATGAAATGGGTTTAGGGTAATCAAGAAGGGCCGTTCGTTGGATACTGCCTGACACGTTGCAGGTGGGGTCGATGGATCCAGACCTTAGACCTACTCGATCCTATCCATGGACAGCCGGGAGTTGATATAATACCAGACAGAAGATCAGCGAGGTTGGTTATAGGACGGTCGAGATGAAAATAGACTAAATAAGAGAGTCTGATGGATGTGAACCGTCCGGTTGGTTCTATTTTGAAATCGGAATATTTAAGGAAAGGAGAAACTAGTTGGACGGTATAGATCTAGTTTTCAGTGGTTCATATATCAGGTACTGGACTACGAATGATACTTCTTGATCCAGCGCGATAGATGATGATAGGCTTATATGATATTTATGCACCGTCAATGATCCGAGAGTTGGTATTTTATCTGTCGCGACTTAGCAACCAGCATGTGGCGCGGCCTATTGGGACCCACATGCTGAGTGGTCCGATGATCGGAACCGTTCATATCACGGACTCTTAATCTTCTTTGTGGAATACAAGAAAAATTTACACTGATCAAGTGATTGTTGCCATCACTATCTGTAGATGAATTGAAAGCAAAGAAAAAAAAAATAAAAATCAATGGATTACATTCAACTATAAAATCACAGGTTGGGATAATCACTTTTGCCTTATCGTAGAAAAGTAGCTTATTCGTTTTAGTAACAAAAATACAGACAGTCCAAGTCATTGAAACATCGTAACATGTTGATGTGGGAAGTCTTGTGGCTAGATTTAGGGTTTTCATAATAACGTGCAGTTTAATTCAAACCTATTTGATAGCTAGACTGTGTAAAAGATACCTCATTTCAACACCTAGGTCTTGGTATCAATTTCCTTATTAAATTCAGCATATAAGCATAAATCCAAATTTTAGCTAAATAGTATAAATAGTGAGTAAAAGTTTTTTTTAAATGTAATTAATGTGTAAAAAAGTAAAATGATTATTTTAAGATATGTAATTAAAATGATAATTGAAAGATAAATTTAATTTGATAAAGTTGACAGGGGACAGTTTATTTTACTGAAATCCTTTGTTATTTATGACTTTAATCTGATTATTTAAATGTTTTTCGTGTTAAAATAATTAATATAATTGTTAAGTATTATGATTTCTATGTTTTTAATGGTTGCTATTTAGTGTTGCTGATCTTCTGAATACTTTCTTTTAAATTTCGGTCTTTTTTCCTTACTCAACCACATTGGACTTGACCGGTCTAACTCCCAAATTACTATACCCCCGCTTTAATTGACCTACTGATGAGCTTGGTTTGTCCTGAACAAAACGAACTCATGCTCTGTATTACTGTCAGCACCGTATGCTCAGCGTAGTACACCTCTATTATCTATCGTAGAGGACATCGGATCCGTTAAAATGGTGGGTGGCATGATTAAGACCACTTGACAATGAAAATCAGGCTGTTGCACTTGCCATGTGGACCATAACTCCAAATAAATTGAAGACCGGTGATCTAACTCAACGTACAAGTTTCGTCCATTAGATAAAGTGTGTCGTCCTTATTTTCACGCCTGTAATGAATATAATGGAGTCAAACTTTTCAGTGGTTCAGATGTTTTAAGCGTGTAATATATTGCCCGAAAACAGGCGAAGTACGGTAAATTTCACTGACGCGCAGGTACCAAGCACTCATTTACACGACACGCACGTGCAAGATCGGCACAAAAATATAAGATCCGAGCCGTTCATCACGTATGCAGCATCATTCTTAATCCCTGTAAGAAAATTAGACCGTTCATATTAACAGGCGCACGACGTGAAGTTTTTCTAAGCCGTCCGACAAATTCTAACATCGTGACCCACCTGATGAAAGAACCTGCTAATTTCGAGACGTGGAGTCTTCATGGTGGGACCCAAATAACGACGGATTGGATTTAATGCCAGGTAGGGGCAGGTACATGAACTTCCATGTAAAAAGCGTGTAGGCTTACAAAAGCTCCTTGTAGCATGGAATAGAGTGTATAGATGTTTGGAGAAGATCCCTTGGGAGTCTACAAAATCCGTTTGTTCCCCGGAGTATGTTGCTTTTTGGGAACGCAGACGAGACGCTGAGCTGCCCACATGGGTCTTGCCATTGAATGTCATCCCAAAGCACTGACACGCCTGCTTCCCATCCTAACGGTTTTCCAAGCCCAAACATCATTCATGCAGCCCACCGTACACGTGGCAGCGATTTGAGACAATGTGGATTGATCAACGGTTCTAAGTTCATATTGGTTTCTTTGGAGAATCATATTCTCCATTGGTGGATACTTGGGTTTTGATCTAAAAACGAATCGGATGGATAGGATAAATAGTTTTTAATTTTATATTTGGGTTATTGTATATAAATAGTGGCCCACGATTTGGATGGTTTGGATTGAGTTAAATGGTTAGTGATTGTGATGGGGGGTTTCTGCATGTTCATGAATATATGTAGTCTGCCAGAGTACTGAAATTACTCCTACCCGCTTGCGCATAAAGCGTGGTCTCACAGATGAGATTTAGACGCCCACATGGCGGGTGTTGTCGCTATCTTCCGGAATTCCTTCTCTCTTTTTTTCGTGTTTTTAGAGAGAGAGTGCGAGGGTACGAGAAAATCTGTAATGCTCTGTCAAAGGGTGATAGATGATACGCATGCACTTAGAAATTATTTAAAAATTACAAACGTGGCACGGAATTAGTGGAATGGACAGTCAAAATACGGTTATACATTGTTAACCAACAATAACATTATTTGGTAATCGAAATATCGGATTGAGGGACATTTATTGGACGGTTGAAGTAGAAAATATCCAACGGATCTGCTTATACAAACAAGTGCTAACAAATCAGCGGTTAGGATTGTTCCAATTGTATGATCATGGAATTGTGACATGGAGACATCAAGCTGTACAATCTAGTTGGTTTATTTGTTAATATATGACACGTGTATAACTTCTGAGTGACTGCGTATCAAGTGTTATATGCAGGCGGGAGTATCAAATAACTCATAAAACTCAAAAGCGACTTGGGATTGTTCTCTTAACAGTCTCGGGTTTCGCTCCCTTGGGATTCCCTCTATCAGGCGTTATAACGTTTAAATCTAGCCGAAGGGGTCATTGCAAGGGGTTGGACACTTGGACTCTTCTGCTAGATTTTCCAGCTTTGCAGGGTGGTAGTGGCCCTTCAAACATATATGTGGCACAGTTGTAGGAAAATCTAGCCCGCGCAAATCGTCGATTCAACTCTAGATGGAGCATAAGTGAAAATTTGCACTTGGAAGATAATACCAACCATCTGATCTTTCTTTTTGAATTTGGACCATTCAATATTTTAATTTTGACCATCTATTTGATTGCCATTAATTGGATGGTCACAATTTGAATGATTTGGATAGCTGAATCGCCACCATTTTCTAATAGCTGCAAAACTAACATTTGCATCTTGCTTGATTGGGTGTTATATAAAGAAACATTGTTTATACTCATATTTAGGGCTAGATGTGGACCAATGAAAGGTTGGCACGTGTTGACTGTTAAATGTCATCACCACCTCTTTTGAATATTTCGGAGTTTTTCGAAAACTTCCAGACATTTTTAGAAAATTTTAGAATTTTCTAGAACCTTCCGGAAACTTCTAGAGTTTGATAGAATTTTCTTAACTCTTTCGAATATTCGGACTATCTTTAAACCTTTGATTCTCTTAGAATGTTCTGGAATATAATAGAACCTTATGAGATATTTGGAAGCTTCTAGAAGTCTTTATAGTTGTGTTGATTTTAGAATCTTTCATAACCCTTTATAAATATGGGAAGAGTCTTATTATGTACATACACACAAATAAACAACAAAAGAGTGACTTCAAGAGTGAAAGCAAGGTGTCCAAGTAGTAAGAGTTCAAAAGAGTTTTTCCTTGTGTGTGAGAATTGTCATTTAAGAGTGATAGTTTGTTAGTGTTGTAAAGCATACCCTTGTTGTGTACAAGTATTTGTAATAAATATAATTACATTTACTTGTCGTGTTCAACTCTTCAATTTGGTATCAGAGCTTTATTTGGTCGGGATCCGTTTTCTAAGGAGATCGTGTACAGTTTGGAGACTATGAAGTTTGTTGACTTGCTTGGTAAAGAGAGTGATAATCACACCAAGTCACTATGACGGATCTTGTAAACACAACGAGAGGAGTTACGGGGCTTAACAACTATAACTATCAAAGTTGGAGGAGTTGCATTAAGTCCTACCTTGAAGGGCAGGACTTGTGGGAAGTTGTTAATGGAGATGAGATTACCCCACCTCCTAAGAAAAATGCTGAAGCACTCCGAAAGTGGAAGATTAAGGCCGGGACGGAAATGTGTTTGCTCAAGTCAACCATTGAGGATAAGTTACTCGAACGAATCAAGGATGACGACATACCTAAGATGACATGGGACACCTTTGTATCATTGCTTTAAAAAATAAATGATGCTCGACTTCAATATTTGGAGAATGAGTTAATATCCACCACCCAAGGAAAAAAGTCTATAAGCAAATACTTTACAAGAGTAAAGGATTTATACCGAGAAATTTCAGAATTGGATCCTAAAACAAATATTCATGAGGAAAGAATGAGGAGGATCATCATACACAGGTTGAAGCCTGAGTATAATGCTTTTATCACGGCAATACGAGGTTGGCTTACTCAACCTACTCTCACAGAGTTGGAGAATTTGTTAGTCAATAAAGAAAGTTTATGCAAACAAATGGCTGGAGTATCGATAAATAATGAAGAGGAAGCACTCTACTGCAATAATAAAAAAGGCGGATATCGACAGCAAAACAGAAAGGGCGAACAAAGTCGGCAGAACTTTGGAAAGCCTAAGAAGAGAGAAGAGCAAGAAAGAAGTCCGCGGACAGGGGGAGTTCAATCCGACAACAACACCAATAAACGACGATCCTCCATATCTCAAAGGTATGATATAGAGTGTTTCAATTGCGGCAAGAAAGGTCACTTTGCAAAAAATTATTGGTTCAAGAAAAAATCAGCCAAAGGTAACTTGGTGACTTCTAGAAGTCACCAAGAAGACAGTGAAGATGACTGGGAGTTTCAGGCATCTTTAGAAGTGTCTGAATTTATCAAAGGAGACTGTTCAAAGAAGGAGATAGATTTTGATGAACCACTCAAACAGTCTAACACAGTCACTGACTAAGTAGCTGCTTCCTCAATAGTGACAAAGACGGATGAAGTATCCCTTGCCGCAGTTTTCAATCAAGGAGCTATCAACTATAGTAATGATTGGATCATTGATTCAGGGTGCTCAAATCACATGACAAGTGATAAGAAGAAACTGTCAAGTTTATCTGCTTACAAAGGAGATCGGGTGGTGGTAACAACTAATAATTCAAGGTTACCGATAACTCACGCAGGTACGACTACTATCATACCTCGATTTAGCCATAACCAAGTAAAGTTGCAAGATGTTTATCACGTGCCAGAGATGAAGAAAAATCTGTTGTCACCATCACAACTGACATCTTCTGGTAATTACGTGGTATTTGGACCGGAGGATGTTAAGATGTACCGAATCCTTAAACCATTAGGTACACCTATCATGGAAGGACGATGCTTGGAGTCAATCTATGTAATGTCAGCTGAATCAGCTTATATAGATAAGACTCGAAAAAATAAGACTGCAGATCTCTAGCATACATGTTTAGGGCACGTGAGTTATCATAAACTGAAGATAATGATGAAGAAGGCTATGCTCAAAGGTCTTCCCCAGCTAGATGTTCGAGAAGATATAATTTGTGCAGGGTGTCAATATGGCAAAGCACACCAATTGCCATATGAAGAGTTAAAGTTTAGAGCTAAAGAACCCTTGGAGTTTGTTCACTCAGACGTATTCGGACGGGTAAAACAGGCATCGGTTAGTGGCATGCATTACATTGTGACCTTTATTGATGACTTCTCAAGGTACGTTTGGGTTTACTTCATGAAAGAGAAGTTAGAAACTTTATTAAAAATTAAAAAATTTTGGAAGAAGGTCGAAAGTGAGTTCGATAAAAGGATTCGATACTTGCGAACGGCTAATGGTGGAGAGTATACGTCGAAAGAGTTCTCAAATTATCTAAAGGAGTGTAGAATCCGACGACAATTGACTTGTTCGGGCACTCCACAACAAAACGACGTTGCTGAAAGAAAAAACCATCACCTTGCAGAGATATGTCGAAGCATGCTACATGCTAAGAATGTGCCCAGCCGATTTTGAGTAGAGTGCATGCAAACGGCAGCTTATGTGATTAATAGGCTACCACAGGCAAAACTAGGATTTGTCTCACCCTTCGAGAAGTTATGGAACATAAAGCCTAAGGTAAGTCACTTCCGAGTCTTCGGATGTGTATGTTATGTGTTTATGCCTGATCACTTGCGTAGCAAGTTCGATAAGAAGGCGATTCGTTGTATCTTTTTAGGCTGTGACAATGAAAAGAAATGGTGAAAATTTTGTAACCCTGCAACTGGTCGGTGCTACACATTAAGGAATGTTGTCTTTGATGAAGCCCATCATAATAGTCGCCACTGAAGGAGGAGTTGCCAAACTCTCAAGACTTAGAAGATGAACTGCATGAGAAGATGGGGGAGACAAGGGAAGGAGAAGAATCTCCTAGTTCAACTAAGGAGTCGACGCCTACAGCAGGAGATGGTGAGTAAGCACCTAATCTGTCTGGAACACCAGATAAATATATAAGTCCATGGCAAACTAGAGTACATCAAAGTAGTCCAAAAGAGCTTCACCTTAGTCAACAGGAGGTTGCGGTAGACAACCCACCACTTAGGAGGTTGACTAGATAGAGAAAGCCTAATCCAATATACGTGGATGTTGCCTTGGCAGAGGAGGAGACCATAAAAGAGCCAACGACATTTGAAGAAGCATCCTGAGACATAGAATGGTAGAAGTCGATGGAAGAAGAGATTAAGGCATTGAACCAAATCAGACTTGGGAACGAGTTCTAAAACCCAAGGATGTGAAGACCGACGACCAAGTTGCAGACATACTCATGAAAGGACTTAGCAATACTAAGTTCACCAAATTCAAAAAGCAACTTGACATGATGACCAAGGCAGAATTATGAGAGTTGGTGCTGAGGGGGAGTGTTAAATGTCATCACCACCTCTCTTGAATATTTCAGAGTCTTCCGAAAACTTCCAAACATTTCTGAAAAATTTTAGAATTTTCTAGAACCTTTCGGAAACTTTTAGAGTTTGATAGAGTTTTCTTAACTCTTCCAGAATATTCCGAACTATGCTAGAACCTTCCGGATTCTTTTAGAATGTTCTGGAATATAATAGAACCTTATGTGATATTTGGAAGCTTCTAGAAGTCTTTAGAGTTGTGTTGATTTTAGAATCTTTCATAGCCCTTTATAAATATGGGAAGAGTCTCATTATGTACATACACACAAATAAACAACAAAAGAGTGACTTCAAGAGTGAAAGCAAGGTGTCTAAGTAGTAAGAGTTCAAAAGAGTTTTTTCTTGTGTGTGAGAGTTGTCATTTAAGAGTGATAGTTTGTTAGTGTTGTAAAGCATACCCTTGTTGTGTACAAGTATTTGTAATAAATATAATTACATTTACTTGTCGTGTTCAACTCTTCATTGACACTATAGAGTTGTTACTAGGAAAAATCTTATGCTTGCTATGAAGTCTTTTCGTTTAATCTTCCTTCGGTGATACACATTTGATTATTAATGAGTAGGCAACTGTTAAAGAAGTAAATATCACGTAGCTATATTTATCGTGCCAATTAATGAGGCAGTATACCCAACATGCATATAAGATACCCACTTAGAGAATTGATCATAGCATGTATTTGGCGATGTCACCCTCAGCGAAGTCATCTCCCACAATCTTTTCAAAATAGGAGATCTTCCCAAAGACTTAGGAAACTCTATAACATTTGACAAGGTTTCGAATATTGGGAGATTAAACAAATATCCAAGTGAATCTGTCTACAAATTGCTCCAAATCAGAAGAGACAAACACATTAGTTGGATGATATGGTCCCAACCTGTGATTCAATTGGAATAAAGAGAGTGAGAGAATTAGATCCAATCTTAGCTCGATAGCAGATCAGTATCAGGTGTCAAATCCCTCCAATGCTTTAACGGGTCGTTTGTCACCATGGATTGGAGCGGATTGGAGAGGATTGGAGGGTGTTTCAAATCCCCTTGGTTGTTTGGCAGCATAAAGTAACTGGGGATTGCCAATCCAGGGGGTTTCCAATCCCTTCTTTGAGGGGGTTTGTAATCCATGGTGAGAGCTTGGATTACACCTAAAATCATTTCAATAGTTGCAAGTGTAACATGTATGTCATTGTACACTATCATTCTATTGGGCACATGGCCTACTAATGATGGTCAGCACCGTCCAAACATTGTCCATGTAAATCAGCACCATCCAAACATTGTCCAGCACTGTCCAAACATTATCCATATTAATCAACGATTAAAAATCGTTGGTTAGTCACTCAGACATGATCTTGTGCTTGCGGTCCATCCGAGACTTGGAATTTCATCATTTTTAGGAAAAGCATATATTTCAATGGGCTTATCACAACCATAGTGTCAAAATTTATATATATCACTAATTAGGGATATTAAAATTGATTTAGTAATTAAATTCAAACCCCTGTAAATATACCATGCATTGGTATTTTTGAATTAAAGTTGATTCACACTCCAGGGTGCCGAATACACCAGGAGGATTGCCAATCCAGGGGGTTCCAAATCCACGCTCCCAAACCATCGTGGAGAATGGTTAAATGCATGAGGTGGTTCGATCTGAACCGTTCAATACCTCAATCGAAAGTGGAGGCGGGCCACTAGATGGGAAGCTATGATCAATTTGAGGTTCGAGTTCAACCCTTGAGGTTCCATGATCTTGGCCTAGTTATCTTCATCAAAGAAATCTTCATGTTTTCAAGCCTGATCTTTAGTAGGCCATGAAGATCTCTATAGCAGGATTAATTATGAGAAGAATATCCGACAAGCCATCAGTTCTGATTTCATCCTGGAGATTCCAATATCTAGAAAGTCCAGAAGATCCATGATCAACAAGGAAATCTAAGGAGGGTTTTACCATGACGAGTTGTAAAAAGAGCGATCGAAAAAGAACTCTAGATCCTAAGCCAAACACATCTATCTATTTTACATTTATTTTTTTTTCCATTTATCTTGGCATAACCTATCTTAGTTCTATCTCTCATATAAATTGCCATTACCTAGTGGCTTCTATTATAGAAATTTAGGAGTATAATAAATATCCACATCTTTAAGTTGTAGATCAATGATTAACTAAGTTCAAATTTAACAGATCATAAATATCCAATTACATCCTGTTGACCATCCTCCTTAATCGTTGGTTCCAATAGATGAATTATTTATTTATATTTCTTTTTTATTTATTTCTTTGCTTATTTAATACTCTGTTGATTGTAACATGCCGTACATTTAAATATTAATAATATCGGCATTGTTTACCCTTCTTTTATTTACCTGTACATTTTTATTCCTTTGAGAAATATTGAACCGAAAGTACTTGTGAAAGAAAAAGTCTCTAAGTCTATAAACTCACTTCTATTATAACAAGGCAAAAGGAATTCATTTGGAAGGATTAACCCTCACCTTTTCACAAATCGCCTTAACATTTAGTGTAATCGGTGGTTGAGAGGATAATTGAATCGTGTGTCCAATCTTCAATTTATCCGTCTCAATGTGAAAGAACACCGGCCGTTCAATCAAACCTTGAGTCAAGTAAACTCTCACACACCTACCTATTATACCCACACACAAAACCGAATATAGGCCCTGATTGAATTGGCGATAACAATCACGACCGCAAGAAAGAAAAACATTGGCACCTTGTAACAACTTAGGGCGCACGTTCCATCAAAGCTATCTAAATGGCAGGCACATACCCGAAATAAGATTGGCTAGATATCACTAACCTTAGCTTAATCGGCATTTGTTGGTCTTATACTAAAAGATCCACTTTATGGCCATCAATTGGTCAGCTGGATCATCCACTTTATAATCTATCAACAGTGGACCCACGATTCGAACGGCTCATATTGAAGTAATAATTTATAATAACTAGTGTACAATAATAGTCAGCATGAAGGAGGATTTCGTACCCTATATATATATATATATATATATATATATATATATATATATATATATATATATATATATATATATGAGTTAGCTGATACTCGGCTGCACATGACACTTAATAAGCAGGCACTTTAGAATGGTAGATGTGACACGCATTCACTCATATCAAACCGTTTAAATTGTTGAATTCAACGTCAGTAAGTCACAGTCCAAAAATTATTTTGGTTCCACAATCCCAACCTATGATTCGTGGACTCCAATTTGTTGAAATTGGACCTTTGGATATTTTCCATTTTTAACCGCCCTATAAATGTTCAAAAGTCTAAGAAGAAGAAGATGACGGGTATTTTACTACAAAATTCCTATTGATTTGGATTTTACTAAATAGTGACCAGAGGAGCTGATATTCTATCTTCTTCGCATAGGAAATTGCATTATTACCCTTTTTTTAATCAAGTGGAGAATTTAAAATTGTGGGGCCCAAGTGGTATGTGTCTCACATCCAACCCATCAAACAAATGGAATTCAACATAGGGAGGTGGGCCAATTCAAGAAAAATATATAAACTACTCAAAACATCCCATTTCAGGTGTAGCCCATATGATGATTTGTTCAGCTTGATTTTTGTTTCTACAATCACCATGGTAAAGTGCATGTGTACCATCACCATGGTAAGGTGCATGTGTTCCTATGGCTTGGATGTTATACACGTATTACGTGGTCCACAAGTCTTGTTTTTCACTACTTTATAAAAAAAAATTAGATAAGGGTATTTTTGTAATTTCATTTTTCAATAACCAACTGTCCACCTAGCATTGTTTGGTAAAATGTCAATTCCTGAATTTTGCAGTAGAAATCCTTAAAATAAGATAATCCAATTACCATAACTTTTAGTATATGATACACCTAAACTAGTAAGCATAAAAAGGACAACTTAATTTGAATTAGTTCCACCGACACAATTTCTACGCAATTAATAAGTGCCTGCGTATCTATCACATTCTCCAGAGTATCAAAGTCTTCTGTTATCAAAATAATTCCTTGATTAATCAGAAGAAAAATCTAACAAATGGACGATACGCCTGATAGTTCATAGCCATTTTTAAAACGATGGTGATGCGTCTCACTTGGATGTGGCAAACATGTGCTGCTATCCAACCATTCAAATTGTGGGCCACATTGTTAGGTGGATCACAAGTAGAGAATGACTCTGATCAAACAATCCTAACCATCAAATCGGTGATTAGCAACTGCCACGATAAAAGTAAAATAGTGACCGTACAAATTCAAAAAGTAAATAAGGAAAATTAACTTGTTTGACATCATCTAGTAAATATAACTTTTGGGTTATTCCCATTAAGATAGTTTCAGCTATCTGGATGGTCTGGATTACCATGCAATTACGCCAAGTACACGGTACATGAGTCACCACCACTTTAGATGAACTATTGTAAGAGTCTTAACCCTAGTCTCTGTCTCTTATAAATCTTCTCACTCTCCCTTCCCATTTGAAATCCCCGTTTCTCAACAGAGACTCACGTCGCACCAGCTCTTTGTCTTTACACCACTGTTTTCAACGATTCCTTTTCATACATAGAAGAAAAAAAAAAATGCTTCGCAGCGTTGAGAAGATGACCATCACTTCCCCTCATGAATGGCCACGCCAGGTCCGTTCATTTCCATATGCCCCATCTCTCTCTCTCTCTCTCTCTCTCTCTCTCTCTCTCTCTCTCTCTCTCTCTCTCTCTCTCTCTCTCTCTCTCAATAATTCTTTCTACATGTTCCTTTTGTTTTCTAGCCTTTGGCTCGGAATATTTTTGTGATATTTACAGTTACATCCTTCTCATATCTTTCCTTTCTCTTTTACTTCTCTCCTTCTATTCAGATATCAGTAGCTGAAGAAGCTGCAGCCGCTGCGATGCCTTCATCGACCGCCAAGATCATGGAGAAACAAGGCCAAGATCAGGCACTCAAGTGCCCGCGCTGCGATTCATCCAACACCAAGTTCTGCTACTACAACAACTACAGCCTCTCTCAGCCTCGCCACTTCTGCAAGGCCTGCAAGCGCTACTGGACTCGTGGGGGGACCCTCCGGAATGTTCCCGTTGGCGGAGGGTGTAGAAAGAACAAGCGGGTCAAGAAGCCCGCTTCGTCGGATCCACCGTCATCGCTTCCTCCACCACCACCACCTCCTCCCCCTCAGATCGACGTCTCCAGCGCTCCAAATGGCATAAATCCTGCCTTCTATGGCCTACCAAACGCTCCTCCAGACATTAATCTCGCATTGCCGAGGCTACTTTCAAGACTAGCAGGTCCAAATGCAGAAAACATGCCGATATCTCATTCCGGCTATGATCTCCAACCTCACTTTAATTCCATGTGGTTGAATTTTCAGCCATCAGCTACAACTAGTAGCGCACTCACCGACGATTATCGAGCGGGGTATAACCCAACCCAGATCCAAGATCCAGTCTCTTCATCTTCTCATTTGCCAGATTATTCTCTTCTCGGATCTTCTACTTCTTCAGCTGCTGCATCTCTAATCACTTCCAGCTTTCAGCAGCAGAAGCTTGGTTTGGGTTCCAAAGACACCCAATCCATTAACGACTTCCAGGTCTTCTTGCCCTTTGAAGACCTACAAATGGGGGCAACCAACGGTAATTCTGGGATTGTGAAGGGAATCAAAATGGAAGAAGAGAGCAATGTGATGAGCAACAAGGCCAAATGGCATATTCCTTGCGATAATCCTTTTGAATCAGTCGGAATGGATTCATCTGCTTATTGGAACACAAGCATGGTTGGTGGGTGGCCCGACATTTCCAGCTACGGATCATCAATTACACCCATGATCTAGTACAGGTTCTATTCATCATCCGATCCACCCTTCCTCCTTGTATTAGGTTAGGCTAAAATACAAGTTCAAGCGTCGAGGCTCGGATTTTTTTTAATTTTTTTTTTGGGTAACATATCGACTGGGAAGTGATTGAAATTGGATCTTAACAAAGACTAAGATAGGAAAGGAATTTGGATCGGAGAGATCATGTCGGTTGCAAACATCAACGGCGCGCAGCCCATTTTTGTCTGGCAGCACGGCAAGAAACCGTTTGCTCCG
The DNA here is from genome assembly GCA_030180095.1 of Magnolia changhungtana. Lineage (NCBI taxonomy): Eukaryota > Viridiplantae > Streptophyta > Magnoliopsida > Magnoliales > Magnoliaceae > Magnolia > Magnolia changhungtana. Next base: position 186,538 of record JASAUF010000388.1, read on the forward strand.
AGAGGAACCTCCGATCCATTTAAACTTTTCCTCTTCAACTTTCACTTGTTGAAGGGCTTACTTTGAGAGAAGAATCATTGAAGAAGAAGACGGCAACGTTTCCCGGTCTAGTAAGTTAGTTTTTTAATTGTATGTATATATGCATGACATACCCTTTTCATATCTAATGTATTTGTTATGTAGGTGATTGGGTTTATTGGGGGGGTTTACATGGATAGGAGATAGGTGTTGGATCTTTTTAGGGGACTAATAAGCTGTTTTTTTTATCTTCTCGTTTGGGGTTTTGTGGTAAGGGCTTTGGTGTAATAATATCTTTGTAGGGTGAGATTTGATTTTCTGTAATGTGGGTGTTTGGGTCTGTCATTGTTCTATGTTTCTTAACCTTGTTTTTCTTCAGATTGTATAAGAGAGATTGGTTGGTTTTCATTATATCCACTTTCCCTTCAAACCCAAGTAAGAGCTGCACTCTTCTTTACTACTTTGAAAGGGTATGTGAAAGAGATGTAGGCATTACAGATTTCTCCCTTGTCTTTGGCCGGCACCGGCAATTTTGTCGGCGTCGCTGTTCAGGATCGCCAGCAAGTGTATCCCCAGTGGGGCCCACATGCCGACATGGTCCAATATCGGACCCAATAATCATGCTGAAAGGATGATCCTGACCATTGAAAACTTTTGGCCATATAAATCAACTGGGAGGATCATGATATCAGTCATATAAATGTACGGTGTGAATCGTTCTATCGGTTTAAAGTTTCTTGATGTGGATCATATAAGATATTACCTAGAGGATGGACAATCCTGATCATTGGATTATCTATGCATGGGGCCCAATGGATCAGGGTTTTCTGATCATTTATCAAGATCAGAGTTTTTCAAGGACCTTGGTAGTTGGTACAGGTAAGATGTTATTAGGATATCTATATTTCCACCCACACTTTTTTATATTTACATACAACCATTTTTCCATTTTTGGCATTTGTAATAATACAAAATGGAAACGTGGGGTACGAGCAAATCATCAGGAAGGGTGTAGATGTCAGTTTCCAGCAATTACTGGCCATATATACAACCATGGTTTTTCAGACACGGTTCTTATTTGTACCATCTCAGGGTGTATTTGGATCAGATGAAAGATTCCTATGTTGCATGTACGGTTCGTTTGGATGCACAACTGAGTTGAATTTTCAACATTTTAGCTTCCTTTTAATTTGGAGCAAGGTTGGAAAAAAAAAAATCGTCCGGGTCGACTCAGCTGGAACTGGAACCAGCTTGGCCAGCTTTTTTCTCTTGGGTCTACCAAAGTTTGTTGTGTCGACCTAATGGACCCACATGCTGAGATGATCTAATGAACTGAACGGTCCGATTTTCGATGCTACTGGTGGTAGAATGTTGAAGTAACTTTTTTAATGGCTCATATTCAATTCTAAAATCAAAGGCAAGGATCATTTTGAAGTGTTACTATTGAACCATGGCTCATTTAAGGTAGTACTGAGAAGATGAAAGGTTCCTATGATCGGACCATCTCTATATGTGGGCCCACAGACGATAAGGATAAAAAATAACTCTTTGAGGGTTTTCTACATCCCCTCTCTCTCTCTCTCTCTCTCTCTCTCTCTCTCTCTCTCTCTCTCTCTCTCTCTCTCTCTCTCTCTCTCATGGTTATTCCTTATTCATGATATCTCATTCTTTTGGTGTTTTTTGGACATTTGAATTCGATGAGCATTTATACTAATCAACTTCTGATATCTGTAACAAGTGTTGAATCAATAAGAGTACATTTTAGTATTGCTTGCAGGTTGTAATTTCAAGTGTACAAAAGCATTCAAGAGATTGCTGCATTGAGCATTGAGGATACAGACCTTTGACATTGAAGAATACATTTTAGCATAGTGTTCAAAGAATTTCCTTTCCCATGTGGCAACTCTGGCCCACCAGCATGCATTGGCCCCTTGGGGCCCACCTGCACAGACGATCAGCTGATCAGAGCGGTCCATTGTCTATCTTATTGTGGATAGCCCACAATCCAATAGCCAAATTACAAGGTGGATTCTGTCCAGTGATTTGAGAATTGAACCTCAATGGGTGAACTACACAAATCAATGGTGAGAATCGTCCATTCAGTAAGAGGGTTTTACTGTAACCTATCCATTGTGGTCCCACAGCTACAGGTAATCCTGATCATTTGTCTACATGGGTCTGTTTAGAAACTTGATGACTTGACTCATAAGTCAACCAGGCCACCTTGACTCGAAGACTTGATTTGATTCTAGAGGAAAACATGTATTTCCATGGGTTTAAGAAGTGATTAGACCTATCTTAGACCAAGTTACCAAGTGAAATTAAGATGAATGACTTGATCGATAAGGTGGCCAAATAACCCTAGATCATCTCTAAGATTTATTTATTTTTAATTTGTAATAAATGAAATAACCTCACACAATTGGATAAAAAGATTTTTTATTTTAATGGCTGAAATGCTACCAAACCAGGTTACATGAACACTTGATTAGGATACAATTTGAATTATGGAAAAACATCTAATTTTGGTTATCCTAATCCATTGGTCGTGTGTGATAGGCAACACATGGCCTCATCCAATTGGTTATTGCAAAGCCATAGAACCAAGTAAAAGATATGAGGAGGGACTCTAATCCTCCTTATCATATTATATGAGGGCCAAGTCAATACTAAAAAGCCCCATGTCTTTATCAACAGCCTAAGAGTCAGGCCAGCTTCTTCATTTAGAGACTCTTTTCCTTCCTTTAATTCTTAATACCGTTACAGGCATTGCTAATTAATGAAGCTTTAAATAAGCCACTTGCAACTAATAGCAAAAGATTCCAATGCTTCAAAAACACTAAGACAAAACAGAAACCTAACCCAGACTCTTATCTCTTTCATAGATACTTCTACTTGCTAACATCTTACAGGACGCAACTTCTAGGCAAATAACTCATTCCAATATTATTTCTTTTTCAAGTTTTTAAGTTGATCTTTTTATGATTTTCTTGGTTTCCTCATATTTTCTAACTTCTTTCATCTTGTCGGCTATTTTTGTATTAATTCATACATATAGTGATGGTTTTTACAACATCCCATAAGCTTCTACATGCTGTGTGGGATTACCAATCATCAATCGGGGTGCTTCATTCAATAATACTATTGGAAGCAAGCAATGGTAGATGCCAATAGGATGATTGTAACCCACTAAATGGGGTTAATTTGTTACAACCGCCTATTGTCTACAGGCTATAGATCACATGGTTAGAATCATCAAACCAGAATACTACTTTAGAATAATAACTACTACGAAAAGTGAGATCTATCTAGCAGAAATTTCAAGATGATGATCGGACATATTTTGTTTCTCTGCTCACCTCTACGGTGTATTTTTCATTCTAGTGATAAGATATTTAGGATAATCCAACTGGCATGATTTTTGCATCATGGCTTACCCGTAGTTGTATGAATAAATGAACAGTTTATATATATATATATATATATATATATAATTGGGCATCACATTCATCATTTAAAGCGTTGGGGAGGCTCCTAACATCCCTGTGAAGGCGGGGACATTATAAAATCTCTTCAATAGTATATCTTTATATTTAAAATGGATAATTTTCTGAGTATTTAATATCAATTTGTTCTCCTTTTCATTGTCTTCATATGCAACTCATTAGACTTTTGAGTTGGAACTGCCTTCTTTCTCATTTCGCTACGAAATATTGGATGATAGTGTTATTGCGCGTCCAACTAGTACCTAATTAAGTACGTGTCAAGTGTACATAACATTATACTTATATTTAAAATGGATAATTTTCTGAGTATTTAACATCAACTTACTCTCCTAGTCTCCTTTTCATTGTGTTCATATGCAACTCATTAGACTTTTGTGGTCTACACATGTACATTGGACCATATTGGCCATCATCCATTGTTTTTCTATGATGTTAATTGCCTACATGATGAGTGGATTGGTTTGATTTTTTGCATTAGTAGTTCTTAAAGGTGACCTGGATGGGTGGGACCACAGGATCTGATGATCTAAAGATTCTTGAGATCTTTGCACAAAGCTAAAGATGAACGATCTACGTGTTCGCCCAACCACTATGGGAGTAGAGAGAATGCAGTCACCCTATAATTCTATGATTAAGATGGTCCCTAGGTCTGATTAATGACTTACATCGTCTAGGGGAAGGTCGGATGGACAAAATGATATAATTGCCCCTTCCATATTTTCTCTCCGAAACTATTTCCTTTTGGAATGTGTTTTATAAGGGAATATAATTTTTCCTTTATAAAAAGGGAATTATCAGGAGATAAGGGTGGTGTTTGAATGAGTTAAGGCTTATTCCTATGTTACCCAAGCTCTCTCTCCCGTATATCTTTCTCTTTCAAATGTGAGTTTTAAATTCAAAAGAGAAAGTAATGGAGTACAAAAAAGAGGCAAATTGAGGGGGAAAAAATGTGGGAGTCACTATTAGTGGTTGCTTACAATTAGGCCCCCAACAAACTCATATCCAACATCTCCCACTCAATCATGTTATAAGATGAGCTTAATGATTACTACCCATTTAGCTCGTGTCATAGAAAATAGAGATGTGAGACCAACTAGAATGATCATATAAGTGTTTGTGTACTAAATGATCATATAACTGGCACTCAACAATCCAAACTTTTCCAATTCATATCATATTCTGCATGATCACACTAGATGGGTTTTATCCACACATTCATTTTGCCATATTATTTTAGGGTATAAGCCCAAAAATGAAATTGATCCAAGGCTTAAGTGGACCACACGATGGGGATTAAACACCTACTATTGAAAACTTCTTATGCGCTACAAAAGTTTTGGATCTAGCTTATATTTGTGTTTTACCTACATCCAGGTCTATCTAATCTTACGAACAAGTTGAATGGCAAATAAACATCATAGTCAGCCCTAGAAAGGTTTCAACTGTAGGTGTCATTTCCAGCTTCCTAGTGTGGTCAACTTAATCATTCACCTCATTTTTGGGCTTATACCATAAAATAATAAGGCAAAATGGATGGTCAGTGTAGATAAAACCCATCCATAATGGTGGCCGCTCACAGCCCCTGCCCGTGCCGAGCTCACAACAAGCAGGGTAGTACCCGATCCGGATCGTTGGGGCTAGCCCTTTTAGATGGTGGATGTACACACTCAACATGAAAAGGTGGATGTACACACTCAACATGTCAGCATTTATATACAAGTTAGATGATAGCAATATCTTGGACTTAGTTGTGGTAACTCTATATATACTCTCTTGCTTCTTCAAACTTAGAAGGGCCAGCCCTTCCAAATTTGTCATCAGTGAACCTTGGAAATTAACTTTGTAAAGGAAACATTAGAAAAGTCCATGTGAGGATGGGAATGTGTGAATGTACATTTGGTTACACAAAATTTTATAATATATGGTGCAACCAAATACACCACCCTAAAGTGGGGGAAAGAAAAGCAAGGAGAAGAGAAAGAAGAATATGAGATGAGTGAAAACATGAGGAACAATAAGTAAAACTCTATTATTCCTTATATGGTAGAAATTTAAGAATTTTCACGTTACCGAACTAGTAGAAGGAACGAAGCATCTGGTGCAACAGGATTGCCCCATTACACTGCCTTCAATCTTCCAAATTTCAACATGCCACAATACCATATGAGGATCCAAAAATGTAAAATAAATCCAAATTCATATCAATAGATTTGTAGCCGAAAATAAATGTCCAATACAAAACCTTGAGAACCAATAACAAGCCCTATGTTATTACAAGATACCATGTTCAATCAAACACACAAGCAACACACCATGATTAAACCATTCTTCTTTGGTTTGTTTCTCCAAAGTACAAAATACCAGTATAAAAAACCATAGAATGTAACTTGATTGAGTTGGAGTAATAAACTATCTTGATAAGAATTCAATGCCTGATCTCTTCACCTCCATGAGCCCAAAGGCATAACAACAAAGTTTCAAAAATCTAATTACTATGCACAACCTAATATATGGTGGCTATAAAACTCAATTAATTCCGCGTGTTTATTATAGCAAAGTGCCCCGATAAGGAAGGGTTGATATTAGGCAGACAGTGGGTAATCAGTCATTGAACTTTTGCCAAGCAATCACCAGAATTTCTACTTTCAATCTTAATGGTTTATAAAATAAGATTGGTAAAGCCAAATCCATAGATATATGGCATGAGCCTTAAAGATAATCTAATCATCAAGAGCGGCCTAATTTATGCATGACCATACCTAAAGAAAACCCTACTAATGTGATCATTCCTTGGACATGCTACTTCACAAAACCATGCGAAACTATCGATTTTCTATCCTATTTGATAAGTAAAAGTGCCATATTGATCAAATTATATGAAAGCACTTTTAAATTATTGAAGACTGGTCTGGATGCATGGCTCAATGGTAGATGTTCTGCGTTTCAACATTAGAGTAATGGATTTAAGTGCACGGGTGTGTGAAAAGAAAAATGATATGGAAGCACTTATAAGTTGAGAAGCGCTTTGAGTGCGAACCGGTTCTGCATGTAGTACGTTGAACTTTTTTGATGACCCAAACGTTCTGAATCATATGAAGCAAGCACCTAGTAAAACCCCCCAGGACCAAGTTTTACTTTTATCTAAAACTTTTATCCATACCGTCCATAGCAAAGAGAAATTCAAATAAAGGAAAGAAGCTGTTTACATTTTTCACGGTCCACCAAAGTTTCGGATCAAAGTAAAATTTTATACTATAGGGTTTTATGAGGTTCTGCTTCACATGAACGGTTCAGATTTACGAGATTCATCACGTATGATGGGTCATCAAACCAGTTCGTATGTACTACGTACGAACTGGTTCGCAGGTGAGCGTTTTCCCTTATAAGTTACTTAGAAATTGTGACCGTGGCATACAAGTAATTTGAATTAAACTGTCCAAATTGTGGGTAACAATTTAAATGTATCCTCATAGAAAAGCCTTGCTTATCTAATGATTTATCTACTAGGCTAGTGGATATTTATTGGACAGTTAGAAATGACAAATATTCAATGGTCTTATCCCAACAAACAGGTGTCCACAAATCAGAGGTTAGAATTGGGAAACTAATTTGATTTTCATACTGTGTAACTGATCTGTAGGTGGGTTCCACAATTTAGTTGATGTAGTTTTGAGTGTATGTATTCCAAGTATACCATTTCTAAGTGGCTACATATCAAGTGTCATACGCAACAAGAGTATTAAATAACTCCAAAAAGAATATGATATTGGCCTGATACATAGAAATTGAGCTTGTTTCCTCAACAATTATGGTATCTGGTGCATAGGGAAACAAATGTTTTACAGAAGAGTAATCCACTTAATTGCGCTCTTGGGTACCCTTGTGCTCATCGTAGAGAAAAAAAATAAATAAAATCAGGGCGATCCAAAACTTAGGTGGGCCAAAACGCAGGAAACAATGTAAAATCGTGGCTAAGACCTTTAAATTCATATGGTGTGGCCCACCTATGTTTTTGAAATGTTCTTTTTTCTGTATATCCCTTCATCCTAGTAGGGAATGTCTGATGAATGGACTGGATGGCATATAGGCAACATGGTTTTGCACAACAAACCGTAGAGAAACTTTTAATGGTTGGGCATCCCCTCCCAATTGTTTCTTTTGGTGTGGCCCATCTGAGTTTCCGTTTGTTGATTTTTTTTTTTTTTTGGCCCATGGTCTAACATCTAAGGGCGTATCTAATGGACGGTGTGGATCTGATATAGAGTTTACATGGACCCCACAGCAGCCTGATGCCACCAAAAGTTGTGGTACCCTCTGAGCGTAGCTCTTTATAGTGACCCGGCCCATTTTAATGGCCGCTTCCAGCCCAAACAGGACAGACCATCTGGTCTGGTGAAGGTTTCAAAACACAGATGGCTAATTGCAACCTTAACCACTCAGCAATGGCATTAAACTTCAATTCAAAACTTAGTTCATACGTAGTTTAGGCTTATCTACATCAACGGCTCATATCAAACGGAATTGCCCGAGTATCAAAGTTTAGTGATCTTCTAATCTGGTAGATTTTGGAGGCATCTCAATTCACTGAGGCTGTCATATCAATGGTTTGGATGATGGATCCATGGACCATACATGTACTATTGCAGGCCTATAATTTACGCCCAGTGGAACTTTGAAGACTCAGCAATTAACCAGGACCAACTCTTTCCATCTAGAGTCGAGTCGCGACTCACCTGAGTTAGGGGTGAGTCAGGGGGGCGAGATCCAACCGAGTTTGAATTAACTTGGATGGGTCAGGTGGGGTTCATCCAAGTCCAGCCCAGCCTGCTTTGGGTTGTGTTTTCACAGCAGTCAAAAGGCAAGCAGGTTGGACCTGTATATGAGCTAGCCAGGCCTGGTCTTAAATATCACAACAGCCCAGAAAGTTTCTGTAGGCTTGACCCAGCTGGATATTCAGTAGCAACCTGGGTTGGGCTGGGTTTGACCCAGAGATTCTGCAAGGAGGTAGGGCAAGGGCTCACCCAGGAATTTCAGCTCATGGGCTTGGTGAGTCTTGGCTATGTACACTCCATATCATGACTGAAATCTTGAGCAAGAAAACATCCACTTTTGACTGAGCTTGCTGGATTGAGTAGTGAGTATCACTTGAAGGGGTGAAAATCACTTGAAGCTAGGGGTAGCAATGTGTTTTGTCTCTTAAACTCGGCCCAAGGGTTGGGCCGGGATTGAAATTTAGGCCTGATAACATAGGAGTTGCATGGATAAAGGAAAGATATCACCGTCGTCTACTAAAGAATAACCCTTAATCCACTAGAAAAGAGAAATATATAAAAACCAAAGAGAAGAAATTAATACATTGATGAAAAGTGTTGCTTACAATGTATCTAATGAACTTATATAAGTAAAATAAACCTTATATGCATTGACTTAAAAATAAGAAACCTTTTCAAACTAATACAAGTCATAAAAAATTAGTATTTAAAAAAAAAAAAAAAAAGAGTCTAATCTTATCAAAACTTGTAATCGTTTCCTTACATAACTAAAACAAAGGTTCTAGATTGCAATTGGACTTTTAAATCCTTAAATAGAAACTTACTAAAAATAGTGAATTTAATTTAAATTTCTAAATTGACCTCTAAAATGGTTGAATTTTGCGAAGCCGGTTGGGTGAGAATGAACTTTAGGTAATTAACTAGGGCATAATGCTCGTCAATATCTTTTCCAAACAATACATTACACTTGTGGCTGTTGAAATCTAAAGTACGCATTTAGGCCTTTTTTAACACTAATTCAGGATTTCCAACTCAATTTCTTTTGATCCTGGCCATCCATGAAGTCATCCACCACCTGGTCTACATCACCCAATGTTCGAGCCAAGCCAAGCAAATGATGAATGGCTGATCTGGGCAATTGGTAGCCACCATTATACAAAAAGAATGAGCACTCTGAAGATCTTGTGAGCAGTCTTAATCCAAACGAATGTATATTTCAAGTTTAAAAGCACTCTTATATCCTGGGTCATGTTCTAATTATCAAAATAATTTGTACGATGGGATGGGGACTTGTCGGTAATGGAGGCAAAGTGCAAAATAATAATAATAATAATAATAAATAAATAAATAAAATAAAATTGAATTATTTCAAACCTTTGATCATTTACTCTTTTTCTTATAGGGCGAGCCTTGTAGGGCTCCGGCCAAGGTCAATGCCTTCCTAGCCTGGGTAAGGCCAGGGCTGGATTAGGGTTAGGCCTTAGGAGATTAGGACTGACCAAGGCCAACCCTAGCCAGCCTTGCCTTGACCACTGCCACCTTATTTCAAGTGGATTATCATAGCCTGTGAATGGTGGGTTGCCTTGAAATGGATAGTAATTAAAAATGAAAGCCATTAATTAAGGGACAATCTTTAACAGGAAAAGTCGATGGCATGTAATTCCATTCAATGTAATTTTCAACCGTGCAAGGTCCGTTGACAAGCCCCACAAGATAGAAGATCAGGATCCATTGTCCCACTTCTCACAAGTCATTTAATGCACACATAATATGTTTATGCATTTTATAATAAATAGAAGTATAAAAAATAGTGATTTTGCTGTTGGTTTTCTAGAAAAGTACCACACCCTCTTTATTTTTTTACTATTGAAAGTTTAGTATTACATTAGAAAATATAATAGAAATTGAAGTCATTTGTTAGATCTTGACGCATCAATAACTCCAATTACCAACACAAATATAAAAGAAAATAGTAAGAAGGAAATGAGGAAAGAATTTCAAAATCTTTTATTACTATTTTCTATAGTATAGTGTGAGATTTATCACATGAGAGATGTGGTTGTGGATAACAGAACTACTTACAAAATATAGGAGAAACTGCATATAACACGACTATTTACAAGAGAGGAATATTCTACATATGCCTGCCATCTACACCAGAATAGATGGAGTTTTCCAAAAAAACTTACTAGCTGGTCCAGTAATTTGTTCTACTGCACTTGACGTGCATCACACATCAAAAGAAAGCAAAGATCCGTACACCAATGTAGGCAAAAAATGTTTCAATACCAAACACTGTTTCACTGCTGGCCGGCTGATACAATGTCTAATACTACAATTACTGTGACAAGCGTGTCGAAATTCAATGTTACAGGCTGAAGCTTCTCTCCTCTTAGGAGCAGAGGGGAGTTAGCCGCTCATTTGCAGCACTCGACGTCCTGCCCTTTGCTCCAGTCACCGATCGATCCCTCTTCCATTCTTCTTTTATTTATCTCATTTTCCACCAGGTCGGTTTTGTCATGTTGAGAATATGGGGTCGCCTTCACTTTCCTGTAACGCATGCCTTACTTTACAGGTCGTACTTGTGACCGACCGGGCTCATCACCGTTGAGCCAGAGATTCCTCCACCTGCAAGACGAGCCGAAGTAGCTAAGTCATATGATGTGGCTCAACATTTGAAGAGGATTCCAGCCCAAATCTCGATATTCGATCTATTACAAACCTCGCGGCTTCATAGAGATGCATTTTTTAAAGTCCTGCAGCCAACTGCAATCACCCTGGTTCTAGAATTCTCTAGAACAATCTTCAAAACTCTCCCTCAAGTTGGAGTTGAGATATCGATGATTATCAACTTGTACATAAATGAGTTTTGAAACCTTAATTTTTTAATTGATTTTGTGAAGCAGTGGCTAGTTGATCCTTAATAGGTACAAACAAAGTAGAAATCACCTTAGCCTAAACCTTGTCCCTAATGAAGTGATAATTTATTTCAATATGTTTTATTTTTTAATGAAACATGGGATTAGTATCAATATAAATAGTTGTCCAATTGTCACAAAATAAATCAATAAGATTTTCTTCATAAAATGTTTTTAACATGAGCTTTTATCCAAATAAGTTCACACATAATTGAAGACATTGATCCATGCTCTGCTTTTATATTGAATTGTGCAACAACGCTTTGTTTATTTTTTCTTCATGTAATTAAATAACCACCAACAAAATTGCAAATACTAGTTGTAAACCTTCTGTCAGGTGGACAGCCTGCCCAATAAGTATCTCAATATTCTAGAATCTTTAAATTCACATTACACTTCATTAACACTCTTTTTTAGGAAAACTTTTAAGATACGGGAAGATTCTATTTACAGCTTTCATATGGATGAAATAGGTTATGCATGAACTGACCAAAAAAACGGCTTGAGTAATGTGTAGACAGATAATATTGAGATATATAAGTCATCTAACCAATTGTTGATACAACCTAACAGTTTTAATAGGCTTTTCCATCTTTTCAGTAAGGGGAACAATGCAGTTGATTTGAGTATTAATGGGCTGTACAACTAACTTTAATGTTTCCTTGATCATATCTAAGACTTGTTTTCTTTACGAGAGAAAAAATTTCTTTTTTAGAAAGGCTACTTGTATACCTAAAAGAATTTCAATTTTTCAACATCTTTATTTCAAATTGTATCTTAAGATTATACTTTAGTTGCAATTGGCTTGATCATCATTGCCAGTGACTATAATATCATCAATATATACTAAAATAATCATCATTTTTTAGCTTTTTTTCTTGCTAAACATAATGTAATTAGCATAGCCTCGTTCATATCCAAGGGCAGTTAAGGCTGACCTTAGTTTTTAGATCCAAGCTCTCAGCGATTATTAAAGCCTTGACTTACATATTACATTGTGCTCCCCACTCAGGGATGTCCGAGAAAGTTTTATATACACTTCCTTGTGAAGATCTCCATGTAAAAAGGTATTTTGTATATCTAATTGACGTAGAGGCCACTCATGACATATAGAGATCATCTTAGTGATGAATACAAAAGTTCTTTGATAATCGATACCATTAGTATAAGTAAAACATTTTGTAATTAACCAATCTAGCTTTATATCTTTCTAAAGTGCCATCACATTTGTATTTAATTTTGTAACCTCATTTGCTTCCCACGGATTCTTTTTCATTTGGACAAGTGCTTTATTTTCTTAGGTGTTGGATTTGTCAAAAGCAGCTAATTCCTCATCTATAGCTTTTCTCCCTTCAACTTGTGATCATGCCTCAACACAACTATCATGTTCGACATAAGTGGAGATAAAGCTTAAGAATGCTACATGTTATTTGAGAAATTTTCAATAAAGACGCGATTAGATTGAATAAACAACTTAACACATAAAATTAGATAAATGAACAAGAAGACGTATGACTCTTTTTTCTTTTTTTTTTGTAAAATAATAGGTGTTGAGGTGTGGAGCTTCATCTTGACCATGCTGCTCGACCGCTCAAGGGTTCGCTCGACTCAAAGTCCAGCGTGTGATGTTTTTCTTGGTCGTGGTGCTCCACTAGTTGAGGCCCATGCTCGACCGGTTGAGTGGCTCACTCGACTAGTCGAAGTTACGCAGATTTTGCGCGAATTTGGTGCGGACTGCATAAATTTGAGGTGATTTCGCAAGAGTGCAGAAAGGAAGTTGCTTAAACTATAAATAGGAGTTCCTAGGGTTATTATAGTGTATTCTAAGGTATATGCAAAGGGTTTTTTCTATACATTCAAGGAAAAAAGGTTAGTATATTGCTTGTAATTTCATTTTCTTCATAGTGGAAGTTTGCACCCGTAGTTTTTTTACCCTTATTGGAGTTTTTCTACGTATATTTTGTCTTGTGGTTTGTTGGTATACTTTGATTCTACTTCTAGATTATATTTTTTCTTGTTTATCATTTATGGGTGAGACCAGAGATTGAATCTTGGTTCACTAGCGTTGTTGGCATACTGTGTAACAACCGATATCAAAGTTATTGATTTAGTTCAAGTGGGAGCGATGACGAAAGAAGGGAATACTAGAATTGAGAAGTTTGATGGTTCAAACTTTTCCTTTTGGAAGATGCAGATGGAGGATTATTTGTATCAGAAGGACCTCTATATTCCTATAGGAGGAAAAGAGAAGAAACAAGAGAAGATGATAGATAATGAATGGTCTTTATTGGATCGGAAGGCTTTAGGAACAATTCGACTCTCTTTGTCTAAGAGACTCGCCTTCAATATATCCAAGGTGAAGACCACGAAAGAATTAATGGAAGCCTTAGCTACGATGTATGAGAAACCCTCGACGTCTAACAAGGTTCATCTTATGAAACAACTATTGTAACGTCCCAGAAAAATCCGTACAAAGACCCGAGTACCACCTCAGGCAGAAATCACTCAGGACCAAATCTTTTAGAAATTAAACAGAATTGACTAAATGCAAAACTAGGTTAGCTATGAAATTAGCTTGAACCACTTTAAATATGATCTGTAAGACCCAAAACATGCAAAATCATTGACACTACTTTACCCTGAAATCTAGAATCAATCTCTAAACCCGGTTGCTCTCAGGAGCATCTTGAAACTCCGTATCGGACCTGGACCACACGTCGAAAGTCGATGACCGCGAAACTATACGAATATGACCGCTTTACTGGGCTTGACAACCATCTCAGAAATCAAGTCCTAATTGTGTCCAGAAACGCACAACTTGAGCCCTGAGTGAAGTGTTTGAGAAACGCGAATATCTTTAGAAAATGTACTCAGATTTAAGTAAATTGAGCAGTTCACTTGCGGGCCAATTCTAAGGTTTCAGACCGTCAGAATCTGACCCAAATACACCTTCGGATCAGGAAAAATTTCATACACAGGTCCATGTACTCGTGGCCCTGATCAAGCGATGATGACCGTTGAACTGAAACTGGTTCGCCACGGTCGATCCACAAATCCGATCGGACCGAAACCCTAACTTGACCTAGATCCAATGTCAGGGAGCTTAAGTCTGACCGCACGCAGAAAGGGGGCCTCCAGAAGTGCTTTATTGGATCGAAACAGCCCCTATTTGACTATAACCTAAGTATACCATGACCCTAGGGCTATTCCCATCAGTTCTGGGCCTATATAAGGGCCTTAAATCCTCTCTCTTCCTTCACATACGATTTTGCAACCCTAGGAGAGAGAAGAGAGCAAAGAGAGAAGGAAAAAGAGAAAGTGTGAGAGGAAGTGGGAGATTATTCCTGGGATCTTTCCCGGCCACTCCATGTGCTTTACCACCTCGTCTGTATCGTTATTCCGGCGATTCCGACTCCGTTAGTAGGTAAGAAATCTTAAACCTAATCTGTTTTGAGGATACAAGTAGAGTAAATACTGAGGTAGCTAACCTATTTTATGCTATAGGTTATCGTTGTGCCGTGAACGAGGACTTAGTGTTTAAACTGAGTTCGTTACGAGTCTACCGACGAAAGGTGCGGACTATAAATGTTTAGGTTATGGTTTTCAAGGCTTTCAAAGTCAGTTAATGATTTATGACTGACTTGAATGCTATCACATGCTTAGTTACGAGGTTTCCCACACTTTATACGTATATATGAACTTTGTTGAACATGTTGTATTTCATGTGTTTGTTGATATGCTTGAATGAGTATGGAATTGAGATTCGTGTTTGCTATGATTATTCGTCGTGAATATATGGCCGTTATGCGTGTGACAACTCCTTGGTGAAAGGAATTGTCCTAATTCCTGTTATCGCCAACATACGTTACGTATATTATAGTGTGTTGTCTAAGTGTTTGTTGAAATGACTGAATGAGTATGGAATTTAGATTTGTACTTGTCATGATTATTAACGATGAATATGTGCTTGTTGAGTACGTGGCACTTGCCATTATATATGTTATATCTAGTCTAATTTGTGTATGTTGAAATGTATAGCCTATGTGTTTGATAAAATGCCTCAATGAGGACATACCTGTTGAAATGCATGAAATGAGGGTGTTGAGATAAGATTCTCATTTTCCTTAACAATGGTTATAGTTTCCTTTATGTATCCTATATTATTACTACGTGCTTTATGGTTGAATGCTTATGTATGCTAATATGTACACTATGCGTTTGTTGAAATGCTCAAATTAAACTTATATTTAAGTTGGTTGCTACATGCTATTTTGGACTAGCACATATGTATTCCTATCTTATTTGAAGTGCGTTTGGGGCTACGATGTAGTCCAGGCAATCGATAACGGATCTTGATTTGGTGGCTGAGGTCGTTTCGCCACACAGGACGTGTTCGATGAATCCGAGCCGTACTTTGGTTGTTGACAGTGGTTAGGCAACACGGAGTACTTACGCACTTCATATCGATCAACTCGAGGTGTACTCGTACTAATAGAGGTCGTTAAGTAACCCGATTAGCCAAATGTATGTTCACCATGTATGGACGCTCCTACTTGAATCTAAGGTACCAACTTACCAATGAAAAGCCCATTTAACCATGGCACTACGATCCGCTAAGACTCATGAGTCGGGCATGGTGGTATGGGACACCGTGGTTGAGCTGTCGGCCTACGCTAGGGCGACGAGCCTCCCCATACTGACCAGTGAGCAACCCAGACTCCGAGCTGAATATGGTGGTATGACACACTGTATTCGAGCTGTCAGCCTCCATTTGCGCAGCCTGGCTGTGGTCCCTAGTTGGGTCGGTGACGAGCTTTCAAAAATAGACTGCCAGTTGGTAGGGCGTTGGTGGAGTGACCTCGAGTATGAAATAGGCCTACTCCAGTGCAGCCTGGTTGTGGTTCCCAGTCGAGTCGATGACGAGCCTACGAAAATAGAATGCCAGTTGGTAGGGCATTGGTGGTAGTGACCTGAACTTGCCTATCGTATGTGATTAACTAGGATTGACGACCCGAAATGGATCATTGTTTGGGTTACTGATATAAAGGGACTAATAAGAACTTGGTAAGCACGCTCATGCACTACGTTGCATGTGTCGTTTAGTGTTGGGTAGAGCACTAAGGAAGTGACTCACATGCGTGATCGTGAAATGAAGATTACAGAGGGAGTGCAGGCGAGGGCGTACATCATTTATACATACCATTTTTGCATTAATCAGAGTACTTAGGGATGTGTAATTGTATTGCTTTATCATTACTACTTGACTAAATTGATAACATGTTAACCTTTGCTTTATAGTTCCACTGAGTTGATCACTCACTCTCACGTTACGAGACGGTGTTTTAAAAACCAACCAGATCCTGTCTTAGTTGCAGGTGGAGGCGATGCCTCTGAGGTGGAGCCCGACTACGAGGATGACGAGGAGGCATTCTCTTACATGCAATTTTCAGGCGGGTTCATGTGAGCCGTGTCCTAATCGACGGGGATCTCTGGGTTATTGACTAGATGTCATTACACTTGCTATTTTGTCTTTTTGAAACACACATTTATATTCATTTTTGGTCCATTTTAGGAAGTATACATGTATATATTTAACCTGGTAGCATGTTCACACTCTGGATACATACAATAGTTTATATATGTTATATATCTATCACAGTTCTTCCGCTTACATAATTTAACTATCTCTAGAGTATGATATGTTGTTTTAGTGTAATCTCACTCATGTTTAATGCACTAACACGAACAACATTTAATCATCATTATCTATGTTGCATAAGTGATGCGTTAGAACTCGGGAGTGGAGCTCATGCTCGACACCCGATTTTTAGGGCGTTACAAGTTGGTATCAAAGCATGATTTGAATTAAACTGGACCTGGGTTATGGTCACACGACGTACGCTGACGCATTTTGACCTAAGAGGGTTTGATAGAACAAAGAAACAAGCATAGAATTCCTAGTTTCGCCAATCGGCGAAATTAACCGAAATCGGCCGCCGAGATCGGACCTGTACACACCCGTGATCACGTGAAGTGATACCGTATCACCCCTAGACCGTCAATCGATGAGTTTAGACCACGATTTACCCCATCCCAGCCTTAAACAATCTATAAATGCGAATATACATCAGAAGATACTCAAAATGACCCGAAACGACTCAAAATGGAGTCGGGGGCCTAACGGGGCATGTCCAGGGAGACCGAGAGTGGGTCCCACATGTTTTTAGGGTCTAGGGGGCAGGAGGACCTCGCCCCATCGGCGAGCCATTGCCGGTTTATCTAGAGGTCGGCGAGGGCCTCGCCGGTTCCGTGAAGCCTCGTCGCCTGGCGGGCCTGGCCAAGCAGGCCGGTTCGGGCCGACACCTTTAGGGCGTTGTGTGGCCCACTGATGTGTGTTGGGTTGGTTTAAACCCCTCTTAATACTCCCCATCTTCATAACCTATCCCTCCAAGCTCTCTTTTTCTCAAGAAATCACCCAAATCTCCACTCAACCCCCCCCCCCCCCCCCCCCCAAGCACTTCTTCTTCCATTTTCGTGCACCACATACACACCTCTTCAAAACCTTCTTCCACAGTTGTTGCTCGTTTTCTTTCCTTTTCATTTGAGCATCCAAACCCTACTTTGTGTCTCAAATTCGAGGGAACCTAATAAACCATTCTATTTTCCTATTTCCTTCCCTTTTCCATGGCCTTATTCGAGCTTGTTACAGCCATATTCTTGATTTCCACACTTCTTTCTCTCATGGGGAAGAAGAGAGCTCCTTCAAATGAAGCTGGGGCTAGCCGCCTTACCCATTCAAGGAAGCAAAGAGGCGTCGCTGCAGGTTCAAGCATTGATCGAGAGATACGAATGAAGCGGGACCTCGATCCCCAGGCTCCTCTCCCAAGAACCTTGCTGGCTGATTTGTCCCATGGAAGATATGTGGGTTGTAGGGTCCTTTTTGAAGCACATGTGAACAAGAAGCTCTTTAGAGAATACCTGGTGATGGATCGCCTGGTAGAAGCCAGGTGAGGTCCCATATTTGAGGAAAAGTCTTAAGCAAATGTGGGCACTGTCTGAGCCTTCTATGCCCACATTCGAGAGCCTACGTTGGAGCCCTTGCAGTTCAAGATCCCAGTGGTTAGAGATCGGGAGGCAACCTTTGATGTTGGGTTGATAGCTCGGCTTATAAAAATGCCGCTTGACGAGGTCCATGCAAGCGAGAAGAATCTGAAGAGTGCACGTGAAAGGGATCACCGCACGCGTTTCCTTTGTGGCCGACTGGTTCATTGGCAGCCAAACAATAGTCTCCTGGCATCTAATATGACAGATGACTTTCGCCTGCTTCACCACATTTTCACGTTTAACGTCTACCCCAGGTTGAGCAATCACAGCTAGTACACGCGCCTTATAGTAGATTTTCTGTACCAAGTGAGACAGGGAGAGAAGTTGTGCGTGCCTACGTATGTTCTGCGATAGATAGTTCTTACCACACGCTCTACTAGAATGTCTGATTCTCTCCCATTTGACCGACTCATATGCAAGATTGCATGTGAGTTTGGTTACAGACATGGGGCGGAAATGCCAGTGCCGATCCATTACATCAACGAAACTACTCTCAATCAGATGGAAATTGGGCCACGACAGCGGCAAGCCCGAATTGATGAGAGTGAGGATGAGACAACTAGTGAGGAGTATGGAAGTGAGGAGGAAAGCAGGGAAGAGATAGAGGAGGAATAGGAAGAAGAAGAGGAGGCTCAGGACATGGATGAGAGCTCCCCTCCTACGACACTGGAGCATGACACTGATCAGGCTGCTAGGGAAGTCTGTTTAGCTCAACTTGAGGAGGGTCAGGCTGCCCTGTGACAGGAGATTATCGATACCTGGGCCCTCGTGAAACACAAGTTTAAGAAGGTGACTCACATTTTGAAAATTATCCCGTGTTGCCTGCAGGATAAGGGTGCCCCTCCTTCCTCGCCAGACTCGGATGTCTAGTCATCCATGTCATTGCCTTGTAGCTTGTTTTATTGTTGTTTTAGGATGTCTATATTTTAATGTTAATGGGCCTAATAGTGTAGTAGGTAGAAAGTGTGTTTGTGTTTAGTAGTTTGGGCTTGGCATAGCCGCATGCGTTCCTGTCATAATTCATGTAGAACTTTATTCCATGTATTGTGATAAATTTTGTTTAATGAAATGCACGTGACTCTTTTTGTTGTGAACTGTATAGAATGCTTGAAGAATTGAGTGTTATATGCTAAGTCCCACGAGTTGCATCCTATGTTGTATATAGGGCATGCCACCTAAGAGCACCCGGAGTTCGGCACGTCTCTCCCTGGGTGAATCGTTTGACGGGGCATCTCCCCTAAGCGATAGCCATACGGACCCTAGCTTTGGGCCCAGACTTTGAGATGATGTTGGGTTCACAGTCGACCACTGGCCCCACTAATAGGCCTGCACCTTTTGCACCACCGGTTCTAGAGCAGAACCGGTGCATTTACTTCGACGCCATACATGCCTCAGTCGGCTCCTCCTCCTGATAGGATGGAGTAAATGATGTTGTGGATGCAGCAGCAGCAGATACAGTAGCAACAACAGCAGCAACAGTTTTTCACCACCACCCTACTGAGAACATGAATACCAGAGGACTCTGTGAGCACTTTCAGCGTTTCTGTCCTCCCACTTTTGCGGTACTCACAGACCCAAGGAGGCTAATTGCTGGCTAGATCGTAACTCTGAGTTATTGAAGCCGCTACACTGTACTAAGGCAGAACAAGTTGAGCTAGCCACCTATATGTTCGAGAAAGAGGCTAGTTTATGGTGGGACAGCATCCTACAATCAGTTTCCACAGGACATGTGTGGACCTGTGATGCTTTTAAGACATACTTCCATGGGAAGTACTTTTCTCTCACTTATCGTAATAAAGGAGGGTGAGTTTCTCCGCCTCCGACAAGGAGGGATGACTGTGTCAGAATATGAGAACAAATTTATAGAGCTAGCCAAATATGCTCCTTTGGTACTAATAGATGAACCGATGAAAATGCAGCATTTTTCAGATGGGTTGCAGCCCGATATCCACTCTAAGATGTGTTGCGCTAGCATTCCCAATTACGTCGATCTAGTCAACATGTCTCTATGAGCCGAACAAGATGGAGACAGAGTTTCTCAAACACGTATACCAATGGGCCCGAAGCCTCGGCCTAAATTGCAGCACCGACCAATCCTAGGTAAGAGGTCACATGTAAACTCGCGTCCCAGGCCCATGGCTCTGCCGACTCGGCAAGGCGAACAAAGCGTTGGTGTACCTACTGCAATAAAGGGGGACACACTGACCCCTTCTATTTCACTAAGATGAAAGACAACGGTGTCACGTCATCTCGAAAGATCGACCGTCAGCCGTCACAAGGTATAACGACTCCATCCCCACGATCTGCACCACCAGCGCAGCCATATTACCGACCGCCTGTACCTCAGAATAGGCCACCTCAACGACGTATGGCAGTGCAACCAAACCATCCTCAATAAGCTCGTGTGCATGCACTTGTAACTGAAGCACCTGAGTCAACAACTACAACACCTTTAACCTTTGAGGTCGCTGCCCACATTCAAGGTACACATGTATTCCTGTTGGTAGACACTGGATCTATTAAATCAAGTCATATGAAAGAATAGGCCTAACAAAGGAGTACTATACACATTATAAAAATAACATGGTAACTAGAGGTGACAAATATGTTGTAAATAATAGAAGGGTCGAACAGAGAATTTCTACAATTTCGAGTTGCCAATAGACTAGTGATATCTTTTCATATTAAAGATTAGTATGTGGTGTCTATTTAGGAATTATTTATAATCATACTAGGAATTATCCTGTGATTAAATTTGATTATACGTGCAGATATTTATATTTTTAGTTGTTTTTGTACAATTAAACTAGAACCCTCAGGTAGGATCGAGTTTCATAGTTTAATACTCCGTAAGCTCATGTTAGAGGCGGACTACCGTAAAATGTTACAAGTTTCTTATTCCCTCGTAAATTCAAGATTTATACCACGTCGAGGAGATGTCCCTCTTTCCTTTCCTGCGGTCTTCTGCTGCCAGCATTCCAAACCTCTAAAATATTTTAGGACTCTCGACTCTTCCTTCCCTCCCGAGGTTCATGAAACCAAAGTGCAATCTGCCCCCTGTCCATATGATCGAAATGGTGACATACAAATATAATTTTAGGAGATTGAAAACCCTTCTAGTATAGTCTTTTGACTATGAGCACCATGGAAGAACTTATTATCTACCAAGTTAAGCATAGGTTAAACAAGAACTCTTATTGAACAAGACCCTAGGGACAACTTTATAGATATGAGGCTTGAACCTCCTAGTAAATTATAATACTCCTTAAATATTTAGGATGATCAAATTTCAGAATTTCAGAACCATATCCCTACGAGGCATTAGCGGCTTAACTCAATTCTCAATCCTGGGTGATTACCAAAGGACTCACTGCTTTGATCGAGTAGAAGACCGGGATCCATCAAGATTAGGAAGGGATGCAACGAGTTGTCTGCCCTGGTCAGGCGGGCAATCGACATATCGGGTTCGAGCCTACCACAACTAACTTTCCGTATTAGCCCAATCATAAAGGGTAGAACATACCACACTTAGGTAAACTTTATTATCAAACACTTAGCACGATAATAATGATTTGGACATTTGTTTTCAAACTTCAAAAGTAAAAACTTTTAAGGGGGGTAGACCAATATGAGCTAGGCTGATGTAGTTATCATATACCCTAACACCTATGTAAACCTTTACGTATTACTCGTAGGCAATTTCGAGGATGAAATTGTTCTTTAAGGGGGGTAGATTGTAACGTCCCGGAAAAATCCGTACAAAGACCCGAGTATCACCTCAGGCAAAAATCACTCAGGACCAAATCCTTTAGAAATTAGACAAAATTAACTAAGTGCTAAACTAGATTAGCTGTAAAATTAGCTTGAACCACTTTAAATATGATCTGCAAGACCCAAAACGTGCAGAATCATTCACGCTACTTTACCCTGATATCTAGAATCAATCTCTAAACCTGGTTGCACTCGGGAGCACCTTAAAACTCCATATCGGACCTGGACTGCACGTCGAAAGTTCGATGACCGCTAAACTATATGAATATGATCACTTTACTGGGCTTGACAACCATCTCGAAAATCAAGTTCTAACAGTGTCCAGAAACGCATAACTTGAGCCCTGAGTGAAGTGTGTGAGAAACCCGAATATCTTTAGAAAATGTACTCAAATTTAAGTAAACTGAGTCATTCGCTTGCGGGCCAATTCTAAGGTTTCAGACCATCAGAATCTGACTCAAATACGCCCTCGGATCAGGAAAAATTTCATACATAGGTCCATGTACTCATGGCCCTGATTGAGCGACGATGACCGTTGAACTGAAACTTGTCCACCACGGTCGATCCACAAATTCGATTGGACTGAAACCCTAACTTGACCTAAATTCAATGTCAATGAGCTTAAGTCTGACCGCACGCAGAAAGGGGGCCTCCAGAAGTGCTCCGTTGGATCGAAGCAGCCCCTATTTGGCTATAACCTAAGTATACCATGACCCTGGGGCTATTCCCATCAGTTCCAGGCCTATATAAGGGCCTTAAACCCTCTCTCCCTTCACATACGATTTTGCAACCCTAGAAGACAGAAGAGAACAAAGAGAGAAGGAAAGAGAGAGAAAGTGCAAGAGGAAGTGGGAGATTGTTCTTGGGATCTTTCCTGGCCGCTCCACGTGCTTTACCACCTCGTCTGTATCACTACTCCGGTGATTGTGACTCCATTGGTAGGTAAGAAATCCTAAACCTAATCTGTTTTGGGGATACAAGTAGAGTAAATGCTGAGGTAGCTAACCTATGTCATGCTATAGGTTGTCGTTGTACCGTGGACGAGGACTTAGTGTTTAAACTGAGTTCGTTACGAGTCTACCAGCGAAAGGTACGGACTATAAATGTTTAGGTTATGGTTTTCAAGTTGTTGATATGCTTGAATGAGTATGGAATTGAGATTCGTGTTTGCCATGATTATTCGTCATGAATATATGGCCGTTATGCATGTGACAAGTACTCCTTGGTGAAAGTAATTGTCCTACTTCCTGTTATCGCCAACATACGTTACGTATGTTATAGTGTGTAGTCTAAGTGTTTGTTGAAATGACTGAATGAGTATGGAATTTGGATTTGTGCTTGCCATGATTATTAACGATGAATATATGCTTGTTGAGTACGTGGCACTTGCCAGGATATATGTTATATCTAGTCTAATCTGTATATGTTGAAATGTGTAGCCTATGTGTTTGATAAAATGCCCCAATGAGAAAATATCTGTTGAAATGCATGTAATGAGGGTGTTGAGATAGGATTCTCATTTCCATTAACTATGATTATAGTTTTCTTTATGTATCCTATATTTATACTACGTGCTTTATGATTGAATGCCTATGTATGCTAATATGTATACTATGTGTTTGTTGAAATGCTCAAATGAAACTTATATTTAAGTTGGTTGCTACATGCTGTTTTAGACTAGCACATATGTATTCCTATTTTATTTGAAGTGTGTTTAGGGCTACGATGTAGTCCAGGCAATCGGTAACGAATCCTGATTTGGTGGCTGGGGTCGTTTCACCACACGGGACATGTTCGATAAATCTGAGCCGTACTTTGGTTGTAGACAGTGGTTAGGCCACACGGAGTGCTTACGCACTTCATGTCGATCAACTCCAGGTGCGCTTGTACTAACCGAGCTTATCTAGTAACCCGATTAGCCTGATGTATGTTCACCATGTATGGACGCTCCTGCTTGAATATAAGGTACCAACTTACCAGTGCAAAGCCCATTTAACCATGGTACCACGATCTGCTAAGACTCATGAGCCGGGCATGGTGGTATGGGACACCGTGGTCGAGCTGTCGTCCTATGCTAGGGCGACGAGCCTCCTCGTAGTGACCAGTGAGCAACCCAGACTCGTGGGCCAAATACGGTGGTATGAGACACTGTATTCGAGTTGTTGGCCTCCATTGGCGTAGCCTAGTTGTGGTCCCCAATCGGGTGGGTGACGAGCCTTCGAAAATAGACCGTCAATTGGTAGGGCGTTGGTGGAGTGACCTCAAGTATGAAATAGGCCTACCCTAGTGCAGCCTGGTTGTGGTCCCCAGTCGGGTCGGTGACGAGCCTTCGAAAATAGAATGCCAGTTGGTAGGGCATTGGTGGTAATGACCTGAACTTACCTATTGTATGTGATTAATTAGGATTGACAACCCTAAATGGATCATTGTTTGGGTTAATGATATAAAGGGCAGTATCTTAACTTCTCAATCCTGCTGTATGAAAAGGACTAATAAGAACTTGGTAAGCACGCTCATGCACCGCATTGCATGTGTCGTTTGGCGTTGGATAGAGCACTGAAGAAGTGACTGACATGCGCGACAGTGAGATGAAGATTGCAGAGGGAGTGTAGGCGAGGGCATGCATCATTTATACATATCAATTTTGCATTAATCAGAGTACTTAGGGATGTGTGATTGTATTGCTTTATCATTACTGCTTGACTGAATTGATAACATGTTAACCTTTACTTTATAGTTTCACTGAGTTGATCACTCACTCCCATATTACGGGACGGTGTTTTAACACCAACCAGACCATATCTTAGTTGCAGGTGGAGGTGATGCCTACGAGGCGGAGACGGACTACGAGGATGACGAGGAAGCATTCTCTTACATACAGTTTTCAGGTGGGTTCATGTGAGCCGTGTCCTGATCGACGGGGATCTCTGGGATGTTGACTAGATGTCACTACACTTGCTATTTCGTCTTTTTAAAACACACATATATATTCATTTTTGGTCCATTTTGGAAAGTATACATGTATATATTCAACCTAGTAACATGTTCACACTTTGGAGACTTACAACAGTTTGTATATGTTATATATCTATCACAGTTCTTCTGATTACGTAATTTAACTGTCTTTGGAGTATGATATGTTGTTTTGGTGGTAATCTCACTCATGTTTAATGCACTAACACGGACAACATTTAATCATCATTATCTATGTTACATAAGTGATGCATTGAAACTCGGGAGTGGAGCTTATGCTTGACCCTCGATTTTTAGGGCGTTACAGCTATTCAACATGAAAATGTCAGATGGTGGAAGCGTGACTGAACATCTAATCAATACAGTCACGAGCCAATTGGAATCCGTTAACATTGTTTTTTAAGACGAGGTCATGGCGTTATTGATCTTGTTCAGTTTGTCAGACAGTTGGAATGGTTTAGTGATTACTATGAGCAATTCTTCAGGGTTAACAAAGCTGAAATTTGATGATGTGACCAGTCTAATTCTCAGCGAAAAATCTAGAAGAAAGACATCAGGAGTTTCAGGGGATTCAAAAAATGCTCTAAACGTTGAAGGAAGAAGAAGATCGCTGAACAAAGGAGGCAATAAACATAGACATTCTAAGTCAAGGAAGAAGTTTAATGGACCTAAAGACAAAGACGAGTGTTGACATTGTGGGAAAAAGGGACACAAAACGTGATTGTAGGGCGCTTAAGAAACAAAAAAGAAGCTCTCAAGGCGGGAAGGATTCAGTGAATCTATCTGAGGAGAGTGACACAGAGGCGTTGATCTTGTCTCTTGATGCGAGGAATGAGTCTTGGGTCTTAGACTTGAGTGCTTCGTTTCATGTCACTTCGTGTAAGGAAGTTTTGCGTGATTATGTGATAGGTGACTTTGGGAGAGTTTACCTGGGTGATTATGAGTCGTGCAGTATTGTTGAAAAAGAAGACGTTCATATAAGTCAGAAAGACGGAACGGTTTTGAAATTGAAGGATGTCAGACATGCACCGAGTTTGCGACGGAACTTGATCTTAGTGGGGTAGTTAACCGATACCGGATATGTGATGACATTCATCAGTGATTCCTGGAAGGTCATAAAATGTAACATCCCGAATTTTCACTGTTTTGGATTTCCAAAAATCCTTGATTTTTTAATTAACTTATACTACCACGTACTGACTATTAGCACTCAACATTAGCTTATATACAAGTTAATTAATCCAAGATTAGCCCAATTTAATAGACCTGACAGGCCGTGATAAGGCCTAGTGCGGGCTGCCAAGCCAGATGGCCTGTTTACACTTAACAACAGCCTATGTGGGCCACCCAGCGACCGAGAAGGGTCAGAAAAATCTAAAACTTTAGAAAATCATATATCTCATGGGCTTGTGGTCCATCGCGGATCGCGGACCCAAGTGGACACCCGTGAAGTACCATCGGCGCTTGCCCAATGCACCCCACCAATACCAGATTAAAATGCACCGACAAAAGAAATCGAGACTCGGGCTTTCCACCGTCGGATTTCTTCCAAATTTACGTGAAGGTTTAATGTATTTTTCAACGCTTGCCAACCAAATTTGGGCCCCGATCGTGGCACGATGACCGTTGATCGCGAATCGGACCCGTACGACCAAACCCCGCATCCGTTCGTTCCCAAATTTTGTAAGGCCCCTCATTGGGCCATGAACCACTTATCCTGTAAATTTCATGGCCAGAGGGCCATCAGAAATGCTCCAATCACCAAAATGGGCCTCCCAGGGCCACTTAAAGGTCGGAAACGCTTGCTCAGATCATATATCCGTTCATCCGTTCGCCTTCAATTTTTGCATGGGCCCCAATCGGGCCATAAGGCACCTACACACCGAATTTGGTGGCCAGAGGGGTGATAGGGCCCTAGATCCTAGAAAGACCCTCCCATAAGTCTAGTATAGTAAAAACCTAGCCCTTGGGGCCATTTACACCAAACCTGGCATTATAAAAAGGCCCCATTTGGGCACCCCCTCTCCCCATACGATTTTGCCCTAGAGAAGAAAAGAGAGAAGAGAGAAAAGGGAGAAGAGAAAGAGGAGAAAGGAGAAGAAAGAGAGAGGGAAGAAGACAAGGTGGACCCTAAATCAAGGTGGGGCCTAAGGGAATCAATCTCTCCTCTCCCTACACCTTCTTCAAGGGGAAACACATCCGAAAATCGGCCTCTTCATCTCATGGATCGTTTAGGTAAGACCCAACCCTCTTTTCTTTGAAAACCCTTGTAAGGAGGGGGGTTTTGCTTGTAAATCTAACATGTGAAGTTGTTTTAGAGATTCCGGCCGATCTACCGCAAAGCCCTCTTTCCTAGGATGTTTTTCCCAAGCCTCTAACGACCCTAGGTGCGGACTATTGTTCTTAGGTGGCCTAGCACCAATTATAATACTAGCTTAATGATTTTGGATGCTTGATTGGTACATTTGAAAGCCTAGAGAATCCTAGGAATTATAGGTTCTTGAAATTGTATGGATGCACATGATGTTCTTCATAATGTTATTGTTGTTCACATGATTTTCATGAATGGATGATAATATGCTTATGCCGTGTCATTCTTTCACATGTTATTGATCCATGTTGTGTATGCTTCTATTACCCTTATGTATATGATGGCTTGAGATGGAGGAAGTGCGTAACTTCCTCACCCACACCCACACACCTCACATGCACTATATTACTTGATTGCTTGCTAGAACATCTAATTCGTATGACTGAGATGCGTGAGTATGATGATGACATACTAGTGATAGTCCTGTATAGTTGGCTTGTTAAGGTTGGCCCTCACTATATTGGGTTGGTCAGAAACATGAGGAGAGCGAAGGCGACTCCAAGGGTAGGACCGCCGAGGCTAAACCCGTGAGTTTGGACGGACGTGTTCGGGGTGGCCGTAGTTTGACTACATGGGTCTCTCGTGCCCGAGGTCGCTCGTCTCACGCTCGCCCGACTAGTGCGGTCAGCCTACAATCCGATCAACCCCGTTTTGTTAACCCCGTGTGCCCACATATGAATGGAATCGAACCACCCCGCAACCATTGTAGCCCATTAAAAATCCACTTGAAATCGGTCCACGCCCCTCGTGAGCCGGCATGGTGGAATGGGACACTATGTCCGAGCCGTCGGCCCTACGTCCGGGGTACCGCGCCTCCCCGTAGTGACCGCGAGCGATCCCTTCCTTTCGGCACTCCTCATGTGCTTGGTGTCGGGGATGAGGAACCCGACGGGATCACGGACCGCGAGGTCTCGACCTCACGCATTGATGGGGTCTTGGCCTCGCAACAGTTTAGGGCATTGATACGCAGGGTGAATCAGAATCCCCAACCTGCTGGATGAATGAACTTAATTAATAACTCGGCTAACACGATCGCATTGCACGCATTAGTTAGGATGGCGACTCGGAAGTCGAGGTCGCTCTAAGGGAGTGTTGTCATATGCGATCGTTAGATGGAGTCGCTTGAGGGAGTGTTGTGGCGAGGGCATGCATCATATCATCCCGCATGCATGCATTTTAAATAAGAGTTATTAGGTGTTGATGATTGTCTGCTTTTCATTAAGTTCATATTACAATTGATGTCTGTTGTAACTTGAGACCAATAGTTTACACTGAGTTGATCACTCACTCCCACTCTGGGACGGTGTTTTAAAACACCAACCAGACCCATTCATAGATGCAGGTAACTCAGGGCATGAGGAGCCTGGCGAGGTGAGCTTGGACGAGGAGGATGGACTCTCCTACTTGCAGCTGATGGGCGGCTCTCCATCGGCTTGATCGGGCTGAATTTAGATTTGCTGAGCCGCGGGCTCAGCTTTACTCTTTTTGGACTAGCCTTCTTTTGTTATTCTGTTGGGCAACGCCTTGGGCGACCCTTTATTATTTTAGACCTGTATATGTGTGGGATATCCTTCATTTCAGTAGACTGGTGTGATTGTGCTTCATGCCTCAGGTAATTCCAAATTATGTCGTTAAATTTGATTAATCATTAAAAAACCATAACTGCATGATAAGTGACACTCGGGAACTCGGGAGTCGAGTCTATACACGACCCCCGATTTTCCGGGGCGTTACAGATGGTATCAGAGCAATAGTTTGGAATTCCTTGGGCCATGGGTCATGAGCTCGCTAACGCGTCCGCTGACTTGAGAAGATACGGATTAGACGACACAATATGGACTTAGAACGCTAGGAATCATCTTAGATCCTGAACCAACGACATTAGACGAAAGAAAGGACTTGCAAGGGGTTAGGAATGGGTTGTGAGAGGGGAAATCCGAGGGTCTTAACCTGGCGGCGAGATTCGACTCGATTAACTAGAATGTTTAGCTTGTTAGTCCACCAAATTCCTAGGACCCATGGGGCCAACTGAGATAGGTGGGATTTGGGTGAAATGAATGTTAGAGTAACGAGTAATGTAGGTGTAAAGTATTGTCCATGGGATGAGCGCATCCCTTATTCCATGATGCCCTGTTGAAATGTATCCAATTAAAGGTAAATTTTGGGTTTCCTTCTGAAATCTACTTAGAAAGTTCATCATCAAGGGATTTGGAAATCCCATATTACACCTCCTAACACAAGGCTCATCTAGCAAAGCCTAGGAAACTAATCTTAAATCCCATCCCACACTCATTCTAGACATGTCATTCCCAATCTTGAGTTAGGATTGGCATTGAAATCCCATTTAGTATAGCTTAGTGCCGCTAACTAGACAGGCCTAAGTCGAAATCCCTCTTTCCAGCATATCTCCTTAAATATTCACCTGACAACACCCTATTCTTGAACTTCCCTAGTACATTGGTAGAAACGAGTCGGAAATCGAAGGATTTGACGGTCGGAAACATTGTTCTAGACCAAATGAGTGAATATTGGACCAATTTTAGTGGTTTTGACCTATTTGGGGGTAAAGAGTTAAGGAGTGAACGAAAATTTACCGAAAATAGTGAAACTGGAGAAAAACTGGTTTTTGGCCCCTAAATGGGAGGAATCTCATGAAACTAATAGGTCTATTGTGTATATCAGCTCGTTCTACCCCAAATTCATATATGGCACGTCGAACAACTCATTCCGGTTTACGAGATATGACCATTGCAAGGAGCCCCTGCCAGGAAGCCAGAGGACCGCTTGGCCACCCCGCCGGTGGTCCAGAGATCCGCGTGGCCACCCCGCCGACCCGCGTGGCTGCCCCGCCGACCCGCGTGGCCACCCCGCCGATAAGTGTTCCCCGCCAAAATTTCTGTGATTTTTAGTCAACTTCAAAAATTCATAACTCCTTCGTTACAACTCCGATTTAGGTGATTAAAAGCCAGATTGAAGCTTGATGAGTCTAGTTTTATATAAAAATAAGAAAAAAATAAAATAAAAATTTTAATATAGTTAAAATTAAGATGTTCTACCAACTGTCCAAAAATTTTAAAATTCAGGCAACTATTTTTCCTAGAATTTTAATAATTTATTTACAACTCCAAATGATATGAAATTTGGTGAGATGACTTAAAACTTGATAATAAATCATTATAAAAATTTAAAAAAAATAATCCAGTTACTAAAAGTATAAGAAACATTACAAGAAGATGGGTCCCCTCATCCCTTTCAATGTTCACACGAGTGGGGCCCATTTCCCTTGCTATGTGGGACTATCTAGAGTCCATAAAACATTTCTACTACGCCCATTACCCTCCACCATCCCTTCTAAACCCTAGGAAGACCTCCCCTCCCCCATTCTCAAACAAAACCTTAAACCCACCTTCTCTTTCTTCCAACCACATATCACACTCCATTCATCCATTCTTCAAATCCTAAGCCCTTCATTCAAATCCCTCCCATCCAACCAACTCCCACCAACATTCACACCCTTTCAACATTCTTCAAACCCTCTCCAAACTTCATTTCCAAGATCCACCAAGCTTAACCCATACTCATTCTAAAACCCAATTCCCCTTCAAATTTCCTACTCAAAATCCCCTACTTCTAACCCATCTTCTCCTTCTTCTTCACATCCTCGTATCTCCCTACTTCATTCTTTCCTTTCCTCTCCTTCCACTACTCTCTATTGCCCCAACCCATCTCCAAACCCATTTCTTTTTGGGCTTGTTTCCACCCACTCCTTAAGGTCCATCTTCCTTAAGAAACCATCATTCTCTCATTTCACATCCATCTCCCTAACCCATCTCCACCCTCTCATTTCCAAAAATCCCACATCACAAAACCCAACAACAACCATCCACATTCAAATCCATTCCTCCCCATTCCAAGACCATACTCAACTTCAAATTTCTAAACCCATTCCATCCTCATTTCCCCAAACTCCCTTCAACAAATCCATTTCAAACCCATTTCCTATTTGCACATTCTCAACAACTATCCATTTTACCGAGGGGAATGACATTCCTAAGCAACCGTTGCTTTCTTCTTCTCCATTAGGTAATTCTTTCCCTCAAGGGGAAGAAGTACCCCATCTTTGCCAAATCGTAAGAGTAGTAGCGTAACCTTTTCGATAATTAGTAGTTTGCTTTAAGTCGATTAGGTCTACCCGCTTGTGTTGAAAGATAGTTAGGACGTTTACTTGACTAAGTTGTTTTTTTTCCTTATGTTTGGAATGTTTAGAAAACTACGTAATCCATGTTGTATGATGTAACTAGCCATACTAATGGCACTTTGAATTTAATATGAATGTATGGATTATTTTTGAATTATATTATCGCCTTATAAATGCTTGTATGAATGATTGTCTTACTGCGTTCATCTTAACGTTATTAGCACTCTAAACCACCAGAATACCTTAAAACTTTCGATTCTTCCTTTCCTGTTAAAATTTATGAAACCAAAACGTGATTTGCTCATAACTCACTAACCATAGGATCAAAATGGTAATGTCAATAAGAACCTTAAGGTCATGAAAACCTCTCTAAGATAGTCGTTTGATCATAGACACTGCAGGAGACTCACCACCCACTAAAATACTATAAATATGAAACTTCAAATTTTATTTTATTTTTTTTAATGAAATTTTTTTTTATCTTCTAAATGTTAAGGATAATCGGACTACGGAATTACGGAAGTATACGCTGCTGAAGCATTCGCGCTTGACCCAATTCTCAATCCCTGAGCGACTACCAACGGACTCACTGCTTTGGACTGAAAGCGTAAGACCAGATCTACCAGGACTAGGAAGGAATGCAACGATCTTTCTGCCCTGGTCAGACAGATAATCGATGTATGGGATCAAGCCTACCACAACTGTCTTTCCGTTTTAGCCCAATCATGAAAGAGTAAAATATACCACCATTAGGTAAACTTTACCAACAACCACTTAATACAATAATAATGATTTTGACATTTGTTTTTAAACCTCAAGTGTGAAAACTTTTAAGGGGGGTAGAATATAATAAGGAAGACTAGTACAGTTAGTATGTACCCTACCATGCATATAAACCTCAAATCAATAAAAATTAGGCAAACGAAATGATAATATTTTTAGTTATTACCCTTAGGCAATTTCGGGGATGAAATTATTTTTAAGGGGGGTAGATTGTAACATCCCGAATTTTCACTGTTTTGGATTTCCAAAAATCCTTGATTTTTTAATTAACTTATACTACCACGTACTGACTATTAGCACTCAATGTTAGCTTATACACGAGTTAATTAATCCAAGATTAGCCCAATTTAATAGACCTGACAGGCCGTGATAAGGCCTAGTGCGGGCTGCCAAGCCAGATGGCCTGTTTACACTTAACAACAGCCTATGTGGGCCACCCAGCGACCGAGAAGGGTCAGAAAAATCTAAAACTTTAGAAAATCATATATCTCACTGGGCTTGTGGTCCATCGCGATCGCGGACCCAGTGGACACCAGAAGTACCATCCGGCGCTTGCCCAATGCGCCCACCAATGCCGATTAAAATCGCACCGACAAAAGAAATCGAGACTCGGCTTTCCACCGTCGGATTTCTTCCAAATTTACGGTGAAGGTTTAATGTATTTTTCAACGCTTGCCCACCAAATCGGGCCCCGATCGTGGCACGATGACCGTTGATCGTGAATCGGACCCGTACGACCAAACCCCGCATCCGTTCGTTCCCAAATTTTGTAAGGCCCTCATCGGGCCATGGACCACTTATCCTCAAATTTCATGGCCAGAGGGCCATCAGAAATGCTCCAATCACCAAAATGGGCCTCCCAGGGCCACTTAAAGGTCGGAAACGCTTGCTCAGATCATATATCCGTTCATCCGTTCGCCTTCAATTTTTGCATGGGCCCTAATCGGGCCATAAGGCACCTACACACCGAATTTGGTGGCCAGAGGGGTGATAGGGCCCTAGATCCTAGAAAGACCCTCCCATAAGTCTAGTATAGTAAAAACCTAGCCCTTGGGGCCATTTACACCAAACCTGGCATTATAAAAAGGCCCCATTTGGGCACCCCCTCTCCCCATACGATTTTGCCCTAGAGAAGAAAAGAGAGAAGAGAGAAAAGGGAGAAGAGAAAGAGGAGAAAGGAGAAGAAAGAGAGAGGGAAGAAGACAAGGTGGACCCTAAATCAAGGTGGGGCCCAAGGGAATCAATCTCTCCTTTCCCTACACCTTCTCCAAGGAGAAACCCATCCGAAAATCGGCCTCTTCATCTCATGGATCATTTAGGTAAGACCCAACCCTCTTTTCTTTGAAAACCCTTGTAAGGAGGGGGTTTTGCTTGTAAATCTAACATGTGAAGTTGTTTTAGAGATTCCGGCCGATCTACCGCAAAGCCCTCTTTCCTAGGATATTTTTCCCAAGCCTCTAACGACCCTAGGTGCGGACTATTGTTCTTAGGTGGCCTAGCACCAATTATAATACTAGCTTAATGATTTTGGATGCTTGATTGGTACATTTGAAAGCCTAGAGAATCCTAGGAATTATAGGTTCTTGAAATTGTATGGATGCACATGATGTTCTTCATAATGTTATTGTTGTTCACATGATTTTCATGAATGGATGATAATATGCTTATGCCGTGTCATTCTTTCACATGTTATTGATCCATGTTGTGTATGCTTCTATTACCCTTATGTATATGATGGCTTGAGATGGAGGAAGTGCGTAACTTCCTCACCCACACCCACACACCTCACATGCACTATATTACTTGATTGCTTGCTAGGAACATCTAATTCGTATGACTGAGATGCGTGGAGTATGATGATGACATACTAGTGATAGTCTGTATAGTTGGCTTGTTAAGGTTGGCCCTCACTACATTGGGTTGGTCGTCAGAAACATGAGGAGAGCGAAGGTGACTCCAAGGGTAGGACCGCCCGAGGCTAAACCCGTGAGTTTGGGCGGACGTGTTCGGTGGTCGTAGTTTGACTACATGGGTCTCTCGTGCCCGAGGTCGCTCGTCTCACGCTCGCCCGACTAGTGCGGTCTCCAGCCTACAACTGATCAACCCTGTTTGTTAACCCTGTGTGCCCACATATGAATGGAATCGAACCACCCTGCAACCATTGTAGCCCATTGATAATCCACTTGAAACTGGTCCAAGCCTCGTGAGCCGGGCATGGTGGAATGGGACACTATGTCCGAGCTGTCGGCCTACGCTGGGGTACCGCGCCTCCCCGTAGTGACCGCGAGCGATCCCTTCCTTTCGGCACTCCTCATGTGCTTGGTGTCGGGGATGAGGAACCCGACGGGATCACGGACCGCGAGGTCTCGGCCTCACGCATTGATGGGGTCTTGGCCTCGCAACCAGTTTAGGGCATTGATACGTAGGGTGAATCAGAATCTCCAACCTGCTGGATGAATGAACTTAATTAATAACTCGGCTAACACGATCGCATTGCACGCATTAGTTAGGATGGCGACTCGGAAGTCGAGGTCGCTCTAAGGGAGTGTTGTCATATGCGATCGTTAGATGGAGTCGCTTGAGGGAGTGTTGTGGCGAGGGCATGCATCATATCATCCCGCATGCATGCATTTTAAATAAGAGTTATTAGGTGTTGATGATTGTCTGCTTTTCATTAAGTTCATATTACAATTGATGCCTGTTGTAACTTGAGACCAATAGTTTACACTGAGTTGATCACTCACTCCCACTCTGGGGACGGTGTTTTAAAACACCAACTGGACCCATTCATAGATACAGTAACTCGGGGCATGAGGAGCCCGGCGAGGTGAGCTTGGACGAGGAGGAGGGACTCTCCTACTGCACCGATGGGCGGCTCTCCATCGGCTTGACGGCCGACTTAGATTTCTTGCCGAGCCGCGGGCTCACTTACTCTTTTGGACTAGCCTTCTTTTGTTATTCTCATATAACGCTTGGGCGACCCTTTATTATTTTGGACCTGTATATGTGTGGGATATCCTTCATTTCAATAGACTGGTGTGATTGTGCTTCGTGCCTCAGGTAATTCCAAATTATGCCGTTAAATTTGATTAATCATTAAAAAACCATAACTGCATGATAAGTGACACTCGGGAACTCGGGAGTCGAGTCTATACA
This sequence comes from Magnolia changhungtana, assembly GCA_030180095.1. Taxonomy (NCBI): domain Eukaryota; kingdom Viridiplantae; phylum Streptophyta; class Magnoliopsida; order Magnoliales; family Magnoliaceae; genus Magnolia; species Magnolia changhungtana. The sequence continues at coordinate 222,108 of JASAUF010000388.1, forward strand.
CGACCCCCGATTTTCCGGGGCGTTACATAAAAGGTGCCTTGGTGATATCTCGAAGCAAGAAGAAATGTACTTTGTACATGACTTTAGGATTGTATAGTTCACTCGCAGTCCAATCAAATGGAATGAATGGGCAGTTATGGCATCAGAGGTTAGGACATATGAGTGAGAAATTGATGAAAGTGCTATTGTCAAAAGGGAAGCTACTAGGGCTAAAATCTATTGATTTGGAATTCTGTGAGGACTGTGTGTATGGCAAGCAGAAGAGGGTGAGCTTCAAGAAAACAGAATGCACCGCAAAGACGCATTTGTTGGAGCTTGTACACACTGATGTGTGGGGACCGACACAGGTATCATCTCTTAGCGATTCACGTTATTTTACTTCTTTTATTGATGATGTTAGTAGAAAACTATGGGTCCATTTCTTAAAGCACGAAGCTAATGTATTTGATGTATTTAAGAGGTAAAAAGTAATGGTAGAAAACAAGACAGGTAAAACAGTAAAATGTCTTAGATCAAATAATGAAGGAAAATACTGTGATAAGAGGTTTAAAGACTATTGTGCAGCAAATGAAATCAAACATCATAAAATGATTCCAAGGACACCACAGCAGAACGGTGTGGCTGAGCGCATTAATAGGACTATCCTTGAGCGCGCCAGGAGTATGAGGTTACATGTAGAGTTACCCAAGACATTTTGGGTAGATGTTGTGAATACTGCCGCATATCTCATTAATAGAAGTCCCTCAGCACCATTAGATGGTGGGCTATTAAAAGAAACGTGGACCGGGAAAGAAGTGAACCTTACACATCTCAAAGTGTTCGGTTGCACTTCATATGTTCACATTGATGCATAGCACAGAAATAAGCTGGATACAAAGTCCAGGAAGAGTTGGAAGAGTATTCTTCAATGAAAAAGTGATATAGAGAATATGAAAATCATTAGAAGCAAAGACATATTCTTCAATAAAAAAGTGATGTATAGGGACAGTGTGCAACAAAATAAGGCCGATGAGAAAGAATTCGTAAAGTTGGAAGAGTTACCGGACACGGGTGTTACAGTGCCACAGGATAAGCAAGCAAAGGAGCATAATGAGGTAGAGCAGTAGACATCAATTGTGAGAAGGTCTACTCGAGAGAAGAGACCCAAGGTCCGATACTCACCCTCCTTACATTATCTACTGCTGACAGATAATGGTAAACCAGAGTGTTTTGAAGAGGCATTACAGTTAGATACACGTGTTAAGTGGGAGCAGGCAACGGATGATGAGATGGACTCTCTTGGGTCAAATCGTACATGGGAGTTAGTCACTCTACCTAAGGGTAAGAAAGCTCTTCATAACAAGTGGGTTTACAAACTGAAGGAGCACGATGGTTTGAAACGGTGCAAGGTCAGATTGGTTGTGAAAGGGTTCCAACAAAAGGTAGGTATTGACTTCACTGAAATATTTTCACCAGTGTTGAAAATGTCTACGATTCGCATGGTCTTTAGTTTAGTAGCTACAGAGGACTTACATCTAGAGCAGCTAGATATTAAGATAGCCTTTCTTCATGGGGACCTTAAAGAAGAGATATACATGCATCAGTCGACAGGATACGTGGCACCAGGAAAGGAGAACAAGGTATGTAGATGTTCACACCCCAAGTATAGGATTGCGATATAGTAAGAATCTCGATAAGACCGAGGTCGAATCCACAGGGACTGAACCTTGTACGTAATCTGAAAGCAACTAGAACTAGGACTAAAATAAGATGAAATCTAAATCAGGTAAATTTAAGAGAATAATGGTGAAATTTTGAACTAAAACTTGTAAAATTCAAAGGTGGGAAACTAGGTTGTCAAGGATCCACTTGTAGAGATCACAGAGATCTATGCTCGATTCATAAACACAACTGAAATCAGAGCTCTATCTTCATCCAATTGGAAGATATTCATTAAAAACCAATCTGAACTTCCTTTAATCCAGTTTTCAAGAGATAAGAAGGGATGTAAATTAGAATGGATTCCATCACAAAACCATGCCCATGAGACGAAGCAAACAACAGAATTTAACCAATCCACAACCAATCTGAAAGATATATGAATGTTAGGAAGGATTTCATCATCCAACCATCTTCAAGGGGCGATGGTGAACAACAGGACTTCCTACCTTCATAATCAGATTAATGAAAAGGAAATACTCAAAGCCATCGCTAATCTATTGCAATTTAAGTCACAACAAATCATTAAAAACTAAAGGCATTCCTTATAATCAAACTAGAATCAAAATTCGTTCATAAACATGAATCAGAGCCATAGAAATCACTCCATCACGTTACAAGCTTCACCTCTTAACCCTAGCTAAGAGGTTTAACCGATCATAGCCATGATCAAATTAAAGATCTCAGAAAACATTGATAGGAAAGAAGAAACTAAAGAAGAAGATGAAGAAAAACTCAATAGAGATGGCTTGCTCCACAGCTCTCCTTCTCTCTCGCTCTACCTCACGTCCTCGCCTCCACAACTGCCTTGAGATGCCCCTCCACGTTCTCTCTCTCTCCTTCCTTTTATAAGAGTGGAGAAAGTCGGTGGCTGGAGTCATTTCCTGCGTAAAGTTGCTTACGCAGTCAAGAAAACAACCATTAAACCTCCCACTTTCCTCGCTTCTTTTTCAAAGAATCAACGTCCCTTAGGACGTTTTTGGATAGCCTACACGATGGATGGTTCAGATCGGCTATCCTATCACCGATGATGGGCCACAACCGCTCGGAAAATCAGTTTTCCCGATACGTGCGTAAAGCTTACGCAGACACGCTGACGTGTTCGGTGGGCCCCATAGTGATGTTTTTGGAAGAATTCACCCCATCCATTGGATTCTTGGTGAAAAACCAGTCGGGAAGGAGTGGTTTTGGTAGGTTCTGGTGTGGCCCACTGTACCAACTCAACTCGTCGTTCATTCTACATTTTCTAAAGATCCACGTGCGTACACGTTTATAGGATAAAAAGGAAAGCTAGACGAGAGTCTTGTCCCCCTCTAGACGCCATGAACGGTCCAGATCATCCGAATGGATGATGGGTGGGCCCAGTTACTCAAAACCAGCAAACGCTGTCCGTCCGCTAGTGGGTTTTAAACTTTTTTAAAGAAGTATTGATCAGCGCACACTGACCGATTTCTTAAATTTTGGTGCACGTGCGCTCCCTTAAGAGAGGTCAATTGTGATGCAAATGAGGAATCCGCTCCGTCCATTCATTTTGTCGCCCTGTTTAAGGGGTGAAGACCGAATTTGAAGCATCTCCAGATATCAGGCAGTCCCCAAATCAGGATTTTGGTAGCTGATCTATCCGTTGGGCCACTTCCACAAGGATCTAATGGCTAAAATTTGACGTGTATGGTTAATTTATGGTCCTTAGGCCAGATATAAAGTTTTGAACTAAATGGATGGTGGGAACCCTGTGATCTTGCATTCTTGACGATTTTCAGGCCTCTTGGACTTCCATTACTTAATTTTCTCGAATCTTTAGCATGTAAATTCCTCGATCTTGGTCCCATGGAGTCCATCTCTTTCCTTGGTGACTTCGGAGCATTAAATCCATGCTTTTAGCACCCATTTCAGTCCAGGCTCTTAAATTCACCTTACAACACAAATGCAATTAAAATAAGGTATTAAATAGTATCATGTTCGTAAAATCAGGTAAGAACTGGGGTCTAATATGCAATATTCAACCTTCAACAGTAGACTGAAGAAGAATTTATATGGCCTGAAGCAAGCCCCGAGGCAGTGGTACAAGAAGTTCGACAGTTTCATATCAAGAAACGGTTTTAGGAGATGTCATGCAGACACTGTTACTATTTGAAGAAGTTTGATATGTCGCACATCATCCTTGTTTGTACGTTGATGATATGTTTTTGGTCAGATCAAGCATGAAAGAGATCTCAGATCTCAAAAGACAACTGTCTAGAGAATTTGTCATGAAGGATTTAGGAGCTGTAAAACAAATCCTAGGCATGAGAATAAAGTGTGACAAGGAAAATAAGACACTAGTTTTGTCACAGGCAGAGTACATAGCCAAGGTACTTGATCGATTCAGTATGGTAGGTGCCAAGCCGATTAGCACTCCATTAGCCAACCACTTCAAGCTTTATAAGGAGCAAGGTGCGAAGACGCAAGAGGAACGGGACTACATGACTAAAGTCCCATACGTGTTAGCTATTAGGAGTCTCATGTATGTAATGGTAAGCACGAGGCCAGATATTGCTCAAGTAGTGAGAGTTGTTAGCAAGTTCATGAACAACCTTGGGAAGGAACATTGGAAAGCTGTGAAGTGGATCCTTAGATACCTGGTAGGTACTGTGGATATAAGGCTATGTTATGGAGGATCAGAAATCAAGCTACAAGGCTACGTAGATTTAGATTTGGCAGGAGATATTGACAACAGAATAAGTACTACAGGGTATGTCTTTACTTTAAGTAGTGCTGCAGTCAGTTGGGTCTCTCAGTTACATAAGGTAGTATCCATCAGCACAACAGAAGCAGAATATGTTGTAGCTATAGAAGCGTGCAAGGAGATGGTGTGGATGCAAGGTTTCATGAAAGAGTTGGGAAAGAAGTAAGTAGATTGCAATTTGTACAGTGACAGTCAGAGTACAATACACTTGGCCAAGAATTTAGCCTTTCATTCAAGGACCAAGCATATTGACATCAGATATTACATCATACGTTCGTTATTGGAAGATGGATCGATTACTCTGGAAAAGATCTATACAAGTGAGAACCCTGCAGATATGCTGACCAAGGTGGTCATACCGGAGAAGTTGAAGCTCTGTTCAACTTTGATTGGTCTTTAGGCTTGAAGACGGGGAGGTAGTGCACTCCGGATGTAGAAAATGAAGGATTATGGTGATGTGTCTCCAAGTGGGAGATTGTTGAGGTATGGAGCCTCATCTGGACCATGCTGCTCGACCAGTCGAGTGAGTTGCTTGACCGGTCGAGTGGCCCACTCGACTAGTTGAGGGTTCGCTCGACCAGTTGAGGGTAGTGCACTCCGGATGTAGAAAACGAAGGATTATGGTGATGTGTCTCCAAGTGGGAGATTGTTGAGGTGTGGAGCCTCATCTGGACCATGTTGCTCGACCAGTCGAGTGGGTTGCTTGATCGGTCAAGTGGCCCACTCGACCAGTTGAGGGTTCGCTCAACTCAAAGTCCAGCGTGTGATGTTTTTCTTGGTCCGTGGTGCTCGATCAGTAGAGGCCCATGCTCGACCGATCGAGTGGCTCACTAGACCGGTAAAGGACCTCTCTCAACTAATCGATGTTACGTAGATTTTGTGCAAATTTGGTGCGGACTGCTTAAATTTAAGGCGGTTTCACAAGAGTGCAGAAGGGAAGTTGTCTAAACTATAAATAAGGGTTCCTGTGGCAATTCTAAGGTATTTTAAGGTGTATGCAAAGGGCTTTTTCTATACATCCAAGGGAAAAATGTTAGTATATTGCTTGTAATTCCTTTTTCTTCATAGTGCAAGATTTGCACCCGTGGTTTTTTACCCTTATTAGGAGTTTTTCTACGTATATTATGTCTTATGGTTTGTTGGTATGCTTTAATTCTACTTCTAGATTATATTTCTTCTTGTTTATCGTTTGTGGGTGAGACCGAAGATTGGATCTCAATTCACTAGCATTGTTGGCGTGCTGCGCAACAATAGGAGTATGAGAGAAATGTATATATACCTGGGGAATTTAAAGAAACTATTATAGAGTACTCTAATTGGTGAGATGAACTTGAGGCCACGGGGTCCATACTGATAGATGTAGTGCTATCATATACTTAGTTCTTAGGTTAGATGGGAGAAGCTAGCTAGATAGAATCATTCTCCATTTTATATTCATCTTCTACTTCGTATTCCTTGTGGTTTTGATATAAGATGGGTTGCATAGCTACATAAGGACTTGATGACCAATTACAACCTCTCCTGTCAAAACTTCTATTAATCTGAGATATTTGAATCTTGAGTAATACAAAACATCCTCAAAGAATTACACGTTTCTAATAATGTAAACTTTTCTTTTTATTAGATCAAAACATTTGTATCATTTTTTATAAGATAAATAACTAATAAAGATACATTTCACAACCCATTTTTCCAATACATTCCTACTAGATTATGATATGTAATCATAGCATAAGCATCCAAAGCACATAAGTGTGAGATGTAAAAAACTTCTCCTTTCAAAATTTAGAGGGGGCTTTTTTCATTCAACACCATACTTGATAATCCATTAATAGCATAGTTATCTATCAAGAGTGTGTTTGGCCATAAGAAATTTAAGACATTCATTTGAAACATAAATAACCTAGTAATAACTCACTATGTGAAACCACAATTAAAACAACGGACAAATTCTATGGCATTTTCCGTCGAACGAGATTTTAGTTATTCAGTAGCAAATGCCACCAATTTTTTGAATTTAAGTATAAAAAAAAAGGGCAAGAGAAGCCCTAATTCCTCTCTCTCTCTCTCTCTCTCTCTCTCTCTCTCTCTCTCTCTCTCTCTCTCTCTCTCTCTCTCTGTGTGTGTGTGTGTGTGTAAGCCGTAACCTTAAATCACCACTGGTAGGTTCTTAATAGTAGGTTATTAATCACCACTTGCCCATAGATGATCCAGACCATTAATCATATACGTTTTGATGTTGATAGACCGAAATGTATGATGATGTTTCCAAACTCTAACATGATGATATATGTAGTATTTTTTTCTTTAAATTGTAGCATGGTTGTATCACATTTCATATTTTATTAAGCCTAACTAGTTAAGTTGTATCATGTTCTGTGTGGTTGTATCTGTGTAGTCATTTGGATGCGCATCGTGGGACATCGAGCCAAGATTGCGTCTCAAATCACTCAACTTGAACTCGCAAGGCCAGTGCATGAGATGTACGAATATTCCTGAAATTATCGAGTCTTTGCCAAAGTTGTGGCTTTCATATCATTTGATAATGACCAATTTAAGGCACCAATTGATATTATTACCCTGCACATATATATAGCCGTAGCCCTGATCAACCATTGGTGACCGTCGAACTGACTTCTGACCATACACGTCAATCGGCGCTTCCAAATGGCAAGCTGATCATATACAGACGTAAATCATCACTAGAGCCAATTATCCTACAGTGTATATTGACTCTTAACCCCAAAGTAGACCCCCGAAAGTTAGAAATACCCTCCCATAGGCTAGTATAATGAAAACCTACGCCTTATGACCATTTGCACAATTCTTAGTACTATATAAGACCCTCATTCGGGCACCACATCCCCACATACGAATTTATGCCCTAAGATTGGGAAAGAAAGAGAAAAAGAAAGAAAGAGCAGAGAAAGAAGAAAAAAAGAAAAGAGAAAGAGGAGAGAAAGATGGTGTAGGCGAGGGTTTGTGCACCCTTTGCCCTTTACTTTAACCAAAGCCTCGAGCACTCTTGGATTATTCGTCGGATTCCTTACATCGATAATTGAAGGTAAGATTTGGATCTCACTTTTCAATTTAGGTCTTCTTATATTCAATTCCATGAATCTCACTTAATTCCTTTAAATTTGATGTAGGAATATTTTATTTTTTTCCCAAAACCCTACCCTAGGAGCTCAAAATTTGAAAATTATTTTTTAAAGTGCAGATCGTTATTCATAGGTTGCCATTTATCGACCCTTAAGGGTCTAAGTTAATGATTTGTTATTGTATATGGCTTGATGTATACTAACATATCCATATTTTGAATTTGATTGCAACATATACTAGTAGTTGTTTTATTGATGTTCACATATTCGATGAAATGCCTAAGTGATGGTGTTATGTTTTGAAGCTTACTTGTTCGATGAAATGCCTAGGTATTTGTGTTACAAAATTTAAACTTCATATGAAATCTCGTTATGATTGCCTGATGAATTATTAGCCCTTAGTAATGTTTAGAATAGCTTACAATATTGGGTCAATCAGTAAATCGCTTGAACCAATGGGTGGCCTGAGTTAAGTTGACTACCCTAAGCTTATTCAATTGACCTGGGTTAAACATGGACGACCGATAATAGATGAACTACGCAGGATGTTTGTACCTAATGCCAGTTACGTCAGGATTCTCCCAGGTCAATCGAATTAGTCTAACAACCAGCTACTCATGTTTGTTCACAATGTATGATACGACCAAATGGAATCTAGGATACACCATTCCTATTGAGAGAGTCTACTTATAACCATTAGCGGTACAATCCATAAGACTCATGAGTTGGGAATAGTGGTATTGGATACCGTGTCCGAGCTATCAGCCTATGCTAGGGTGACGAGTCTCCCCATAGTGACCAATGAACAATCATGAAGGCTACAAGTGTACTATATCATTAATGGAATGGATGTCACGACTGCATCACAATTGTATTTGTGTGATGACTCTTGCATTAATTGTAATCGTCCTTCACCATGTCAATGAGGTGACTAACTATGTGTCATCCGGATTGTATCATTCGTGTTGTGCCATTTGGGTCCTTTGAGATCGGTTAAGCCAATTAATCCTACATTGGCTAGGGAGTCATCGCTTGGGTGATGAACCTAAAAACAGATCAAGGGAAACAGGTAAAGAGCCGTTAAAGCCGCCCTAAGCCTTGTGATCCGGTTGAGACCATGATAAAATGGTAGTACCCTAACTTCCCCAATATGTTGGATGAACAAAATTTAATAACTAATCGTTTAACATACGCATCAATCGCATTATATTAGATGGGATGTTGCGATTCGACGGTGGAGTCACTTGTGAGAAAGTGTTGGCATTTGTGAGATAGGCGTTAAGTCACTTGTGAGGAAGTGTTGGATTATAAGGGCATGCATCATGTCATAACTTCATACGTACAATATTTAACCAGAGTACTTAGAAAGTGATTGATTTCTTGTTTTATCATTACATGCACTGATTAAGTTGATAAATGTGTAACTTGGAACTAATGGAACCACTGAGTTGGCTACTCACTCTCACCTGGGATAGTGTTTTAAAACACAAACCAGCCAACATTGTTGATGCAAGTGCTATCGAGGCCTTCAGCAGGTAGGCTTGGATCGGCTTGTACTTTTATCGTGATGTCTTGGGAGTGTCAAGCGAAATTGGAATACATTGTTTTTATTTAAATTTTGTACATGTATATGTTGGAGTCCTCAACTAGGCATGATCTATGTGTTAACTTTGTTGTATTATCTTTGTAGTTTGTATAATCCCCATTTTGGGCAATCACCGCTATTGTAATTGTTCTTTGACTGTTATTCCTCTATTTATGAATTTTTGTTATCTCTACCTCGCTTTGTATCCGCTAAGTTGAATTGCGCTACTCTGATTATTTATGTGTAGAATGAATGTGATTCTGAACGAGGTTACACGTGCATTTTCATTTGGTTCACATCCCGACCGGGGTATCTGTACTCGGGTGCCAATTTTTAGGGCGTGACAATCATCTTTTTTGGTAATTTCAAATAAGATTTTTTCACATCTATAATACGCATCCCTCTTTCTTCACAACCCCTGCACTCTTCCTAATAGATCTTCACCTACTTCTGTTAATGGAAATCTATATCCAGTTAGATATTAATAAAGATAAAATAGTGATGTGGTTCTTGGCGAAATTATAACATGAATATGAAGTAGCTCATGACAGTCTTTATAATAAGAGATCTATATTAGACATGTATAGGGTACTTGGAACCCTTGTATGGAGGAGAGAAATTGTTATATAAGCTACTATAGAAGGAAAGTCTGATCGAAACCCAACTTCATTCCCAAACAAATCCGAGGGAAACCACCATAGATCATCTACTTCTTCTTGAACATCAACAAAGTAAGGTCAATCTTATAACTCTATTATATCTACCTCTTTTGAATAACACTTCTCTTATAAGACTATCCAACCGCTATCCCATCCTCATAATTGTTTCTCTTAACATAATATTCATCTGTGTTTACCTCTCTTCATACTAATAACCATCCAAAATACCATGGTGGAAGAAGACCATGAATACAGAGTTCAAAGTCTTATCGCATAATGATATCTACAATCTTATGCCTTATCCTTCATGATTGGTAGTAATGAATTTTCCCAATAAAATAATAGTTAGAATGAAAATTTGAGACATACAAAGCATAATTAGTTGCTCAAGTATACAAAATAAGAGTGTGATTGACCAAGAAGAAACATTTTCTACTATTACTTACATAAATACATTTGATATATGTGTGTTTTAGATGGATGTGAAGAATGTTTTTTCTACAGCATTAACATACTGCTATGGGTCATTTAATAAGTCCTTAATGTACTTAAACAAGCTTCATAACCAGGTTTGGAATCGTAGAAAATCCTAGAAATGTAATTGATGTGTGTGTGTGAGAAAATGCTAACCTAGGAATTAGTTCTCACTAGAACTCCTGAGCACTTTTTGATATGTGATAGGTCCACGTGACTCTCTCTCTCTCTCTCTCTCTCTCTCTCTCTCTCTCTCTCTCTCTCCCTCTATATATATATATATATTGAAAGTTTATGCGGAAGAGTGGGCCCTCGGATCCGATGGTCTACATGATATGGGACCTCCACAAAGTCGATGATGAACAATTTAGGTCTAGCGATCCACCTAACCACTACTGGAGCAGATGGGTCTAATTAGCCCTCTTATTCTATATTATGGATAGCCTCAGATTATGATTTATGGCTTAGATTGTTTAAATGACAAGTTAGATTGACAACATTAATCTCTCAATTTTCTTTATGTACTACTATTGTTTTTTATATAATTTTCACGAAAAGATCTCTTCTCATTTATAGAGAAGGTTCGGGAGTTTAGATGAGACCATAGATTATTGAGTCTCATCCTTATCTCTCCATCCGAATCGCAATTCAAGTGATAGAGAGAAAATTGAATTTTAAAAAATGGGCTAAAGACCCACCTATTACTAATTGCCCACAAGTGGGCCCCACAGGCCAATTTCCAACACACACACACACACACACACACACACACACACACACACACACACACACATATCTGGCTCAACCCGACTCGGCCCGGTCAAACTGGGCTCAACCCGGCCTAGCCCGGTCACCGAGCCAACATGTCCAGCCCGAGTTCGGCCCAGTCAGCAATCAAGGGCCGAACCGAGTCAAACTGGGCTCAACCCGGCCCGGCCTGGTCACCGAGCCAACATGTCCAGCCCGAACTCGGCCCAGTCAGCAATCAGGTAAGTTTGAGCCAGTTTCGGACCTACTCCATCTATAAAGAGACCCACGATTTAGACAACTGAATTGCTAAACTAGGACTTTATTATATATATATATATATATATATATATATATATATATATATATATATATATATATATATATATATATGGCCGAGTCGAGCCAAGTTGGGCCAGGTCGAGTCGGATTTTGGACCGAGTCGGGCTGAATTGGGACCTGTTCGAACTCGGCCCGAACTCAGTTTCGAGCCAAAGAAAATGGTCCATCCCTGACCGAACTCAGTTTCGGGTCGGGCCGAGTCGAGCGAGTTAACTAGGCAAGCCCGGTTGGTGTACAGCCCTACACACACACACACACACACACACACACACACACACACAGAGAAACGGTCACCTGCGAACCAATTCACACGGACTACCTACGAACTTTTGTGAGAACTCATCATACGTGATGAGTCTCGAAAATCTGAATGGTCCACATGAAGCAGAGCCTCATTAAACCTCCTGGTACCAATTTTTACTTTGAACCAAAACTTCGGTGGGCCATGAAAAATGCAAATAGTTTCTTCCCTTAATTTGCATTTCTCTTTGCTATGGCCCAACAGAATCTTAGATCAGGGTGAAAATTCACCCCTTGGGGTTTCATGTGATTCCTCATCTTATGGACCATTTGGATTCGACTCCCATGACACGTGTGCAAAGGTGCGCATGTGCGTAGGTGAGCATGCCTATATATATATGGAAAAAGGTACTATGCGCTCGAGCTGATGGGAACGTCCCATGAGGTCGAGCTGTGTGGGCCCCACCATGATGCGTTTTGAAGATCTACCCCATCAGTCAAATGCACCATTCCATCGTGGGCCTAGGTCTCAAAAATCAAGACAATCCATGACTTGTGTGGGCCACACCACATACAGAAGTGGAGAGGGGTCGTGCACCATTAAAACATTCATGGGACGTTTTTTGGGCCCACCGAGATGTTGTTTGCAAATCCAACCCATCCATTATGTGTGTCCCACTTGGATGAGGGTTCAAACCAAGTTTCAGAAGCATTCAGTACTCAGGTGGGCCCCACCAAGTGCTTTTATATGTTTTTGGCATGTCTTCACATGATTTTAGATGGTATGGCCCACCTGAGTTCTGTATACGACTGATTTTGGGGATATCCCATAATTTAAAGGGGACCCATCAAATGCACGGTGTTGATGGTCGACACGCATCACGGTGGGGCCCACACAGCTTAACCTCATGGGAGCTTATCGTGAGCTCGAGCGCATAGTACCTAAACCCTAATATATAAATATATATATATATGGAAAAAGGTACTATGCTCTCGAGCTGATGGGAATGTCCCATTAGGTCGAGCTATGTGGGCCCCACCGTGATGCGTTTCGAACATCTACCCCATCAGTCAGATGCACCATTCCATTGTGGGCTTAGGTCTAAAAAATCAAGACAATCCGTGACTTGTGTGGGCCACACCACATACAGAACTGGAGAGGGGTTGTGCACCATTAAAACATTCATGGGACGTTTTTTGGGCCCACCGAGATGTTGTTTGCAAATCCAGCCCATCCATTATGTGTGTACCACTTGGATGAGGGTTCAAACCAAGTTTCAGCAGCATTCAAAACTCAGGTGAGCCCCACCAAGTGCTTTTATATGTTTTTGGCATGTCATCACATGATTTTAGATGGTATGGCCCACCTGAGTTCCCTATACAGCTGATTTTTGGGATATCCCATAATTTAAAGGGGACCCATCAAATGCACGATGTTGACGGTCGACACGCATCATGGTGGGGCCCACACAGCTCGACCTCACGGGAGCTTATTGTGAGCCCAAGCGCATAGTACATAAATCCTATATATATATATACACACACACACACACGGAGACGCTCACCTGCGAACCGGTTCGTACGTACTACGTACAAACTTTTTTGAGAACTCATCATACGTGATGTGGATCCAAAATCTGAACCGTTCATGTGAAGCAGCACCTCGTGAAACCCCCCAGGCCCAAGTTTTACTTTGATCTAAAACTTTAATGGGCCATGAAAAATGAAAACAGTTTCCTCCCTTGATTTGCATTTCTCTTTGCTATGGCCCACCAGAATTTTAGACCGGGGTGAAAAATTTTCACCTAAGGTTTAATGGGATTCCGCATCACATGGACCGTTCAGATTAGACACCCATGGCACATGTGCATTTTTTACATAAAACCTTAAAATGATCTATAAAATGGATGAACGGAATAGATGAAACACATACATCATGGTGGGGTCTACTGAAAGCACTCTCATATGACATTACACTTTCAAAGACTAACAAATGTCTTCTCTTCTCCTTCTTCGTTTTTTTTTTTTTTCGGGTTACTTGTGAGTAAGCACCCATGTCAAGTGCACGACTCCATCTTAGGCCACCCCTGGATAGAGTCAGTGCGCACATGCGTAGGTGTGCAAGGGAGCATAACTCTGTATATATATAACACCATTTTTCTACATAGGAAGAAAAACAAGTAGGACTGCAACGAAATTTTTATTTCCAAGCTTTTCCTCGAAAATCGTGGATATTCATTTCTTTCAAAAAAGATATAAAATCAAGTTATCAGGCAGTGAAAACATATCCTGTAGCCATTTATGGTATCTGTACATGGAATCCATGTAAAACAGGAACCCAAAACAAACAACAGACGGGAAATTAGAATGAATGCTTTTTCATTTCTCGAGGTTTCTATGTTATATTCTTTAGCACGTGTGTGCACGTGTGGCTAACATTGCCTCTTTATCTTTTTTCTATTTTACCGTTCCTACCTAATGGCGTGCGGTTTCTCACATTACGCAACGTACCGATTTGAAGTTTTGACGTTGGATATTTTTTTTCCCCTGTTGAGCTTGCCATTTCGTAGAGCAGTTAGAGTTCGTCTTCAATCTTTTTAATTTTCCTCCGTCCAAACACACCAGAATCCTTTACATTTGTAAACTCCAACTGAACGGCGAGCGTGCTTCCATCAAATTGGACGGTTGAAAAGAACTACCCATCGGTAGATCGTGACCGACCAAATGAGCGGCGGGGCTGGCTTCTATACACTACCAGAGATTGAAGACGTGACAAGTACCAAAGTGGCACTAGGGGCTGGTCCACGCGTTGGTGGGCCATACACGTTAAATATAGACCGTTGGTTTCTCAACCGTCCATTTTCGTCGTACCCATGTGGTCCACATAGCATGATTTTCGGGCTATCAGATGCACATGGCCTGGCCCACTTGATGGTTTGCCAGGATCTCTTACACGTGTTTCACGTTCGTACGTCCTACAAACTATGCTTTCCCTGGAGAGAATCATGAGCAAGCATCTACCAGTTCCACTCACAGAAGATAGTGGTTAGTTCTGCACACCGTTGATTCCACGCATCAACGTATGATTGGGGGTGTGGCCCACCATTAGAATGTGGTGTACCTAACCCCTATTAAAAAGATCAAAATAATACAAATGCTAAGATACATTAGGTCATTCCTTCTAATAGCCTCACCTTCTGTCAACCTTTAATACTCTGGCAGGTTATGACTCTTGATACACAGGCACCCAGAAATTATACACGTGGCATAAATTAACTGAAATTGAACCGACTAAATTGAGAAAATCACTGTTGCTGATCAAAATACTGAAATCAGATTCGTCGAACTATCTTAAACTTTTGATTCGTGTATAATTGTTTGTTGAAATGGAACCGTTGGATTTTTTTCATTTCAACCGTTCAATAATTGTCCGGCAATCCTAGTGTCGGATAATCGGATAAGTTTTAATTTTTGGGCCATGGTAAATCTAAATTAGGACAAATAATGTGGACGGTTTTGTTTGAATTACTTGTATCCTATGTATGCAAATTTTAATCAATTTCTAAGTGCCTGTGTATCATCCATCACACTTGCCAGAGTACCAACTTTTTTCTCATCAAAAATAATGCTCCAACGAATCCCTTTCGATCCCCTGTTAGAACTGGTTCCTATTCTAATGAAGTACATATAAAAAAACATGGGAGTTATTTGATACTCTGGCTACATATGACTCTTGATACACAGGCACTAAAAAACGTACTCGAGTTATATATTAACACAGATTAATCTGACAAATTATAGAAACTACTGCCTCTAAATCATAGTTCGAAAATCAGATTGCTCAGACAATCCTCACATCTGATTCTTAGACACTTGTTTGTAAATGTAGAACCATTGGATATTTTCATTTCTAACCATCCAAATAAATGTCCACCAATCTGATGGTCATCTAATCAAACAAGCTTAATTTCTGGTTCATGATACATCTGAATTAGGACTCATAATTTGGAATTTCAGTATTGCAATTTCTGAGCAATTTATAAGTGCCTGCGTATCATCTATCATACACTGCCAGAGTATCAAAGTTTTCTCAATAAGTACGCATGCCTTTATAACCCTTTATTTACCCACCAGCAAGTGCTTCAACATGGCACACGTGTACAAGATCTGGGCTTTTCATGAGATGGTCCACGTTGTTTAGATCATCCGGCCCAAAAATCAGCCCTGTTCAACAATAAGGTGGGCCAGAGTGGACAGAACAGATGGACAGCTTAAATGATTTATTTCAGCCGTCCCTTTTTTTCTTTTTTTGGTGGACAAGCCTGACATTCTTGCCACATGATCCGGACAGTGTGGGGCACGTGCTCTGATCTCGCACAAGTGTGCTGACGTGGATATGAGCAGGGCAACGTACGCGTGTGGACACGCACGAGCATGTGATGTTACAATAATAGAGAGGACCACGAAGACGAGAAGATACAAGGGAGAACAGACACCAGGACTAGGAGATGTGACCACTTTTAAATAATACATGAGGTGATAGTTCACCACCATCTTAAAAGGCAATTATAACTTTATAAGATAGGTGGTCCACATTTGCAAAGTATAAATGGACATAATAAAAAAATAATAATTTATGATAGGTTGGGGCCACCGCTAGGCCATCCAGTCACACGGATTTCCTGAGCCTTTCGCAGTAAGTTCCTGGGCTAGGATGCTAGGTGGGGCCACGGTCATGTTTTTGAGGAATCCACCCCGTTCATCTGTTTTACTAACTCATTTTAAGACGCTGTACTAAAAATGAGACGGATACAAAACTCAAGTGGGCTACACAAGAGGAAACAATGAGGATTCCATTACCACCGTTGAAACATTCATATGGCTACAAACATTTTGTGTCGGCCTAAGATTTTCCGTGTTTTCACTTCATCTCAGTGAGATTAATCTTATAAACGGTTGGGATGACACATAAATATCAATGGACCCAGGAAGGTTTCAACGGTAGGCATTTCTTTCCCCCAATGTTTACTTTCTTGTATCTCACTTGAGGTTTGAATCCGCCTCATTTTTTTTTCATGTACTAAAATGAACTAAAAAAACGAATGGACGGGGTGGATTTCTCACGTACATAATTCTGGGCCCCACCTAGCATCCCTGCGCAGGATTTCATGCGAAATGCTATGGCAGGAAATCCGCGTCCGCCGTCCAGCAGCTATTTGGAACGGATTGCGTGGTCTGCTAGACCGCTACACACCACCAACGTGGAGAGACGGATTAGGCGTTACCATTTACCATGTGGCCCACCTTGATTATGTGTTTTATATCCACGACGTCCATCTGTTTTTCTATTACATTTTTATGGAAGGGTCCCCAAAATTAAGTAGATCTAAATCTTAGGAGGACCACATAAATATTGGTGATTGAGTGCCTCACTTTAACCAAAAGGCTCATGGTAAGGTTTCAGTAATGTTTATTTTCAATCCAACATGTTGATAATTTCAAAAAGACCTGGATGAAGTTAAAATACATATATCATCTTGATATAAAACTTTTGTGGCTCATAAAAAGTATTTAATGGTCATTCATCACTGTTTTTAGTGATACAGCCCACATGAGATTTTGATCTTCTTAAGGTTTTGCATCTCATTCTCAAATGAGATGCAAAAATAGATGGACGGAATGGATATACAAAAACTAAGTTAATGTGGGCTCCACACAGTTAGGGTAACACCCACTTCCGTGTTACCTAGGTAACAGCTAATCCGCTCTCACCAACCTGACGTCACCCAGTTCTGTGGCCAATCATGCTGTATGTGTTATATCCAAACCGTTCATCCATTGGGCGAGATCATATTAAGGTATGATCTTGAAAATAAGGCAGATTCAAATCTCACCACACAATAAAATGCAGTGGAGCCAGTTATACCCACCGTTGAAAACTTTTTAAGGGCCATAAAAGTTTTGGATGAAGCTGGTATTTGCTTTTTCCATTCATCGCAGCCTGTGTAACCGTATGAATAGGTTGGATGGCAAATAAACACCATGGTGGGGCCAGGAAGATTTCAATGGTGAGCATTATTTCGCACTGCTTTCTTTGGTGGGTCCTCCTAGCTTTGGATCTGCCTCAGTTTTGGGCCCATGCCCTAAAGTGATCTCACCAAATGGATGGACGGTGTGGATACGAGCAAAAAACTTGTGACGTCATGGATACAACACATACATGGGACCACAAAACTTGTGACGTCAGCACACCACGGAAGTTAGTGGTGTGTGGCACAACACGCAATCCGCTTCCCCAGCTATTAAATAGTCTTCTGGGTCCCACCGTGGATGGACTATGCCTAAAAAATCTCCTTGACAGGAGAATCTTAACCCTTCATGTTGTAACCTTTAGATGAACGGTGAGATGAGAGTCCTAACATTACTCATCCAAACAACGCGAACTCGTGAAAAGATGTGAGCCAAGCAGCATGGAAATCTTCTTTTTACATACGGGGACACTGGGACCATCTAAACCGTTGGGTCCAGTGGATCAAGCATAGCCCAACCTTACCATCCTAACCATCCAACAACAATTAGAATTAAAACGTTCAGCCGTCCAAATTCAACTGGCAAAATCAGACAGCTGAAATCATCCACTATAGGCAGGTCATCACCTTTAAATTACATCAAAATATCATCACCTCTGATTAGTGAACGAGCTTATCCGAATTGAGACCTATGGCCTGTTTCCACCTCAACCATCTATTAAACATCGATCAATTCAAGCAATCAAGTCAGTATAAATTCTGGTATGGAGGCCCACAATTTGGACGGTTTGATTAGAGTTTCTTGAATGCCACGTGTACAATTTTCATTGCATGCGTATCAACGGTCTATACACTAACAGAGTACCAAGATTTAATTATATTTTATATTTAAAAGAGAAAAGAAGGATAAACGGGAATTGTGGAATCCGTACGGAAGCAGTCACGGCTCCAGGCTTCTATGCCCCTCACGCATTTATTCTCTGGGTATATAGATCTCACTTTCTCAGACAAAAGATATGCTAGCTTCGGGAACTGCAATCTCATCCGCTCATCTCACTTTCCTCTCCCCTCAAACCCGGACGCGGATATTCCTAGTGACGCGACTCTGTGGGCCCCACCGTGATGTATGTGTTTTATCTACGGTGCTCATCTCTTTTTTTTTTTTTAATCTCATTTTAGAGCTTTTAGGAGATATAAGCTCAAGTGGACCACACCATATGAAATAGTAGTGATTGAACGGTTATCATTGACCTTATGAACAGATTGGATGGCAAATAAAAATTATGATGGGCCTCACAAAGATTTCAACGGTGGGAGTCATTATCTTCCTATTTCTGGTACGGTGGTCCACTTGAGCTTTGGATCGGCCACACCTCTGGGCTCATACCTTAAAATGAGCTGCCAAAACGGATGAGTATAATACACATACATCACGGTGGGGGGTTGGTCACCAGGCAATCCACGTCCTTCAAACTCGTATTTATCACTGCTACTTCATTTGGTGTGGTCTACTTGGGCCTTGGATCTTCCTACTAAGTATAAAATGGTATGAAAAAAATGAATGAACGGTACGGATAAAACTCATACATTACAGTAGGCCCTGCAGTGTCCCTGCCTGGACCGATTCATGTGCAGTCGGGGACAGGACGCAGTCCGCCTGCCAATCTCTCCGGACTTTAAATAACTGTCATTAGACTCATTACTATCGTTATTCTGTAATAATATAATTCTAATAATGATAAAAAGAGAGTTATTAGATGCTCCTGTTTTGTACGGCGCTTGATACTTAGGCACAGAAACTGTACCAGAGGCATACGTTAACTCCTACAGACCGAGTAAATTACGAGACCGAGTCAAAAATCAGATTGATCCATGGACACTTTGTTCGCTCAAATAGAAATCGTTGGATATTTTTCCTGTGACCGTCCAATAACGGTCAACCAAAGGGAGCTAACCATAGCTAAAGTGGTAGACTAGGTGAAAGACAACTCGTTTCAACCCTGAGGTTTTGGCACGGATTCCCTGGTGAGGGTGGCTAATAGTGATGTGTGAACTAACGGTGGGGTGTACTAACATGCTTCACAAAAAAAAAAAAAAAAAAAAAACCTGAAGCCAACCAAACTAGGACCACAGTTAAAACCGCAAACCGCTGTTTGGATGAGATTAAATGGATGGATTGAGGAGTAAATGGAGGTAAATGGTATATAAGTTTAATTGAAATAAATGCATGTGCTTACTTGTACTGACACACACATGTTACACTGATGATACTTAGAAACAATCTAATTATATGTTACATCTAGAGCTGTACACTCATTGAGTTAGTGCGGTTAGCTCGTTAGATTCAACTCGAAAAAGCTCGACTTGCCTCAGCTCAAAGTTGGATTCGGACTGAGTTGAGCTGGTTTTTGGAGCTCGAAAATATTTCGAGCTGAGTTCGAACTTGCCTGAGCTCAACTTGACTTGGATCGAACCTGAACTTGAACCAACTCGGATCAAATCAGATCGGTGAGTCGGTTATTTTGATATGGATGCTGCTCTCCGAATGTTTGATAAAATGACTCAAAGAATTATTGGCGAGTAAAGAATGGATATGTTGGGTGTTTGATTTTGATGTTGCTTGCTAGGTGTTTGATTTTAATGCTACTTGCTAGGTATTTGATTTTGTTTGATTTTGATGATGCACGTCGGGTGTTCAATTTTGATGCTGCACGCGGGGTGTTTGATAAAATACCTGTAAAATGTCGTTATTGTTTTTCATTCTATGAGACATTTAATATAAATGCTGGGTGTTTGATAAAATGCTGCACAGGCTCGAGCTTGACTTGATGCAGCTTGAGCTATTGACCGAACCGAGTCGAGTTGACCAGACAGGCTCAAGGACCGAGCCAAGCCGAGTTCGAGCTAGAGTTAGCTACTGGCCAAGCTGAGTTGTGCCAAGATTGACTTGGATCAACTTGTGTACCTCTCCAGTTACATCACTAAAATCCAACCAAAGAAATTATTCAAACCATGCAAATGATGACTATATAAATGACTGGTTAAAAAAACATCAGCAAGTTGTTTTTTGTGATCCATACAGTTTTTTGTTTAGCCGAGATTCCAAAATTCTTCATTTTTTATTAAAGTATATATTTCAATAGATATATTATAATCATTCTGTTAACTATTGAATATGTACACTGAGTTAGGATATTAAAGCTGATTTTGGATATCAAACATTCCTATGAATATATTTAAAATTTTAAATACATATTAATTTCTCCTGTTTACTCTCATCCAAACGGAGTATCTAAATTTCAAAAGCATTTTATTTACTATTATTCAAACACAACTCTGTAAACCATGTACTCACAATTCATTTACCTCCAATTTCATTCCCCATTTATCTCCATTTACAAGCTCCCAAATAAGCCCCAAGATATTTTCATTTTTAACTCTATAAAAAATGCCAACTAATCAAATACCCTAATCTTTAGCCAACTAAACCCTATCACACAATCAGAATAATTTAATTTGAATTACTTCTATTGCAAAAGTTTCAAAGTAGTTTTGGTTTTTTTATGTTATTTTGCACACACTCACACTCATACATGTCATGGGCATTCAAACCTATGACCTCGGTGTTGAAACACACAGTCTACCATTGGGGCGAAGCGAATTGGCTGGTGCATCACACGCCACCGATGTGGCTAGTGTGTTGATGTCACCAAGTTCTATGGTCCCATCATTAGGTATAAGTTATATCTAAACCATCTGTCCACTTGGCGAGCTCGTCCTAAGGCTTGAGCCGAAAAATAATGCAAATCCAAAAATCAAGTGGAGCACACTGTAAAAAGTAGTGAAGGATTAAAACTTTTTTGGGAGTCACAGAAATTTTGGATCAATAGATATTTGTTTTTCTCTTCATCCCGGTCTACATGACCTTATGACCAGATTGGATGGAAAGTAAACATTACAGTAGGCCTACGAATGTTTTAATGGTGAGAATCATCATCCCCACTACTATCTGTAGTGTGGCCCACTTGATCCTTGGAAATTAATCAATTTTGGGATCAAGATCTAAAATGATATATCCAAATGGATTAACGGTATAGATATGATAAATACATCATTGTGGAGCCCATGTAACTTTGATCTCCTTTGAACTGTTCGTCCAACTCGGAGCATCAGGGCTCGTCTCCTTGCACGATGTACCCAAACGCCAATCCACCACAATTTAAATCATACACAATTTTAAATTAACCAATTTTAATGGTATTTTAACTTTTTTAACATATTAATTAATTTATAATATTTTATTTTAATATTGTATTTTTAGCTTATTTTTTAATAATATCACAAAAAAATGTCAAAATCTTAAAAATTCCTTATTAAGAATAAGATTTTCATTGCATATCAACTTTCATCTCTTCCCTCTTAATAAGGAGATTTGTCATCTCTAGTCCTTATTCTTTCTTAGAGCTGGGCAGAATCCAACCCAATTTGAACCGAACCGAAAGCCTGGATCGGTGCGGATCAAGTAGGACCACTAAGATCCGATCGTTCATCAGATCGAGTTCAGATCGTGGTCAATCCAGACCGATCCGATCCGAAATTTAATCTGAATGGATTCGATCCGATCGGGTCCTATATGTAAGTTATATATATATATATATATATATATATATATATATATATATATATACACACACACACACACACTTTTTACTACCCATCTCTCTACCCGTCCCGAACCAAACGAACCCTAACCCCTCTTTCTCTACCCAAAGGAGGCGCTGCACCCACCCATCTCTCTTTCTTTCTCTCCCAATTTCCCTCCTCTCCCTCCTCTTTTCTCTCCCAGTTTCCACATCTCTTTCTTTATCTCCTCCTTTCTCTCCCTCTCTCTCCCTATCTTGATTCAGCCTAGTCCGAATGGACTGGACAGACTCAACTCAATCCAACTCGATTCGGTTTCCCAAACCGAATCAAACTCGGTTCGGGTCAGGCCAGCAAGAATTCGGATCGGATCGAGTCAGCCCTGCTAGACTCAATCCCGGATCGGATTGAGTTCAGGTCAGGTTCTTGAAAAATCGGATGGAGTTGAGTTGGACCCAATTCGATCCGACTCGATGCCCACCTCTACTCTTCCCTAGTGATAGACTTACAAGAGTTTCAACACCAGGTCAAGTGTTTGAGTACAATGAAATCCCACCACGGTGTGAGTGTGTGGGTGTGCATTAGGTGTGTCAAAAAAAAAAAAAAAAAAAAAGTTAGCTTAGCACAACTTTTTTATTTTGCCAAAGGGTCGGCACTAAGGTGAGCCTCTATTAACCTTGCGAGGGCTAGCTTCATTAAGGGCGTGTTTGATTTTCAGTGGCTGTGTAAATACCAGTGAAATGAGTAATAATTACTGATTTCACTCGCTTGAAAATCCTTCAAAAATCCATCATACTTTTTGCATCGGGAACCAATTTAAAAGATTTATTTTAAAATTTTGGACCTCATAGTGATGTATATGATAAATCCATTCCGTCCAATCCTTTTAACACAATATTTTAAGGCATGAGCTGAAAAAATGAGGCAAATTCAACACTCAACTAGCCCACACCAAAAGAAACAGTGGGCCTAAGAGGTTTTTAATGGTAAGTATTTGATACCCTTTTTCTAATGGCGTGGTCCACTTGAGCTTTTGATATGTCTCATTGTTTGGCTCATGTAATAAATTCATCAGGCATAGTAGATTAATGGTGTAGATAAGCGATACACATCACAGTGAGACCCACAAATATGTTGTAGTGTTCTCAATTTTCGTGTCAAAAATGCATATTTGAAAAAGGTGCTGAAAATACAGGGAAAATAATTATTACATATTTTGAAAAAGGTGCGGAAAATACAGGGGAAATAATTATTACATATTTTCACGGTATTTCCCTATTACAATTATATCTCAAGCCGAGCGTGGCGAGGCCACTTTTGGCTGAACATTCAAGGGTCTAGCTCTGCCTTACCTGGTCCATTGCCACCCCGGCCTTCAAATGCACAGTTGCATTTGGATCAACATCACTGATCTAGACCCTCCGTAAGGCCAGTCCACTCTTCATGGGCTGCCTTAGAAAGGTGAGATATTGATCTGATGATCCTAACAGTCCAATAAATATCATGAAAAAATAGATACACAGATTGATGATGGTACAAGATAGGGCCAGCCACAGGTGTTTGGGAGAGAGGTGGACCATAAATGTACATAGAATCTGAACCATCCATCAGCTGATCTTTACCGTTCAACTTTTGTACGGATCACACCCTATTGATGGATCACATAGATCCAGTAGAGATGTAATCTATCTCGTTGGGACACAACTGACTCTGCCCTTCCACACAAGGCCTCAATTCCACGTCGTCATGAATGTCAGATTGCATTTACAAAAGTGAACTGCAAGCAGCATTCCTCGTACAATTCAACAAAACAATTCAAATACACACATGCACCTGCACCCACACGTAGGAAACAACCTTCAATCCATACCGTCCAAAACAAAACAATGTGATTGGATCTCAACAAAGAAAATGTCTGAAATTTTTGGTCTGTGTACCAGATCAATAGGGCCTACAGTTTAGACGGCATGGATGGAGTTATCATTAGTCATGCACCGATAATGGATGGTTGTCTGAATTTCAACCGTACGATCTACCCTCTCAGTAGAAAACCCTCATCTGAATACATATACTAACCGTGAAAAAACATCAGTGACTGCAACACTGAGAGAGAGAGACCCATCCTTCTCAAAGTCATATTAATAAGAGGAAGAGAAATAAACGAAGCATGCATGCATTTATAGCCGTCTGATCCGGTGCACTTCCCAAAGGGAGTATCAGGAGGGAGAGAGAGAGAGAAAAAGAAGAAGAAAAGAAAAAGAAGAGTGCAGTGGTTTCTGAGCAGCATCAGACTGTAGAAATGATAAAGCACTTAATCGTCAGATTCCAAATGCACATGCACAAAAACGAACTATCTTGTCACTTGAATAACACAAAACTCTCTTTCATCTTCTTCATCTTCTACCTTGGAATAAGGAAAAGATAGTAAAAAGCTTTTTTCAATATCTATAATCTTCTAAGCAAATCACCAAACCCAAAACAAGAAAAGAGAGGAAAAAAAAAAAAACCCAAGAAAAGAAACCATCTCCCTCCTTTTATCTACAGCAGAAGAAACTGATACAATCTCTCCTGTAATGCAATTGTGGAATTTGGAGCAAAACCCAAAAAGGAAACAGAAAAAAAAAAAAAAAAAAAGTTCAAAGCAAGTGAGAGTGGTTAGGTAATTAGCCTTTAACGATTATAAGAAGGATGGGGAGGAAGATGAAGGACCATAACCTGGTAGATCAGGCCAATGGCTAGTATTCGTTGGTGGCCCACCGATGCTGCTGCTGTTCCAATAATCTCCATCTGGAGCGATCGTATGAGGGGCCCAGTCCTGATGATGTGTAGTAGCTGTGGCAGCAGCAGGTCGGCTCGGTTGCATCGGTAGTAGAAGCTGTTGAAGGGGTCTGTCTATAACACCACCACCCATTTGAAATCCTTGAGATTGCTGTTGTTGCTGATGCTGAATTCGCTGTTGTTGTTGTTGTTGTTGTTGTTGTTGATGGAGAGGGAGACCGAATCCTGGTAACATTGGGAGATTGAAAGGGGAGGTCGCCGGTGATGATGGAAGACCGCTGAAATCAGGAACGTTCATGGCATGGTTGAAGGATTGAAGAGCGATTAGAGAAGAAAAGAACCCTCCACCGCCGCTGTAATAAGGAAATGAAGAAGGTGATGATGAAGAAGAAGAAGAACAGATGCTCCCCGTTCCGGCAGTTGCATCAGGTCCATTCCTTAAAGGACTGTTACTCGTTGTAGTAGCAACCACGATCGAGTCTTGCTGTGGTTGATGCTGTTGTGGTAATAGTAGGTTATGTTGATAACCGCTATCAGAGCTCGTTGTGGGAGCTAAGGAAGAATAAGAGGAATTAGAAGTAGAAGATGAAGAGGGTCTTTTAGACCGTTTTCCCTTCCTACATCCACCACCGACCGGCACGTTGCGAAGGGTCCCACCCTGGGTCCAGTACCGCCTACAGGTCTTGCAGAAATATCGAGGCTGGGAAAGGCTGTAGTTGTTGTAGTAGCAGAACTTGGTGTTGAGAGACTCGCAACGAGGGCATCTTTGTGGCTGTTGTTGTGGTTGTGGTTGTGGTTGTTGCTGTTGCTGTTGCTGTTCTGGTCTCACCCTCCGTTCCTGCTGCATCTCTTTATTGAAAAACCTCTATTTTCTCCGGATTTACACCCACAACCACTCTCTCTCTCTGGCTCTCCTTCTATTGTTGTAGCTATCTCTTTCTGCATGCGGATTTCGGGACAGCGGGATTTCGGGCCGTTTCTGATATGGGATGTGAAATCAACGTGGCTGCTTCTCGCGTTTGAGAATCTATGCAGAAATGAAAAAACCACGGCGGTGGAAATACCATACCAGCTACGCGGGTAGAAATGGAAATTTCGCCCCCGGAATCTTTGAGGAACGGCCCCTTTTCTCTTGATCTGGTGAATACAAGCGAAACGAGGATAACCCCAAAAAAAAGTACGGATGATTTCTCGTACGAAGTTCGGATATCTGATCGTGAATTAATGAAGGGAACGGACGGTGGTGGGGTGGAAAGTTTTTTATGGACGGGAGGAGGAGATGGAGAGAGGGGGGTGGAGGAGAGGTGGAGATGATTTGGACCGTTGATGATGAGGTGGGGTTTGGTGATGGACGGCTGATAGAGAAAGAAGAAGGGCGGCGGAAACGCGCATCGTTTGGCCCGCGGGCGTGGCGTGAGGGGGCTGGTGTGAATGGCTGTGTCAGATGCAGCAGCTGCAGCAGCTCTCTCTCTCTCTCTCCTCTTCTCCACTATCACCTCCCATCGCATTTTCCATTCCATTGACGAAATATTATTTTAGAGTAACGGTTAGCGATTCGCGCGAGGAGATGTTGAAGCTTTGATAACGTGATGCGATGTAGATACGCGTGTGAAATCGGGGACGTTGGTTTGGTGGGGCCGTGGTGAATGTGTTGTTTCAAGGAAAGAAATTCAAGAAGGCCCAGTTGTCAGGTGGGTTGGATGATGATGTTGAGTACATAGCGTTGGGAATTTTGATGGAGGGATTGGTTAGATGGTTAGCATGGGATTTATTCTGAGTGTTCCACGTTTGATGAACGGTCTGGATCTCTATAAGCATGCCAATTCTAGATGTGCTGTGCGGTGGCGCTTCTTGATCTTTCCACGCGCGGATCTCCCTAGTGATTTTCTAATTTAGTGCATGAGGAGTGTTTAGCCCGCATGCGTGTACGAACAGTTGATGTACATGGCGCCAAATGTGCCAGCATGGCATACGTGTATGAAATCCAAGCTGTCAATCAAGTGGGTCCCACAATTCAGATGCCATTTCTGAAAATCTGGCTGGCTGGCTCTTCAGGTGGGCCACAGATCTAAGAAATAGGTAGACGTCGTAGGAATACTTGCTTGAAGTTCTTCGTCGATCAATTTCATTTGTAAGTTGTGGCCGATGATGATGTACGGAACGGTTTTGGACTTGTGTCAGCGGATCAAAACAAAACGACTTGCATATGGACGGCTTAGATCTTATGCTTTTATGCCGTGCCAGCACATGTGATGCCGGATAGAACAGATGCATTATGAAGTTGTGGCCGATGATGATGTACGGAACGGTTTTGGTTTTGTGTCATCGGATCAAAACAAAACGACTTGCATATGGACGGCTTGGATCTTATGCTTGTGTGCAGTGCCAGCACATGTGATGCCGGATAGAGATTATGCTCATAATGCATTACGAAAAGATGTCTACAAATGCACGTTTTTCTACTTTCCGTATAACAATAGTACAACTTCTGTATGACTGTGTTACAAAAAGTAGAAACATGGCGTAACTATCAATTGATTGGGAGTAAATAGTGTCTTCCTTCCGTCGAAGTGATGAAATGCAACGGGATTTACAGATACTTCTGGTACAGTCACAACTTTCCTGCTAATATACTATTTCTATAGGAAATCCACACCGTTCAAACAGTAAGACCAACCATGAATATCAACAGGTACAAAAATCGTGCGGATCCTATCATCTGATGGGTTAAAAAAAGGAATCAATCGATAACCAATGGTCTAAATCAAAGAACAGTTGTGGCCCGCCTGTCAAGCCGAAGGGTCTGTTTTGCATATGGAATGATTTGATATGCATTGGTTAGCATTAGTAACCATCACGGAACCATGTGAATTGGAATCACATAAGGTTTGGAATTGCATTTGGTGCAAGTACGGTTAATTGGTGACAAACAGCAGTTGTAAAATCTGGTCAGTTGGTATCACTTAATTTAGGGCCTATTTGATTTTTAAGCTCCACTGTAATTATCTTGTAAATAGGTAATGACTATTTACCTAGAGGACAATTTACCTCTGTAATACTAAAAGTGAGAATTTTGTGAAATAAATATGGAGCCCACCATGATGTGTGTGGCTTATCCACGCTGCACATTCAGTATACAACTGAATTTAGGGCGTGAGCCCAAAAAAAAAGGTAGATCCAAAGCCCAGGTGGGCCGCCATTGGGAATTGAATGCCTATTGTTAAAACTCGTTGGGGCTCTTAAAAGTTTTGGATTGAGCTGTTATTTGTGTTTTTCATTTATTTGTTTCTTTGTCACTCTATGAATAAATTCGACATTGAATAAACCGCGATGTGAACTCAAGTAAGGAAACAACTTTCAATAGTGAATGAATTAAGGCTATTCTTTCCTTTGTGTGGGATCTGTCTCATTTTTCAGCTCATATTCCAAAATGTTCTGATAAAACAAATGAATGATACAAATATATTATATACATTATAGTGAAGCCCACAAATTTAATTCAACACTTTTGGAATGATTTTTGATATGATATTACTAGCTCATTTTTCAAACCTAGCAAAAAAGTAATAATTATTTATTTATCAAAGATTTACATATATCAAGGAAAATCAAATAGGCTCTTTTTTATTTTTAAGGAAAAAAATATTGATTCCAATCGTACAATTGGACAGTGAAAAATACTATGATATTTCTGGACAAATAATAATTGCATGATAACAACATTAATTTCATCTATTGCAATTCTATATCATTTAATCCTGCATTCCAAATAGCCTAGTTGCATTTAGCCTATTTGGTTCATTGGATTAAAGGGTATGAAATTGCATTTGATGGAATTAACACTATTATTGCACAATTTGCATATATGAAAATACTATAGTATTTTGTTCATCCAATCCTCACATTTGGGATGAAATCCTTCCTCTAAAAAAATACTGTATCAAGTAAAATTCATGTTTGATATATTATGGAACTGTAATCAACAAACTAGATTCATAATTGATGTCGGTCACTTATACACATATATAACTTGAATGTCACGTGTAAATTAATGGTTTTTTTGACCCGTCTTCGACCGGTCGTGAGCCCTGCTCGACCAGTCGTAGGCTGGTGTTCGACTAGTAGTGGTACGACTCAAAGTCCAGCGAGTTAGAACTATTTTTCTCTGCGGTCTTCGACCAGTCGTAAGAGAGCTTCGACCAGTCGTAGGTGAGCTCCGACCAGTCAAAAGAGGCTAAGACCAGTCCTAAAATTTCCAGGACTAGTCGTAGGTTACGCAGTTTGTTCTGTGATTTTGCGCGAAACTGCGGATTTGAGTCCTTTCGCAACTGGGATGCGAAAGGGAAGTTTCTTAAACTATAAAAGGGGTTGCTAAGGGTTTTCTAGGTATAACAAGAGGGTTTTCTAAAGCTTTACAAGGGATTTGCAAAAGGGTTTAGGGCTATCAAAAGGTGAGAGAGAGAGAGAGAGGAAGAGAGAGAGGAAGCTTATAAAAGGGAGGTTCTGCTCGTGGAGGTTATCTACTGTGCAATCTATATCTCAGCGCTTCTATGTCCTGGTAATTAATTAGATCTCTCCGTTTTCTCTATTTCTCTTATTGTTTATTCACTCCTGCGTGAGTGAAGAAGGTTGTAACGTTTTACTTCATAGTGGATTGTTGATCTGGACGAGGTCCCGTGGTTTTTACCTCTTTGAGGGTTTTCCACGTAAAAATCTCTTGTGTGGTGTGTGATTGATGCATTGATTGTTTTCATTGCTTTATTATCCATAATTCTGGTTTGTTCTGGAGGGCTAGATCCTAAGGTTTTGTGCAAGGCCCCCAACAAAGTGGTATCAGAGACAGGTTCATTGAACGGGTAGGATCGGTTTGGAATTATGGAAGGTGGCTCATCAAGGATGATCAGCCTCAATAGTTCTAACTGGACCATATGGAAGGCTAAGATGGAGGACTTGCTTTATTGCAAGGACTTATATTCTCCAATTTTAGGCATATCAGCAAAATTCAAGGATATGACTGATGATGATTGGAAGAAGATGGACCGAAAGGTGGTGGGGTTTATTAGACAATGGTTGGATGATTTTGTGTTCCACCATGTGTCTACAGAAACCTCAGTCGCTAGCCTATGGCTGAAATTACAAGGGCTGTATGAGAGGAAGACAGCCGGTAATAAAAATTTTCTGATAAGGCAACTTATGAATCTCAAATTCAAAGATGGTGGTTCTGTGGTCGAGCACATGAATGAAGTTAACAATATAGTGAACCAACTCACCTCTATAAAGATGGTCCTGAATGATGAATTGTAGGCTTTACTATTGCTTAGTTCATTGCCTGACAGTTGGGAGACATTGGTGGTGTCTCTAAGTAACTTCGCACCAGACGAAAAGATATGCATGGAACAAGTGACTAGCTATCTCTTCAATGAAGAGACAAGGAGGAAGTCTCAGGGGTCTACTCAGCAAGAGGCTCTTGTGACACAGGAACGGGGGAGAGGAAAGAACAGGAAGGGCAGAAAGGCCCGAGATAAATCAAGAGATAAGTTGAGTAACAGGAAAGATGTTGATTGATGGAATTGTAGCAAGAAGGGCCACTATAAGCATGAATGTCGTGGTAAGAAAAATGACAAGAAAGGAAAATGGAAGGGAGATGAATCAGATTCCACTGCGGTCGCTTCAGATGGCAACATGGTAGTTATTCTTTCAGTAGATCATGATGTATGTCTCACGGCTACGAGTCAGGACACCGATTGGGTGATAGACTCAAGAACTTCTTTTCATGCGACTTCACACAGGGACTCCTTCACAAGCTATGAGTCAGGTGATTATGGGACTGTGAAGATGAGAAATTCTGGCGTATCAAAAATCGTGTGAGTCGGTGATATTTGTGTGAAGACCGATGTGGGCTGCACATTGGTTCTCAGGGATGTGAGGCATATCCCAGACCTTAGCCTCAACTTGATGTCGACGGGAAGGTTAGATGATGATGACTATGAAAGCCGGTTTGCAGGTGGGCGCTGGAAGCTCATCAAGGGTTCATTGATCGTGGCCAGAGGAAAGAAGTGTTGCACCCTTTACAAGGCAAGTGTCAGTATGTGCAAGGGTAGGTTGAACGCAGCGGAAGATTCAGCTATTGACATGTAGCACAGGCGTCTAGGCCACATAAGTGAAAAAGGGCTTCAAGTACTAGCAAAGAAGCGGCTCCTTCTAGATGTGACAGGAACACCTCTCAAAACCTGTCTTGATTGTTTATCAGGGAAACAGCATAGAGTTTCATTTGTTAAATCTGTTTCTCATGTTAATAAAGTGCATGCATTAGATTTTGTTTATTCTGATGTTTGTGGTCGTATGAGGACAAAAACCTTGGGTGGGGCATTGTATTTTGTTACTTTTATAGATGATGCATCTAGGAGGGTTTGGATTTATGCTTTGAAATCTAAGGACAAGGTCTTTAGTGTGTTTAAATTGTTTCATGCTATGGTTGAGAGAGAGACAGGTAGATCATTGAAGTGCATCTGCACTGACAATGGTGGTGAATATATTGGCGACTTTCACGAGTACTACAAGTCCCTGGGTATACGGCATGAACAGACGGTTCCCAAGACCCCCCAGCATAATGGTGTAACTGAGCGAATGAATCGCACCATTGTTGAGAGAATCAAATGTATGTTATCCCATGCGAAATTGCCTAAGATGTTCTGGGGAGAAGCAATGCACACGGCGGTGTATTTGATAAACATGTCTCTATCAGCCCCATTGAATGGAGAAGTACCTGAGAAGGTGTGGACTGGACAGGATCCATCGTACAGTCATCTCAGGGTATTTGGATGTAGGACATCCATTCACATACTAAAGGACAAGAGGTCCAAGCTCGATATGAAGATCAGACAATGTGTGTTCTCAGGGTACGGTAATGAAAAATTCGGTTACAGATTGTGGGATCCGACCGAGAGGAAGCTCGTCAGGAGCAGAAATGTGGTTTTCTTTGAAGATCAGTGTATAGAAGACATTGGTAAGCCAGAGGAGAACCAGCCTAGTTCAGGTGAGCTAGAGGACATGGATTCGGTTACTCCTCCCATGGTACCTGATGACGGGGGAGTACAGCAAGGTGCAAAGGACGAGGGAGTTCCTTCAGAAGATGGACCAGGGGAGGAGCCCTCACTTGATCCACCTGTTGAGCCACAGGTGAGGAGGTCATCTAGGGACAGACAGCCGTTTAAGAGGTACTCGCCACATGAGTACATTATGCTGACTGATGGGGGAGAGCCAGAAGATTATTCTGAGGCCCTAGCCGACGAGCATAAGGGAGAGTGGTTGAAAGCTATGCAAGAGGAGATGGAATCCTTACATAAGAACCACACCTATGATATGGTGAAATTGCCTAAGGGCAAAAAAGCTTTGAGCAACAAGTGGGTGTTCAGAAAGAAGATTGAGTAGAAGAATTCACAGACGAGGTTTAAGGCCAGACTTGTGGTGAAAGGGTTTGGTCAGAAGAAAGGCATAGACTTCGAGGAGATATTCTCACCAGTGGTGAAGATGACATCCCTACGGGTGTTGCTTGGGTTGACGGCTAGCATGGATCTGGAGATAGAGCAGTTAGATGTTAAAACTGTCTTTCTCCATGGTGACCTGGAAGAAGAGATCTACATGCACCAACCAGAGGGGTTTGAAGTCAAGGGCAAGGAGCATATGGTGTGTAGGCTGAGGAAGAGCTTGTATGGGCTGAAACAAGATCCACGGTAATGGTACAAGAAGTTCGACTCATTTATATTGAAACATGGGTATGACAGAATGGAGTCGGACCACCGTGTGTTCACGCGTAAGTTCTCAGATGATGATTTCTTAGTTCTGCTATTATACGTTGATGACATGCTTATCATGGGAAAAGACATCAAGAAGATCGACAGGCTGAAACAGGAGTTGGGCAAGTCTTTTGCGATGAAAGACTTGAGCTCGGCTAGACAGATCCTAGGAATGGAGATAACCCGTGACAGAAGCAACAGGAAGCTCTGGCTGTCACAAGAGAGGTATATTGAGAAAGTCCTAGAGCGATTCAATATGAATGCAACGAAGCCGGTCAGTACTCCACTAGATGGTCACTTCAGATTTAGCGACAGGCAATGTCTCAAGACGAAGGCAGAGGTAGAAGAGATGCAGAACATACCCTACGCGTCAGCGGTAGGAAGTTTGATGTATGCTATGGTGTGTACACGCCCAGACATAGCATATGCGGTTGGTGTTGTCAGCCGGTATCTTGCCAATCCTGGTAAAGAGCATTGGGCTGCGGTGAAGTGGATACTGCGGTATCTAAGAGGCTCATCCAGGTTGCGCCTATGTTATGGTGACGGTAAACCTGTGTTAAAGGGCTACACAGATGCAGATATGGCAGGTGACATAGACTTCAGGAAGTCTACATCAGGGTTCATGTTCACGTTTACAGGGGAAGCGATTTTTTGGCAGAGCAAGCTACAGAAGGTCGTAGCATTGTTGACGACAGAGGCCGAATACATTGCAGTCACAGAGGCATGTAAAGAGATGTTTTGGATAAAGAGGTTCCTACAGGAACTTAACCTAAAGCAGGAGGAGCACGTGGTCTATTGCGATAGTCAGAGTGCTATACACTTGAGCAAGAATCCAAGTCAGCACTCCAAGTCAAAGCACATAGAGGTTCGGTATCACAGATCAGGGATATTTTGGAACAGGTGTTACAGCTTGAGAAGGTCCACACGGACGATAATGGGTCAGACATGATGACCAAGGCTTTACTCAAGGGCAAGTATGAGGTTTGTAGAAACCTGGCTGGCTTGAAGAAGGTAGATCCCTCCTGGGTAAAAAAATGGAGAGATTTGATGGATTTTTTGACCCGTCTTCAACCTGTCGTGAGCCCTGCTCGACCGATCGTAGGCTGGTGTTCGACCAGTCGTGGGTTCGAGTCGTGGTACGACTCAAAGTCCACAGAGTTCGGACTATTTTTCTCCGCGGTCTTCGACCAGTCGCAGGAGAGCTTCGACCAGTCGTAGGTGAGCTTTGACCAATCGAAGGAGGCTAAGACCAGTCCTGAAATTTCCAGGACTAATCGTAGGTTACGCAGTTTGTTCCGTGATTTTGCGCGAAACTGCGGATTTGAGTCCTTTCGCAACTAGGATGTGAAAGGGAAGTTTCCTAAACTATAAAAGGGGTTGCCTAGGGTTTTCTAGATATAACAAGAGGGTTTCCTAAAGCTTTACAAGGGATTTGTAAAAGAGTTTGGGGCTATCAAAAGGTGAGAGAGAGAGAGAGGAAGAGAGAGAGGAAGCTTATAGAAGGGAGGTTCTGCTCGTGGAGGTTATCTACTGTGCAATCTATATCTCAGCGCTTCTATGTCCTCATAATCAGTTAGATCTCTCCGTTTTCTCTATTTATCTTATTATTTATCCACTTCTGCGTGAGTGAAGAAGGTTGTAACGTTCTACTTCATAGTGGATTGTTGATCTGGACGAGGTCCGGTGGTTTTTACCTCTTTAAGGGTTTTCCACGTAAAAATCTCTTGTGTGGTGTGTGATTAATGCATTAATTGTTTTCATTGCTTTATTATCCATAATTCTGGTTTGTTCTGGAGGGCTAGATCCTAAGGTTTTATGCAAGGCCCCCAACATAAATGATGTTAATGGATGGATGCCGTGTAAAAAAACATATGCACCAATGTAAGGTTCAAATGCAATGTATTTCAAAATCCTGCATGAAACCGAATGTAATTTGGTCTCACATAATCCCAATCATTCTCGTCGTCTCCAAATGCTAGATGGAATATACATAGGACTAAATGCAATTTCATCCCACCTAATTCCACCTAAGCCTACATAGCAAATAGGCTAGCAACCTTTATTTGAAGAGAGCAAGGGAGAGATTCCCATCAATGGTGACAATGAGAATCCATGCGAAATGACATTAAATGTTTTCGTGACAATTTCAAATTTTATTTTTCAGTGCATTTGACATGAATTGAACACCTCTCAAACATCTCAATTACCACTAATTCACACTTCCAAGCAGCTCTTGATATTTCATGGCCGAATTCACTGAAATCCTACAATCCAATCATTAAAATTATTAAATTATATTTACTCGCTTAGTTTAAAAGAGAGAGAAGTAGAGATGACTTTAACTTGTGAATATGTTGTCATGTGAAATAAAGTTAGGTGTTTTGAAATCATATCGAGAAATCGCCTTTTGCTGTATTTGAACTACTTTCGAACATCAAATGCCTTTTTTAATGGATTTTAAAAGATCTTCGAGTCAGTTGGAGAGAAAGTTGATAATCCTTCAATATTACATAATGATTTTTTTTTCTACCCCTGAATTTTTTCTTAGATTGATAAAATAAAAATTAAAAAATCATGTAAATTAAGTATGCATTCGTCCTCTTTGTTCTCTAATTTTCTTTTCACTTTATTGTTGTTCTCATGTTTAATATACTTTTATAAATTGAATTACACAACCAATGTACTTTATGTGTTTGTAGAAATTTTAAGTAATTTATCTCTTGATATTTATTTTTTTCCTGCACAATAATGGGAAAGATGTGGCAGGAGGGCAAGTTAGCACAGCTATGGATATCCCAAAAATACAAGACACTCTCTCATGATGACCGGTGATCTGGACCATTTATGTGGTAAGACCTACTATGGACGGACGTTCCAAAGTTCAATCGGTCAAACAATCTTGATCATCTGATTGTCACACCCAAATGGGGAGTGGGTTAGCCGTGATCTGGATAACACCTTAGTGAGTGTTACCATTACTTAGAGGTGTACACGAACTGAGCTAGCTCGGTCAACTCGCTCGACTCAACTCGAAAAAGCTCGATTCGACTCAGTTTGAAGCTGAGTTCGAGCCAAGTCGAGTTGATTTTTTTAGCTCGAAAATGAGTTTGAGCTGCCCCAGCTTGACTTGACTCATATCGAACCTAGTTAGAATTGAACTTGGATCAAACCAGTTTGGTGACTCGGTTACTTTGATATTGGTGTTGCTCACCAAGTGTTTGATGAAATGACCCAACAAAGTGTGGGTGGTTGCAAGGAAGGAATATATATGAAACTAGTACTCTTTTTTTCTTAGTTTTTATGTTGCCCTGAAGGTGTTTGATGAAATACCTGTAAAATTATTGTTGTTGTCTTAAATATAGTGAGATTTTGAAGGTGCAGTCCAGGTGCTTACAAAAATGCCACATAGGCGAACTCAGCTCGATCTTGGCTCAAACTCGGCTTGAATTGGCCTGAGTTGCTGACCGAACTCAGCCAAACTCGCCAGTCAGGGTCGAGGACTGAGCCGAGCTGAGTTCGAGTTGAGGTCAACTAGTGGCCAAGCCAAGTTGCTCGACTCGGTTCGACTCAATGTACACCCCTACCCTTATCCCGGGGTAGCCCACCTTGATGAATGTTTTGTATAGCCATGCTGCTCATCCGTTTTTTAAATTAATTTTATGACGTTATTTCAAAAATTACACAGATCCATATTTTAGGTGGACCATACCACTATTAAAAAGTGGTGAATGATCATTAAAATCTTTTTTAAGCCCCAGAGGCTCTAAGTAAAGCTGATCTTTGTATTTTTCCTTCATCCATATCTGTTTGACCTTATTGAAGGGTTGGATGGAAAATAAACATTATGGATTTTCTTACGGTGGCCCTTGGAAGTTTTTCATGGTGAGTGTTTAATCACCACTGTTTCCTATGGTGTGGTCCACCTGAGATTTGGATCTGCTTAATTTTTGGGAACATAATCTAAAATAGGCTGGAAAAAAGGATGGACGACATTGATATATATATATATATATATATATATATATATATATATAATCATCAAGGTAGGCCCCACGGCAAGGGCAACACCCACTAAGGTGTTACCCGGGTACCAGCTAATCCGCATAATGTCAGCCACATTCCACCGTCAATCTTGAAATATCACTCATTGGCCTGCTGGGATTGTGCAATTCACGTGATTCATGCACATCTTGGCCAATCGACGGTATGGTCCACCAGATGAACGGTGACTACTAGTAATAGCAACCTCTTATATGAACCAAGCTAGAAAAGTA
This sequence comes from Magnolia changhungtana, assembly GCA_030180095.1. Classification (NCBI taxonomy): domain Eukaryota; kingdom Viridiplantae; phylum Streptophyta; class Magnoliopsida; order Magnoliales; family Magnoliaceae; genus Magnolia; species Magnolia changhungtana. The sequence continues at coordinate 259,197 of JASAUF010000388.1, forward strand.
CCGTATGCGTTTTTCACCATTTCATTGCAGTACAGGTGGCATAAATGTACCTTAATCTTGACCGCCCAAATCGCCCGCCCAAAAATCACACTGAGCTAGTGATTTTAACAATATTTTCAGCCGTTAAATATGATGTTTAACCATCATGTTGACCAATTAAATTGTTTGGATCATCCAATCTCTGTAATTTTCTGGATATTCTCCACCAAGAATCTGGCCAAAATTTAGACGGTCCAAATTGACGTACATTTTCTGGTGTCTATATAGTGGATGAGCACACCATCAATTGTAGGCTTGTAGCCATAGGTAGAGATGTACAAGAGCTGAACCGAGTGGAGCTTGGCACAGCTCGGTTCGGCCAGCAGCTAATCTCAGCTCTAACTCGGCTAAGCACGGTCCTCGAGCCGGCCGGCTTGGCTTGATTCGGTCAGTAGCTCACGCTAGTTCGAACATGTGTGATGTCATGGGTAGAAATGGTCTGACCACCCATAAGGTCAACTTGGACTCATGAGCACATACTTCTAGACCAAAGGATTCCTGAACAGCCATCTCAAATAATTCTGGAGAGAGGATAGACTTTACACTCTCGAGATGAGTCCTCGATATCATACATTTCCGAACTTCAACCAAGCTTATCTGTACATATCCGAGAGCCATTTGGATGTATACGATCAAAAGATGACCAAAAGACTAATCGGCTCGGCAAGATCAAAGGGATGCCGAGGAGATGGGTCCGCCCCCTATGATCGGAGCTTAGATAGATCGAGGGACATGAAGAGTTGACTAGTGACGATCAGTGTGGAAACTCGTTCTGAGCCGATCATTGAGAGATCTTGTCACGCCCCAAAATTCGGGCACCCGAATAGGGTGTCCAGGACCCAAATTTCAAACCCGTGACTTAAAAATAAAAAATAAATAAATAAAGTATAACAATTTCATATGCATTTCATTTTCTCCCACCATAGCTCAAAACTTTAAAATTCCAAACACATATTAAAATAACTAATTGCATAATCTGTTATTACATCGATGCATGATTATTTAACTTAACTTGAAATAAGAAAATAAAGTCAAACATTACTACATTCAGAGTTCTAAAATAAAATAAAATTCATCCTATGTAGAATGACATGCCACGTGTATCAAATCACATTCTATGCTCCACTACTAATAGAAGTATCCTGCATCTTTAAAATATTCATAACCTGAAACGGTTAAAACATAATGAGTTGACAACTTAATAGGATCACATCAATCCTGAGTTGAAAATCCCACAAGTATTACCAAATTTAACCTCGACATATTAATCAAAATAAGTTAAACACTGGATGTAAAATCATAATTAATGATTTGACATTCATGCATATGAAATAAATAAATTATTTAACATAGCTTTTCTAAAAATACTAAGATTTAGAGTGAACAAAACATTCATGTGTGCTGATCCTTTTAGGGGATGACCCACGGTAGAGCACCGGTGTTGATCCTTTCAGGGTATGACCCTCGACAGAACACCGGTATAACTTTTTAGGGACAAAAGCCCAGGGCAATACACCCGTGTGTACTAATCCTTTTAGGGAATCACCCAGGGCAGAGCACCCGTGTCAATCCTTTTGGGAATGACCTTGGGCAGAGCACCCGTGTCATGCTGATCATTTCGGGAATGACCCTGGGCAGAGCACCCGTAAGAATAATTATACAAAAAAATAATTGTTGACATATGATGTATCTAACTTACAAGGAAACATTTTAATAAACAATATCAGAACACCCATAACAAATAATATGGTGATCTTTTTAGGGCAGAGCACCCGTAAGGATCATTGCATTTAAAAAAATTGCTCATATAATAAATATTCATCATCACCCCTAAATAATATCAAATGCAAATAATAATAATAATAATAATAATAATAATAATTGCATTGGTTCAAATAAAAAAAATATTTCAATGTCTAGATTATATAAGGCAACAGATATGAATTTTTCAATGGGGGAATGATCACCTACCTGATATGGAAAAATAGTGTGATGGAAGGAAAATAATCTGAAGAGATGCTGATTTCTACGTGCACTAACTTGGATTAATCAACTCTGAACTCGATGTTGAACCCTCACGTATACTCTCCCTTTTCCTGATCTCTCTTTTCTTCTCAAAATCTTTCTTTTGTGATTTTCTTTTCAATGGTTTTCTATAGGTAGCATGAGAAATGGGGTATAAAAATAATGTGAGGTGAGTTAGTGGGTTGGGAGTTTAATGGACGGTTTAGATTGAGGAATGGGTCCCACCATGATGATGGTAATCATGGTGAATGGGTTCATGTGCGCAACCGAACCGCAAAGAACAAGGAAGGAGAGAGAGAAACGTAGAGGAGGGTGGCGTGCTTCAGCACGTTACTTGCTTTGCTTTTTATTTTTTATTTTTTTGAAAAGTGGGCCCCACAACTATGATGTGATAAATTCACACCGTTCATCAGTTTTTCCCGACAAGGTTAGGGCATGAGCCAAAAAAAATTAGGGTCATCCAAAACTCATGTGGGCCACATCATATAAAACAGTGGGTTAACGGTGGAACCCACCGTTTAAAAGAAACAGGGTATTACATTCTACCCACCTTAACAAAATTTCATCCTCGAAATTTATATACCTAAAAGAGGTTATGATACTTTTCTCAAATTTCTTGTTCTTGCTCCCACGATGCTTCTTCTTCGCTGTAATGACTCCACTGTACCTTCACGAGTGGTATAACCTTCATCCGAAGTACTTATTCCTTACGATCGAGAATGCGCACAGGTTGCTCTTCATATGTGACATTCTCTTGAATCTCTAGCAGCTCCCATTCGATGACATGAGAATCGTCCGGCTTGTACTTTTGAAGAATGGAGACGTAAAATACATTGTGGATATTGGATAATTGAGATGGTAGGGTCAGCTTGTATGCTACAGCTCCTACTCTTCGTAGGATCTCGAAGGGTCCGATAAAACATGGTGCGAGCTTCCATTTCTTTCCAAAACGCATAACTCTTTTCATTGGGGAAACTTTTATGAACACATAATCTCTCACACAAAACTCTAAGTCTCTGCGTCGATTATCTGCATAGCTCTTTTGGCGACTCTGGGCGGCTCGCATACATTCCCGAATGATGTTAATCTTCTTGGAGGTCTCTTGAATAAGTTCTGGTCCCAACAACGTCCTTTCTCCTACTTTGGTCCAACAGCTTGGTGATCTATAAGGTCTTCCATATAAAGCTTTAAATGGTGTCATACCAATGCTGGCTTGGTAGCTATTATTACATACAAATTCCACCAGCAGCAGATGATTGTCCCAATTGCCCTTGAAGTTGAGAATACAGCTGCGTAACATATCTTCTAAAATCTGGTTCGTCCTTTCTGTTTGCCCATCAGTCTGCGGGTGAAATGTTGTGCTGCAATCTAGAATAGTTCCCAAAGCTTCTTGTAGACTTACCCAAAATCGTGATTTAAACCTGGGATCTCGGTCGGAGACGATGAATACTAGAGTATCATGAAGTCGGACAATTTCTTTAATATAAATTTTACTCAACTCCACTGCAGATCATGTAGAAATCTTTATCAGGATGAAGTGTGCGAATTTGGTTAATCTGTCCACGATCACTCATACAGTGTCATGGTCTCGACCTGTCTTCAGAAATCCAACTACGAAATCCATGGATATATACTCTCATTTCCACTTGGGGACTGGTAACGGCTGTAAAAGTCCTGGTGGTCTTCGATGGTCTGTCTTCACTTGTTGACATATCACACATTTAGATATGTACTCAGCGATTTCCCATTTCATGTTGTTCCACCAGTATTGGCGCTTAACATCGTGGTACATTTTTGTATCCCCTGGATGGATAGTGAATCTTGATCTATAAGTCTCATCCAAAATCTCTTGCTTCAACTCAGGTTCATTTGGAACACATAGCCTTCCACGAAACCTAATCCCTTCATCGGTACCAATTCACCATTCTGCATTCTCCTTCGCTATTCCTCCTGCTCCTTTTTTTTGTAGCCAAACGTCTTCCTTCTGAGCTTCTAGAATACGCCGAATCTAAGAGAAAAGTTTATCATGATCTAATCTCAATTCTAAAGATTAATAAGTTAAACTTAGCTATTAAACTTAAGAAAATAAAAATAAAATTACACACCAGGGCAAGTTGTGCTACTAGGTTACTTAAATGCGCCTGAGGTTCTTCAAGCTAGAGTTGCAGATTGAAATCTTTGATGACATTTAGCATCTTCCACTCTTTGATCATTAAGCTAGCTACAAGTCTTCGTGTCTTTCTGCTTAGAGCATTGACTACAACATTTGCTTTTCCTGGGTGATATGAAATATCGAAATGGTAGTCTTTCAAAAATTTTATCCATCTTCTCTGACGCATATTCAATTCATTCTGATTAAAGAGATACTTTAAACTCTTATGGTCTGAATATAAGTCGAATTGTTTCCCATATAGGTAGTACCTCCAAATTTTCAAAGCAAAAACAACTGCTGCTATCTCCAGATCATGCGTCGGGTAATTTCGTTCGTGAGTCTTTAACTGTCGTGATGCGAATGCAATAACTTTGCTTCATTGCATAAGAACACATCCTAACCCCTGATATGACGCATCGGTATAAACGACGAATCTTTCTCCTTCGGTCGGTAATGCTAGAACTGGGGGCTGATGTCAACCGCTTCTTCAGTTCGGTAAATGCCTGCTCACAATCTTGATCTCACTTAAAGTTCGTATTCTTCTTAGTTAGATTAGTTAGGGGTCTTGATATATTGGAGAATCCTTCTATAAATCTTTAATAGTAACCAGCAAGGCCGAGAAAACTTTACACTTTTGACACATTCGAGGGTTGCTCCCATTCTAATATTGCGTCAATTTTAGCTGGGTCCACAGATATCCCTTTCTTTGACACCACATGCCTTAAGAATTTTACTTCATATTTTCAGAAGTCACATTTTGATAACTTGGCATACAATTGATTTTTCTTTAATGTTTGCAGAGCAGTCCTGAGATGTTCCTCATGCTTCTCATAAGTCTTGGAGTATATAAGAATATCATCGATGAATACAATAACGAATCGATCTAAATAAGGTTTGAATACCTGATTCATAAGGTCCATAAATACTGCTGGAGCATTTGTCAATCCGAATGGCATTATTAAGAACTCATAGTGCCCGTAACGAGTCCTAAAAGCCGTCTTATGCACGTCTTTGTCCTTTATTCTCAATTGATGGTAACCTGACCTTAAATCTATTTTAGTAAAGAACCTTGCTCCCTTAAACTGATCAAATAAATCCGCAATCCTAAGAAAAGGATATTTGCTCTTGATTGTTACTTTATTCAACTAACGATAATCGATACATAATCTCATAGTTTCGTCCTTCTTCCTTACAAATAAGACCGGTGCTCCCCATGGCGACGTGCTCGGTCTAATGAAACCCTGATCTAGCAACTATTGGATATGATCATTTAATTCTTTTAATTCTACAAGAGTCATGCGATAAGGTGCTCTAGAGATGGGTGCAGTTCCGGGCATTAGATCGATACCGAAGTCCACATATCTCTTTAGAGGTAACCTTGGAATGTTTTGAAAAACTTCTGAAAACTCCCTAACCACGGGTATTTATTCAATCCCTTATTCTGATTGCTCGATTCCCATGATAGCCGACAAACCAATTGGCGCTTTCCTTCTTCGTGTCCCACAAAATTTCAGTGGAGATCGTCCTTCTATGTTCAACGTAATCGTCTTCCTGAAACAATCTATTTTGGCACGATACTGGGACAACCAATCCATTCCTAATATGACATCATATTCCCTCATAGGCATAATAATAAGATTTGCTAGCAGTATTTCATTTTTAATTATGATAGGGCATTCTTCACATATTTGTTCTAAATTCATGGACTTACCGAGAGGGGTTGCTACGATAATTTTCTTATCTAATCGTACGGGTGATATACCAAGTGAGCATATGAAGAAATAAGATATAAATGAATGTATAGCTCCTGAATCGAATAATGCTCTTGCAAGAGAGGTGTAAGCCAAAAAAGTACCTTCCACCACATCATTAGTAGCTTCAGCACCATGTTGAGGAGTGATATCTGCTGGTTGTGCCGGGTCCTCATAAGCAGAAGCAATAGTCTCATATATTTGTGCAGCATCATCTTGAGGTGGCGTTGGATCATCATAGCTTCGGTTTGGATCCTCATACTCCTGAAATTGGGCTGGATCATTTGTGAATGAAGATAGAGCATAAACACGTCCTTGAGCTTGAGGTCGGGACGCCTGACTTTTTGGCCTCAGTTGCTGATATTGGGGAGGCTTGACCTGTTGTTGCGATTGTTGAGGTGGTCTCGGATAAGCTTGAGGGGGTCCAGGCGGCTGGAATCGTGGATGTAGTTATGCAGGCCTCTGAAGATAAGGTTGTGCTGGTCTCGCGATTGGCTGAATCATCTAAGGGGGCGGCGGAGGTTGTTAACACGAAGTAGAAGGTGTATAATGAGGAGGCGGCTTGTAAAATGATCGTGGCAGTCCTTGATTCCCTAGATATTGATGACGAGGTGGTAGAAGACAATGGCGGGCAGGATAGTTCACCTTTCCACAGTTATGGTAAGTTCCAGTGAATTGCATTGAAAATTGCATACTGGCATGACTGGGTACCGATGTTAGCATCATCTTCTGCCGCTTAGTTGCTTCATGTTGTGTGAGAGATGTATGGGGCGTGGTCCTGGCTCCACTCTTCATGTCCTTCCTCGGCTCGCAGTTCTTCCAATGCTCTTCAAAGTCCTTTTCTATTGTGCTAGAGCGTTCCAGTGCTTCTGCATACGTTTTAATAAGAAATTACGCCAGTCGAGTACGAATAGAAGGTTTCAGTCCTTCAACAAACTTCTGCCCTTTACGAAGCTCATCCTGTATGAGAAATGTCGCAAATTGTGTCAACTCTGTAAACTTTGCATCATATTGACGCACCGTCATATCTCCTTGTTCTAATTTCATAAATTATGTAACCTTTTGAGCACGCACATAAGCTAGAAAGTATTTATTTTCAAACTTTGTGTAGAATTGGTCTCACGCCCACCTTTCTATTCTCGGGTTCTCCTTAGTCGTAGATTTTCACCAATGATCGACTTCTCCTTCCAACTTATATATTGCCAATTCATCCTTTTGTTGCTCGTTACATCTCATAGCTGTGAAAATTTTCTCCATCTGCCTTTTCCAACCCTCAGCTTCACTTGGGTCAGGCCTACCTTTAAACGTAGGCAATATCTGCCTCTTAAACTTTTCCAATAAGGACCCCGTCCCTTCAGGGGCTACAAGTGTCGCTTGAGTCTGCTCCTGAGATTGAGTTATAAGTACTTGTGTTCCCATAAATGACGCAAATCCTTCCATCGCCTGGAGGATCTTGTCAATAATGGTTCCTTGCCTAACTGCATTGGGTACTTGAGTCTCCGATGCGGCCCCAAGGTTCATACTCTGATCCGTCATAGCCTAGGATAAATAAAGGGAATTATAAATTTTACTGAAAATTTTTAAAATTTTAAGAAATCAGATAGTTCAAGGTAGGCATACATGAAGATGTAAGAAAAGTTGAATTAAGATATAGTTTAGATATGTGCAGAAATTTTTGGTCATAAGGGTGCTATTCTTATTGATATTTTTGATATTTTTAGACATTATTTTAACTTAAAAATTTTTATATAGATATATTTATAAGTCTACTATACCCCTGTAAGATTTCATAATATTTTGAAGCCTATAAAATTTTTAAAAATTCAGAGAGTACACGCTATCCAGATTTGGATGATTTCTGGATATATTTTTCTTAACCTCAAATAAATATATTAAGGGTCAGTATTTTTAATTTTTATCTATTTTTTTTATAAAATTATACTTATCAAGCTTCAATTTGGTTTTTGAATGACCTCAATCAGAGTTTTACTTAAATAGTTATGATTTTCAAAGTCAGACATTTTATATTGATTATTACTACCCAACCTAAGAAATAGCTAAAAAAATTCTCAGAAAATTCCTAACGTCCAGATTTGATTTTGTATGTTAATATACAACCTGAATGGGATGTAAGTACTATATCACAATAGATTAAAATATCCTACGTACATATTTTAAATTTCTCATCTCCTAGTTAAGGCCATTTAGGAAGACTTAGAGCTAAATCTCTATTTAAGGTCCAATGTTTAAGATCAACTTGGCTTTGATACCAACTTTGTCATGCCTCAAAATTCGGGTACCCGAATAGGGTGTCCAGGACCCAAATTTCAGACTCGTGACTTAAAAAAATAAAAAATAAAAATAAAGTATGACAATTTCATATGCATTTCATTTTCTCCCACCATAGCCCAAAACTTTAAAATTCCAAACACAGACTAAGATAACTAATTGCATAATCTGTTATTACATCGATGCATGATTATTTAACTTAACTTGAAATAAGAAAATTAAGTCAAACATTACTACATTCAGAGTTCTAAAATAAAATAAAATTCATCTTATGTAGAATGACATGCCACGTGCATCAAATCACATTCCATGCTCCACTACTAATAGAAGTACCCTGTATCTTCAAAATATTCATAACCTGAAATGTTAAAACATAATGAGTTGACAACTCAGTAGGATCACATCAATCCCGAGTTGAAAATCTCACAAGTATTACCAAATTTAACCTCGACATATTAATCAAAATAAGTTGAACATTAGATGTAAAATCATAGTTAATGATTTGACATTCATGCATATGAAATAAATAAATTATTTAACATAGCTTTTCTAAAAATACTAAGATTTGGAGTGAACAAAACACTCATGTGTGCTGATTCTTTTAGGGGATGACCCACGGCAGAGCACCGGTGTTGATCCTTTCATTTGGTATGACCCTGGCAGAACAGTTGAGTGTATAACCTTTTAGGGACAAAAGCCCAGGGCAGTACACCCGTGTGTATTGATCCTTTTAGGGAATCACCCAGGGCAGAGCACCCATGTCGATCCTTTTGGGAATGATCCTGGGCAGAGGACCCATGTCGTGCTAATCATTTCGGAAATGACCCTGAGCAGAGCACCCGTAAGAATCATTGTACAAAAAAAATAATTGTTCATATGTGATGCATCTAACTTATAGGAAACATTTTAATAAACAATATCACAGCACCCATAATAAATAATATGGTGATCCTTTTAGGGCATAGCACCCGAAAGGATCATTGCATTAAAAAAAATTGCTCACATAATAAATATTCATCATCACCCTTAAATAATATCAAATGTAAATAATAATAATAATATTTGCATTTGTTCAAATAAAAAAAATATATTTCAATGTCTAGATTATATAAGGCAAGAGATATGAATTTTTCAATGGGGGGAATGATCACCTACCTGATATGGAAAAATAGTTTGATGGAAGGAAAATAATCTGAAGAGATGCTGATTTTTACGTGCACTAACTTGGATTAATCAACTCTGAACTCGATGTTGAACCCTCACGTATACTCTCCCTTTTCCTGATCTCTCTTTTCTTCTCAAAATCATTCTTTTGTGATTTTCTTTTCAATGGTTTTCTATAGGTAGCATGAGAAATGGGGTATAAAAATAATGTGAGGTGAGTTAGTGGGTTGGGAGTTTAATGGACGGTTTAGATTGAGGAATGGGTCCCACCATGATGATGGTAATCATGGTGAATGGGTTCGTGTGCGCAACCGAACCGCAAAGAACAAGGAAGGAGAGAGAGAGAAACGTGGAGGAGAGGGGGTTACTTTGTGGGTGACTTGCTGATGCACGTCACTTGCTTTGCTTTTTGTTTTTTTTTTTTTTTGAAAAGTGGGCCCTACAGCTATGATGTGATAAATTCACACCGTTCATCAGTTTTTCCCAACAAGGTTAGGGCATGAGCCAAAAAAAAATGAGGGTCATCCAAAACTCATGTGGGCCACATCATATAAAACAGTGGGTTAATGGTGGAACCCACCGTTTAAAACAAACCGGGTATTACAAATCTACCTGACCAATTGATGGCTCGGCTCAGCTCGACTTCAGCCTGAGTGATCGAGGGTTTAGCTCAGGTCGGTCTCAACCACTCGTTGCATGATCCTAGGGTCAATTACATCAACACTTATCACTTACATAAATCTCGCGTAACGGTTGAGAAACCTACGCGAAGATTGCGCCTAAGATCGCAAACTGTCTCAAGCCCACCTATATAATAAATAAGGGGTCTATGTATATGAAAAATTATGCAGAATCTTTCACCCAAAGCCCATCAATACTATCAGACCCAAATTCCTATCCTGACCTTGGCATCGGATGGTCCCCTACTCTAACCAAGGTCTCCTTTTGTCTTATTTATGTGCAGGTACTCGAAGGTCTAACAAGGGTGGACTAGTTTTTTTGCATCAACATGCGACATTTTTCCAAACACATAGAATGAATCTTAAATCTCTAACAGAATACAAAATAGTAACAACACTTTACATGTATTTCATCAAACACTCAATGAGCATAATAAAAAAACAAGATATGATGGCAGTCCTATAGTGTAACGTTTTTTTTTTTTTTTTTAAATAAATTTATATAGCGATTGTTTCTATCCATTCCTTCCTTGCCAATTTTGCAGAGAATGTACGCACTCGAAACAACACTCCGTTAAGTCATTTCATCAAACACTTGGCGAACAACATTAAGATAAAAATAACCAAGTCACTGAGTCGATTCAATCCGAATCGATTCAAGTTGAAGTTCAAGCCAAGTAAAGTCGAGCTCGGGCAAGCTTGAACTTGGCTCAAAATTCTTTCGAGCTCTAAAAACGAGCTTGACTCGATCCAAATCCAATTTTAGGCCACGGCAAGTTGACCTTTTCTGAGTCGAGTCGAGCCAGTTAACCAAGCTAACTCGACTCGTGTATAACTCTAGTTGTAGGTGTGAAAAAATGGTAAAGGTATTTGATACTCTGGTTGCATATGAGGCTTGATACACATGTACTCGTGAAATTTTACATGTGACCTGAAGAAATTGTTAAATAGTGCCAAGTTCTTATTTTTTTACTGATGTTTACTGAAACAAGACTGTTGGATTATATATATATAGGGAAAAGGTACAATGCGCTTGAGCTGATTTTAACGCCCCATGAGGTCGAGCTGTGTGGGCCCCACCGTGATGTGTTTCGAACATCTACCCCATCAGTCAGATGCACCATTCCATTGTGGGCCTAGGTCTCAAAAATCAAGTCAATCTGTGACTTATGTGGGCCACACCACATACAAAAGTGGAGAGGGGTCGTGCACCATTAAAACATTCATAACCTTTTGTGAGGGCCCACCGAGATGTGGTTTGAAAATCCAGCCCATCCATTATGTGTGTCCCACTTGAATGAGGGTTCAGACCAAGTTTCAGGCACATGTAAAATTCAGGTGGGCCCCACCAAATGCTTTTATATGTTTTAACGGTGTCTTCACATATTTTAGATGGTATGGCCCACCGAGTTCCGTATGAATTTTTGATTTTTGGGACATCCCATAATTTATAATGTGGGACCCATCAAATGCACGATGTTGATGGTCTAAACACATCACGATGGGGCCCACACCCTCGACCTCATGGGAGCTTATCGTTTCCTCAAAAGCACATTGTACCTTTTCAATTTTTCTATATATATATATATATATATATAGAGAGAGAGAGAGAGTGTGTGTGTGTGTGTGTGTGTCGAGGAAGGCCCACCATGATGATGGTAATTATGATAATGGGTTCGTGTACAAGCTCACGGGTTTAAAATGCGTCATTTGGGGTAAGGATACGTGGTAGCTCGAGGGGGTTACTCGGTGCTCCCGTGGTCGCCGCTTCATTTTTTTGCACCTACCGGCCCCATGATATTGATGTGATAAATCCAACTGTTCATCATCCGAGTGCACAACGTGAGGTTTGCTTGGCGCACAAGGCCAAAACTCGTGGGCCACATCATATATTAAGGGAGAAACCCACATATAACCACAAACAGGGTACTACAAACAACTCTTCCGATGTGGGACAAGTTACGCTCGACTTCAATGAGTGATAAAGGGTTTAGCTCGGTCGGCTCGACCAGTTGCATGATCTCAGGTCGCCCACACATCAACACTTATCACTGGGGCCCGCCCACATGAGAAACCTACGTCAGATCCAGGGGCGTTACATTATCCCCCACTGATGATGGGAGAGACGTGATGGGAGAGAGAATGGTGAGGTGATGGGAAAGTTGACTTTTGGGGATGGGTAGTTGTACTTAACTTGATGTGTGATGTAAACTTGATTGATGAGATTGATTGATGGGACATCTCGTGGAGAGATTCATCAACATCGACCGCAAACACATGTCTTCTTCAAATTGAACAAGCGGGCCTACATCTTCTACCACGAGGTATCGGTTTGGTGCATGAGTCGCGGCGTTGGATACATTTATATAGCGATTGTTTTATCGCATTCCGCCAAGGTACAATTTTTCGAGATCGAGCCACCTTCGGTAGGCATTTCATCGGACTTAAGATCAACACGCGCAACGTCGGACCACGAGTCGAGAATTGTCGAATTCGACCGAATGACCGCGGGAGTCGGCGAACAGAGAAACAGGATCGGGTCTTATACTGGCTACCCGCCTAACAAAAAATTCGTCCTTGAAATTTAAACCTCAATACAATCAATACAGAGCTCTCAAATGGAGGGAAATCCTATCGCAAAATATACCAACAGAATCGAACACCTAAGAGATGGGGATAATGCCAATGAATCTTAGCCTCATGCTCCAAGATGCCTCCTTAGCTTTATGATGACCTCATTGAACCTCGGATCCCGTATATAAAAAAAATGATCAAGACTGTAATACTATGCAGCCTCATAATCTCAACAGTAGGGAGCTATGTTATAAAATCTCTAAGTTATTCGAACTTGGGGATCTAACCATTCTGCCCCGGTGGGGAATAATGTAACGCCCCATTCACTGTTTCATGTGGGCGGGCATACGTGGGCGGGCACACATATGGGAGGGCCCAAAAGTCAAGTCGGCTGTGACTTTGTGTAGCCTACACGTGGAAGCTTGACCATTGTGGCATTCATAACCTTGTCCCACATCGAAAAGAGTTGTCTAGAACATGTAGTGGTTATATGTATGGGTTTCTCCCTTAATGAGGACATGACGCGTTGACCTTGTGCACATGCAAAACCTCATGTGGTGCACTCGATGACAATTGGGTTAGACAATATCATAGACGGGTAGTCTTCACATATGTGGGTATGGACCACGGGAGTTCCGTATAGGCTGATTTTGGAACATCCCATAATCCTTACCCCCAAATGACGCGTTTTAAACATCCGTGAGCTTTGGCATGGCTCGAAGCACGGGACAATATCACCTGAGCGCATTGTGGGGTGGGCCTATATATATATAGAGAGAGAGAGAGAGAGAGAGAGAGAGAGAGAGAGAGAGATGCTCACCTAGCATGCAGCTGTTCCCATCTCTCTTTTTTCATGGCCCATCAAAGTTTTCAATCAGGGTAAAAGTTGGGCCTTGGGGGTTTTATGAGGTGCTGCATTGCGTGAATGGTTCAAATCTTGTAATGTTTGTATGGCCTAATGCTAAGTTCTCGTAGGTTCTCCCAAGCACTTTTAGAAAACCCATCACACATGATGTGAGCCAAGTTCTCGTAGGTTCTCCAAGAACCCAAAATTGAATGGTCCATGTGATGCAACACCTCATAAAACCTCTACTGCCCAACTTTTATCATGATCTAAAATTTTGGTAGGCCATAGCAAAAGAAAACACTTTCGTCCCTTGATTTGCTTATCTCCTTGCTATGGCCCACCAAAGTTTTGGATCATGGTGAAAATTGATCCCCGGAGTTTCATTGGGTGCTAGATTACATGTACCGTTTTGATTTTAGGCCCATAACATGTGTCCAAAGGTGTACAGGTAAGCATGCCTCTCTCTCTCTCTCTCTCTCTCTCTCTCTCTCTCTCTCTCTCTCTCTCTATATATATATATATATATATATATATATATATATATATATATGGGAAAAGGTACAATGCGCTCGAGGTGACGATAAGCTCCCTTGAGGTCGAGCTGTGTGGGCCCCACCGTGATGTGTTTCGACCATCAACACCGTGCATTTGATGGGTCCCCTTTAAATTATGGGATGTCCCAAAAATCAGCCGTATACGGAACTCAGGTGGGCCATATCATCTAAAACTATGTGAAGACACCGTTAAAACATATAAAAGCACTTGGTGAGGCCCACCTGAGTTTTGTATGCGCCTGAAACTTGGTCTGAACCCTCGTTCAAGTGGGACACACATAATGGATGGGCTGGATTTTCAAACCACATCTCGGTGGGCCCTCAAAAATGGTTATCAATGTTTTAATGATGCACGGCCCCTCTCCACTTCTGTATGTGGTGTGGCCCACACAAGTCACGGATTGACTTGATTTTTGAGACCTAGGCCCATGATCGAATGGTGCATTTAACTGATGGGGTAGATGTTCGAAACGCATCATGGTGGGGCCCACATAGCTCGACCTCATGGGCGTTAAAAACAGCTCGAGCGCATTATACCTTTTCCCATTATATATATATATATATATATATATATATATATATATATATATATATATATGGGGAAATGGTACTATGAGGTCGATGTCTTGGGAAGTTCCACGAGGTTGACCTGTGTGGGCCCCACTGTGATGTGTGTCAAAAATCAACATCATGCATTTGATGGGTCCCCTCTAGGTTATGGGATATCCCAAAAAGCAGCCATACACGGAATTCAGGTGGGCCACACCATCTAAAATTAGGTGAAGACATGTATAAAACATATAAAAACACTTGGTGGGGCCCACGTGAGTTTTGGATGCGGCTGAAACTTGGCCTGGTCCCTCATCCAAGTGGGACACACGCAATGGATAGGCTGGATTCATGAACCATATCTCAGTGGACCCAATAGATGATTATGAATGTTTTAATGGGATGATAACTCCTCTCAACTGTTATATATGGTGTAAAGTCATGGATTAACTTGATTTTGAAGCCCGTGGCCGACCATGGAATGATGCATCTGACTGATGGGGTAGATGTTCGACACACATCAAGGAGAGGCTCACACAGCTCGACCTCATACTATATATATATATATAACAGGCACTCACACCACAATGGTAAACTCACATAAGTTTCGACGCGAGGTCACAGGTTGGAGTAAAAAATAATTGTGGCATGAGTGTATGTAGTTTTACACAACACTTGTAAACCACTCAATCCCTTCGTCCCAAATGATAGTTTTCTCTCATGACCCCATTGTTTCCTCTCGTCCATCAGGCGATGGCCCTTACTATTTCGTACATACAATTAAATCCGCCCAATAAAAGTCATATAAGCCGCACCAATAAAACGTTGAAGTTCAAACGTCATGGCCCATCATTCCAGGGATTCACAACTAAATTGAACGGTTCGATAAAAGATACACACCATGTGACCCCACATAAAAATCTCCAGTCGACATCCTTTCCTCAATTTTCCCTGTGGTGTGCCCCGCCTGAGTTGTAGATTTGGATGAATTTTATCCCCATGGCCCACCATCTAATGGTGCACCTGATGGACGGAGTAGATTCACGTATAAAATATGTTAGCTTTGAAGAGCTCGGGCCTTGTACCTGTGACCTGTGGAAGCCGATTACGCGCGGTGCTTTCCATGGAGCCCAACCTCATGTATGTATTCTATATCCACACCCTTCATCCGTTTTTCCATATCATTTTACAGCATGAGCCTAAAAATAAAGCATTTTCAAATATCAGGTGGACCATACTAAAGGAAACAGTGGTGATTGAATACCCCACCATTAAAAAATTCTTAGGGCCAACCGTAATGGTTCGGTAAAGTTAATTTGCCATCCAGCCTGTTGATAAGGTCAGATAAACCATGGTAACCTGTTAATAAGGCCAGATAAACCTTAATGAAGGATAAAAATAAATATCAGCTTATTCAAAACTTTTGTGGCCTACAGAATTTTTTTAACGGTGAATTACTACTATTTCCTATGATACGGTGAGATTTGGATCTATTTCGTTTTTGAGCTCATTTTATGAATGATCAGTAAAGACGGATAGACTGCGTGATATAGAATTAAGGGTGCGGATTAGGTACCACCCCTGCCTGTTCTGAGCTTGGGATAGGCTGGCTCCGACGGACCACTCTAATGTATGGATTTCATCCACACTGTCCATCCATGTTTTTCATATTATTTTAGAATATGAACTCAAAAATAAAGAAGATTCAAAGGTCAAGTGGACCACACAATGGTGATTAAATTTCTACCATTGAAAAATTCTTCGGAACTACAAAAGTTAGTTTTATATCAAGGTAAAATTTATATTTTCACTTCATCCAAGTATATATGAGCGTATCAATAGGTTGGATGGTAAATAAACAACACGGTGAACCCTAAGAAGGTTTTAATAGTGGGCGTCC
The DNA here is from genome assembly GCA_030180095.1 of Magnolia changhungtana. NCBI lineage: Eukaryota > Viridiplantae > Streptophyta > Magnoliopsida > Magnoliales > Magnoliaceae > Magnolia > Magnolia changhungtana. The sequence goes on from JASAUF010000388.1 coordinate 275,721, forward strand.
TTAGCACCACCTCTTTCTGTAGTGTGGTCTACTTTAACCTTGGATCTGTCTAATTTTTGGACCAATAATCTAAAATAATATAATAAAATAAATGGATGGTGTGGATAAAATCCAAACATAACGGTGGCCCCTCGATGGCCACTTAGTTAGAGCCTATGCCGGTCCGACCTTGTAACGGGCGGGCGTAGTACCTAGTGGACCCGACGGTAAGGGCAGCGCCGTCATGGGTGAAACCGGGGCGGCACCTAATCCGCCTCCCACCTAAGCGTACTGAGAAATGAGTAAACCATATGGGTCTCAGCGTGTTATGTCTTATCCACTCCGTACATCTGTTTTACCGACTCATTTTAGTGAATGACCCAAATTTTGAAGCACATCCAAATCTCAAGTAGACCACACCAAATGAAACAGGGTAAATTCAATGTCTACAATTGAAAACATTTTAGGGCCCACATAATTTCTGGATCAATCTGATATTTGTATTTTCTCTTCATTCATGTCTGCGTGACCTTATTAACAGGTTAGATGACAAATAAATATCAGTGGTCATCAGGAAGTTTTCAAGAGTGAAGGTCATCATACCCACTGTGATGTGGTCCACTTGAGATTTAGATATACTTGAATTTTAGGCTCTAACTCTAAAATGATCTGAAAAGATAAATGGACGGCGTGGATAAGACAGTTACATCTACGGTGGGCCCCAGAGAATTTACTAAGTACACGCAATCCGCTTCCGCTACCTACGCGCCGTGCGTAAAACAGGTGTGGTAGAGGATACCGGTACCGGGCCCACCTGCAGTGGAGTCGTTCGTTGGGAGCATGGAGCACGTGTCGTGATCCACGTAACGGAAGAGGCAGCGTTGTGACGTCCGTGTCCGTTGAGTCAGGCAACTGCCCACAGCCTGGAGTCTAAAAAGACAAATGACTAGCATTTAGATGGCCCGATGTCAATGCACTGTGGATTTATACACTACTCTGCCAGACTATCTACATCATAGGACTGCGCAATCATACATCATACTTACCAGATAAGTAATTCGATCTGATCCGTCCAAATTGTAACTTTTGATAAAGTCACACTCAGCAGACGATCTTAAACATCTCTTCTGTATCCATCAAGTGAATGGTTGAAGTTGATGTGGTTTTTTGTTATATACCCTATCCATGGTGTGTTCTATGAATTGGATGGTTTGGATAGAGTTACATCCATGACATGTGTACTGTTTCAGTGGATATGGTTTTCTATACTCCCGCAGAGTAGGTTAATAGAAGATTGGGTCAGCCTAACTGCTTCCTCGAACAGATTGGAATTTGGACAGCTCTAAGAAAATACTTCCTTACTTGGGCCATTTTTTAAATTTATACGGCAATAATCTGAGGAGGAGATGCCCATCCATGAGAAGCTTACTAGACGTGGGCCCATGTTCACTGCATCAGCATGATCTGAACCGTTCATCTAGTGGGCCGAATTTGTGATGTTCATTCACCTTATGTTGTATCGCTGAACTATTTCTCTTTGACTTTTTTATTGTTTTATTGTTTTTTTATTTACACACGCACACACCCCCGCACACTCACACTAATGGAATTTCACCACCTATGAATGCTCGAACCCTTGACCGGATGTTGAAACTCCTGAGAGTCTACCACCCGAGCAACAGTAAGGATCCATTTCTCTGACTTCATTCGAGGTGATACTGTTGTTTCGAGTCCTTCCATGAGGTTTGCAAATTCCTGTGTGTGTGAGATCTGAGCTTTCCATCTTAAAATCAGGTCATGTCGCTCCTCAGGTGGGCAATGGTGCACAAAACATATGGATGGCTTCGGGTGCGATTTTCAACCATTATTGCTAAGTGAGCATGCTAGAATGGATTGGGTCCGATTCAAATCATGATCCCCGCTGACCCCGGCGTCGAAATAGCAGTGCTTGATCAAACGACCAACGGGGTCAGCTATTTATTCAACCAACAATGCACTCGTTTACCAGGCGACTTGTGGAGGTTACGACTCTTCATCTAATAAAATCCTTTTACCTTGACAATTAATAACTGCACGAAAGGTGTAATAATTATACGGTGGAATGGAAAAGAAATAGAAAGTTAGATGCGAAAATGTCCATGACTTACCACTGAAGTGGTTGACGTGGCTTTAACGGCCATTCATCCTTATCCAAAGATTACTTTAATGTCGTCGCTGCCCGAAGATGTGATTTGTTCTCTTAATATTTTGGCGTACACCTTAGAGATATAAATGCACCACATGTCACCATCTGCCCCCATTAATCTGATTTGCAAGATTTTAGTACAAACAATAGCTAGAAATTTTCCAAACATGCAGCCACTTGACCCACCTGAATGAAACAACCTCACTTTGAGGTGTGGCCCACCGTATGGAATGTTCGATCTGTCGTAAGCATGCCATGCCTGTTTGTTTGTGGATGAGAAAGGTTCCACTCACAAGTGAGCAACAATCCTCTCATCCATAGGTGGATGCGGCGACGCTGGTGAGCCAGACACAGGTTAGCTAGCTAGCAGGTATCAAAGCTTTATGGACCTACCATGTGTGTTTTATCCACACCATTTATTCATTTTTTTCAGCTAATTTTAGGGTATGAACTCAAAAAGGAGACATTCAAATCTCAAGTACACCACTCTGCAAGAAACAGTGGAGATTGATCGCTTACTATTTGCCATCCAACTTGTTCATAAAGTCACTTAACCCTGGATGAAGGGAAAACACAAATGTTAGCTTGACCCAAAACTTTTGTTGCCCCATTGGTTTTCAAATATAATCATTCAGGAGATGTATGTTCTATGGGTATGAACCCAATTCCTGCAAAAGATCAACAGGATCGACACTGAGAGCTATAATCATAGTGCCAAACACTCGTGCAGTAGTGGGATTTCACCACCTATGGGTACTCAGAACCCTTGACCAGGTGTTGGAACTCTCAAGAGCCTACCACCGGAGCAAGAGCAAGGACCCGGCTAATGATTGGTTGAGTAGCAAGATTGGCTAATGAAGTGACGTCACTAAGTTATGTGGGCCCTACCATGATGTATGTATTGTATCCACATCATTCATCCATTTGGAGATATCATTTTAGGACATGTGACAAAGAATGAAGCTGATCCAAAGCTCAAGTGGACCCACCGCAGAAAAACAATGGAGAGAGTGATGTTGTTGAAAACTTCCTAGGGTCCGCCATGATGTTTATTTGAGATCCAACTTGTTCATAAGCTGACACAGACATAAAAGAAGGGAAGCTTGATTAAAAATTTGTGGCCTCTAGAAGTTTTTAATGGTAGGCATTCAATCTCCACTGTTTTATGTGGTGGGGTCTACTTTGAATCTGACTCATTCTTTGGATCATGTCCTAAATTGATCTCAATGAATGGATGGATAGTGTGGATACAACACGTACACCATGGAGGGGCCTCAGAACTTGGTGACATCACTTCAGTAGGGAGTGTAGCAACTCAACCTGTCAGTAGCTAATCCACATCCCATTTTGAATGACTATCTATTTTTTCACTGGTTGCTATCCATTTAATGGCCAAGGTTAAGAATGCTTGATCAGTGTGATTTAAGAGACCAAGGGTATGGTATGTGTGATGCTGGTGGAACAAGGAGGGAAGAGAGTGGAAGAGAGATTAGGGGAGAGAGGAAAATGGAGAGTTAGGCATGGTATGTATGATGCTTGTGGAGCAAGGAGGGAGGAGAGATTTGGAGGGGAGAGAGGAAAAGGTAGAAGCTACATGCAGCTGATTGCTTATACAAGGGAGGGAGGGAACGCTGCTCAGTCCACCTAACTTTTAGGTTGATGTTCTTATATGCTATTTCATATAAAAAAAAGTATGAAGTGGGTGTCACACAGTCATTAGGATAGGCCTGCAGAGCCATTTCTGGCACGAACTCCCTAAGGGGTTGTTTGGATGCCTGTAAAATCATTAAGTTGTAATCCAATTATAAGTGTAAATTGTTTACAACCTTTCTTGTTTGCCTTTAAATTGTAATTTTCTTATAGGTAAATAGTTGTCTATGTTTGAATAACTTGTAATCTATTTACAGCCTGTAATTGGGTATTAATGCACAATAAAACTTGGAATGGTAAATCCTTTTAAAAATTTTGAAATGATATATAACGTTTTCATTTAAGATAGATTATTAGGATAAGCTCAACACAATAAAGCATGTAGTCAATCCTTATGGTAAATCAATCATTTAGTGAACCATAAAAATAGTTTCAATAATTCAAAATTCATTTTATGATGATAAACTATTGAATATAAATAATTAACTATAAACCAACATCAAATTAATAACAATAATGGATTTAAAAACATATCTTTTCATTAATTCAAATAGAAAATAACTATAAATAATTTCATAAAGGAAAATTCTATAATAGAATATTCTTCTCCACCGTATAAATTTAAGTAGAATATTAAGAAATAAAAAGCCCAAAATAAATTAGTGTTTGTAATTGAACATTTAGTCTATTTTAACTATAAGGCTTTGTGGGGTCCTTACTAATGCCTCAGTGATAGACTCGCAAGAGTTTCAACACGGGTAATGAGTTCGAGTAATCTTTGCGGTGAAATACCTAATACAGCCTCCACCAATTTTGCAACATATGGAATTATTTGATACTTTGGCAAGGTATGACACTTGGTATGCATGCATTCATAAATGTACTTACGGCATGCATCAACTCAAATCTACCATTTCAGGCTCGTTGAAATAAATTGAGACGTAGCTTCGGGCCTTATTTTGTTCCCCTTTCTTCTTTCCCCTTAAACTCCATGAAAAGCTGGGAAACCTTGGAAAATAAAAGAGCCATGAAAGGAACATAACTAAACATATTTTCCTGAGAAAAGTTGAGAACTTTATTTGGAGAGAGAGAGAGAGAGAGAGAGAGAGAGAGAGAGAAGAAAAAAACCAAATAGGCCCATTTCATTTTAGTTCACGGTAATTATGCATTATGGATCGGATTTGTAATACATATTGTTGACTAAAATGAGCTAAATTCATTTTTAAGTGGCAAAAAATGGGGCATAAGGTGCTGTTTGGATGGAGGTCATTAGTATTCTCAACAATTCGAATCTCCACTTGAAGTGCAAGTTTTGCATTTAGGGGTTGCTACATATTAAAATACTTGAATGTTCAAGTGCTCGACGGGCATCCCAATTAGGGTTGGCCCATCCTGCTTTTTAGTCGGTTTAAGGCCATGTTGGGTTGGGAAGCGAGTCGAGCTTGGGCCAGAAAATGACCCACGTTGGACAAATGGGTCAAGCTTGGATTTACACTAACTAGACCCGACCCACCCATAGAGCACATTAATGGGCTCAGCCAGATGGCCTAACCCAGCCCAACCCATAACCCAAAACAAAACAAAAAATCCATGTTTAGTGACCCAAGACTGCTTAAATGTTAGTTTTTTTCCCACTTCTTTCATAACAAGTGTATCTTTTTGCACTATCAATTTTGAAGGCATTTACATATATAATTCTACCTAATTGCTGGCTTGGATCCTGCACATGTACCTAATGTTGGCACATCAAAAGCTTGTAATCTTGTGCTACACTTGTGGAACTTGCAAGCACGTGTTGGATTTTATGGGAAATTTGAAGGCAATAGGAGCTGGTTGGGCTTTTTGACATGATGATGAGCTTGGCACTTTCAATGGTAGTATGTGAGCTTACTTTCTTAAATGCTGGTTGGGTCAGTTTGAGTCAGTTGACCCTGACCCGGTTCCAATTAGATGGGTTAGGTTAAGATGTGCTTGGTAAATTTTAAGTGGTTTGGGTTAGTTCACCAGGTAATGGGTTGCTGGACTGGCTAGGACCAGGTTTCTTGACCTGTTTAGTAAATGGGTTATGCTTGGGTTAACCCCGACTTAGGATGATCCAGTGCCGGGTCTATTCTCAATACCTTAGAAATAAAGAACTACAGTGCTCTCTCTCTCTCTCTCTCTCTCTCTCTCTCTCTCTCTCTCTCTCTCTCTCTCTCTCTCTCTCTCTCTCTCTCTCTCTCTCTCTCTCTCCGAACATTCTTATAAGAGGGATGTGCAATCAAAGGTTGGCAACATCCAATGTTTATAATCACCTGATGAAAGTGACTTTTTTTTGGAGAGATTTTCCATCAAGGTGGGACCCACACAATGGAGGATCTAAATCAAAGATGATATCATTTGTAGCATGATCAATATGGACCATTCATTTTTCAACGCACTAACAGGATGTAGGACCTAGCCGAATTGTTTTTTTAATGCAAATAGGAATCAAGAGTGGGACCACATGATAGATAGTTTAGATATGTTTTTAGACCATTTGTAGTATGATCGATATGGATAGGTTATTTCCTTGGGTATTGATTGGAAGATTAGGATCGTATGGGCCAAAGTGATGATTTGAGAGGAATGGAGATTCAATAGTGAACTTACATGATGGATGGTTTATATCTTTGATCTAACCATTTGTGGTATAATTAATATACTATCAACTTCCTTAGGCTTTGAAGGGCAGTGATGAGCAATTAATGGTGTGACCCACGTGATGAATAATCAATGTATTGGGATCAATGTAAACCATCCTTATCCTCAACCATTGAATGGACAATTAGGATTATTGAACAAAGATGAATAATGAAGATTAGAACCACAGAATGGATGGTTTAGATCAATGGTCGAAACATTTGTAGCATGATAGGATTAGAGGTGTACACGAACCGAGCTAGCTCGGTTAGCTCACTCGACTCAACTTGAAAAAGCTCAATTCGACTCAGTTCGAAGCTGAGTTCGAGCTGATTTTTTGAGCTCAAAAATGAGTTTGAGTTGGCCCTAGCTCGACTCAACTCGGATTGAACCCAACTCGAATCGAACTCGGATCGAACCAGTTCGGTGACTCGGTTACTTTGATATTGATGTAGCTTACCAAGTGTTTGATGAAATGACTCAACGAAGTATGGTCGGTGGCAAGGAATGTATGTATATGAAACAAATACTCCTTTAAAAAAAATATTTTATGTTGCTTGGAAGGTGTTTGATAAAATACCTGAATAACATTTGCTGTTGTTTTACCGACAATGAGATTTTGAAGTTGCAGTCCAGGTGTTTGTGGAAATGTCGCACAAAAAAACTCGACTCAATCTTAGCTCGAACTCGGCCCGCACTGGCCCAAGCTGCTGACCGAACCCAGCCAAGTTGGCCGATCAGGCTCGAGGACCGAGCCGAGCCGAGTTCGAGCTGAGGTCAGCTAGTGGCCGAGCTGAGTCGAGCTGAGGCCAACTCGACTCGGTTTGGCTCGATGTACACCCCTACTTAGGATCGTTAGACAAAGTTATTACAATGATGGCGGTCCAAGTGTGGGACCCATGGCATATGGTCTAGATCAATGAACGACCTCTTATGGATCAATTCAAGAATATGAGTCATTATTTTATTTTTTTATTTTTTATTTTCTATTTATAATTATGTATAGACAATGAAACTTGGGCCTCAATGTTGAAACACATTTGTCTACCATTAGTGCATGGGCTCCAGCTCATTGAACAAATTATGAACCCTGGCTTATCCGTTTTTATGAGCATTGAACAAATGATTAAAATGATAAGCGGCATATCAGCCGAAGGGTCACTAACCATAAAAAGAAAAATTAGAATGATCCTACAAAAATGATCTTTTGTAATTTTATACAATAAAAGGTGGGATCCACATGATGGATATTTTATGTTAGTGATTAATTTATTTACTGGATGATCAAATATGGACCGTCCATTTCCTTGCCTTGAGGATCATGTGATAAAAGTGACTTGGTGTCAGACTCACAAGAGTTTCAACAGAGGCATGGGTTCATTAATCCATCATAGTGAAATCCCATTGTGGTATTAGTGTGTGGGTGTGTGAGTGCGTGTGTAAAATAAAAAATGAAAAATGAAAACAAGGGGTCTCACGGTACGGAGTTCAGGTGCTGACCGGGCATTTCATACCCGAGTTCAATTAAAATGCAATTTATCTAAAGGCTGAAACCATAATTCTTATTACCCGATCTAAATTTTCTTCATACACATTTGCATACATCAAATCAAATAAATTCACCGACTTTCAATTAATAAGTGTTATGGCCCACTCACTTGGTGCTTTAATCTAAAATTATTGTTAACATATAAACCACGAAGTAAACCCATGTTTAATACATCTAAACCCATACTAAAACTCCATGCAACATTTTTACCAATCAAATAATTCAAAGTAAAACCAAAACAAAAATAACATGCCTTTAAGTAATCAAATAAATAATTAAAGAAAATTAGTTCATCGCGATCAGTTCTTTTTCCAGTATATACGGCCAGGTATCACGTGGATCATTCATAAGCTTAGCCATATTCCCCGGCCCGCTCTTACATCTATACGAAAGTATTAAAAAAAAAAAAAAACACAAATATCAGCATGATCCAACCTCCATAGCTTATAAATGATCAATCACCACTTTTTCATTTGATATGGTCCACTTGTGATTACTTTATTTTTTGGCTCATGCCTTAAAATGATATATCAAAACGGATGATCGGCATTGATATAGAATAAATACATCAAGGTGGACCCATGGTAAGGGCTGCACCATCTTGGGTGAAGTCGGGTGGCACATTATCCTTAGTTGGTGTTACCCTTGTTGTGGGGCCCACCATGTATTGTATATCCATGCAGTCTATCCATTTTCATGCCCATTGTAGGAAAATTACGTTGATCCAAATCTCAGGTGGACCATACCATAAAAACAGTGGTGATTGAACAACCACCGTTAAAAATTACCCAGGTTCACCATAAGCAAATTCGTAATGTTTATTTTCCATCCAACCCGATGATGATAGGGTCAACCAACCTAGATGAAGGAAATAAAATACAAAGCTTCAACTTAATCTAAAACCTTTGTGGTCTAGAAAAGGTTTCCAATGACCATTTACCAGTTTTCCCAATGTTGTGGTTCACAGCAGATATGGATCCGCATACTTTTTGAGATATCGTCCTAAAATAAGGGGTAGAAACAGATGTGTATATAGCTTAGATATGAAACATATTCATTAAGATAAGCCTCGCATGTTAAAAATAACACCTAAACCGCTCACTCCAATGGTTCGAGGTATCAGCGGGACGCGGATTGCCTGCCAAAGGCTTTGGTAGGAAATACCATGTTTGTTATAAATTCATCTAATTCATCCATTTTTCAGCTCATTTTAAAACATGAAACAAAAATGAGGTAAATTCAAAACTCAAGTGAGCCATATAATAAAAAACAAAGGGAATTGGAAAGACCATAGTTGAAACATTTGTATTGCTATATAAATTTTACATTAGGATATGTATTTTTTTGTTTTTGTTTTCTGTTTTTGGTTTTTTTTTTTTGCCTTATGTGTTTTCAGTTCATCCCAAATGCCAATGACCTTAAAAACTGCTTGAATGTAATACAAGCATTAAGGTGAGCCTTATAAGGTTACAATTTATTTCTTCATCGCTGAAGTCTTAGGCAGGTGATGGGCGTAGGTACCAGTTTTCGCTTAAAGTCACATGGAGCGGATTCGCAGTTAACCGTACCCTTGTAAGTGGTTGGCTGGCGTACCACACACTATCAACCTGACTGGCGTGGGTAACGAAGACAATCCCTAACTTCCTTGAGGTCCAAATTCTAGCAGTTAAAATGAAATCAAAGTTACATGACACCCACAATAATGTATTTGTTATATCCATAGCAAAGATCATTTTCTAACACGAGCCCAAAAATAATTAATATCCAAATTTTAAGTAGACCACACTACAAATAGCACTGGGACAATGATTCTCATTGTAAAAATATTTATACGTCTAACCATAGGATTTATTTTCCATCTAACATGCTCATAAGGTCACAAAGATCATATTAATCCAAAACTTCTATACCTATCTCCTACTCTTTGGAACAATGTGGTCCATTTAATCTTTGTATCTATCTTATTTTTCCATCAAATGTCATTCTATCTCCTACTCCTTTTAACAATGTGGTTCGTTTGATCTTTGTATCTATCTTATTTTTCCACCGGGTGGTACGATTAACTTGTCAAATGAAGGGATGGTTTGAATATAACACATACCTTGTGATAGGACCCACAGAAGTTGGTGACATAAACATATCAGCCCCATCAGTGGTGTACAGTACACCGGCAAATCTGCTTCCTTGACCCTTACAGTGTGGAGCCCACCTTTACGAAGTTTGAGTAGGAAACCGAACAGATGCTAGTGGTCGGTGCTCTATGGGCCCCACAATGATGTCTGTGTTTCATCCATGCCGTCCACTCATTCTTTCGTATCAATTTATAATATGAGCTAAAAAGTTGAGATATATTTCAAATCTCAAGTAGACCACACTGTTGATTTAACGCCCACCATTGAAAACTTATTGGGGCGCAAAAGTTTTGGATCAAGCTGATATAAAATTTTTCCCTTCATCCAAGTCTGTATGACCTAATCAACAGGTTAGACGTCAAATAACCATTACAGTGGGCCCTAGGAGGTTTTTAATGGTGGGCGTTCAATCACAACTGTTTTCCCATGTTGTAGTCCACCAGAAATTCAAATCTACCTCATTTTTGGGATTTAGCACTAAAATTATCTTTCAAAATGGATGGACGGTATGGATAAAACACATACATCACAGTGGGGGCCAACAAAGTACCAATCACTAGCCTCCTAAGGTGGTGGCAGCGTAACTAGCCAATCCGTCTACTCCCCCTGCCACTAGCCTGGTGGCTGGTGGTTGGTGCCATATGAACCCCACTAGGATGTATGTGTTTCATCTATACCATTTATCTATTTTTAAAGATCATTTTAGAGCTTGATACAGAAAATGAGAGATGTATAATTCTTATGATAACCATACCATAGGAAAATAATAGTGATTAGATAACTACCATTAAAATCCTTTGGAGGCCCAATGTACTATTTATTTGACATATAATCCGTTGATCATCTCATAAAGACTTAAATGAAGGTAAAAAACAAATATCACCTTGATCCAAACTTTTATGCCCCTGAAAAGTTTTTAACCGTCAATTATCATTAATGTGGTCCAATTGAGATTGGGATATACTTCAAATTTTTTTAATCTTATAGGCTAAAATGAACTACAAAAATATAAGGACAACTTTGATGAAACACATACATCATGGTGGGTCTGCATATATTTTTTTTACTTATGGTTCAAATCTAAGGTGGACCATGGTGAATAACTCTTAAAAGATTTTCGTGGCCATAAAAGTTCTGTATATTTTCCCTTAATTTGAGTCGGTTTGACCTTATAAACGGCTGGATGGAAAATAAACAATCTGGTGGCCATTAATGCGGCGCTAGGAAGTTTATAATGGTGGGGTGTTCTATGGTACGATCCACCTGCTTCATTTTTGAGACCTGGTCCTAAAATGGGCTGGAAAAGCGGATGGACGGAGCGGATATACAATAAATCATTAAGGTGGGCCTCACGGCAAGGGTAACATAATCCGCTCCCAAGTCGCAGCCGTGCTTCCAGATGAACGGCCCTCACATCGCACATGTGCGATACGCCGTACGTGTGCCCAATGCCCTAGCTTCGTTGAAGGGTCTCTCGTTCCCGGCTTCAGGCCTTTCCGCTATTATTTCTTTGCAGCGGTGGAAGGATATTTGCAGACCAGGAATCCTACACCCCGTAAAAAATCCCAGGTTTCTCTCTCGTCTCCTTTTTCTAGGGTTTGATATCTTCATAAACCCTAATTTCAGGCTCTTCAATCTTCTCTTCCAATTTCTTTGAGATGTCCGGGAGAAATCGTGGGCCCCCACATTCAATGAAGGGCGGGCCCCACCCTTCCATGCACGACCCTCCCTTCGCCCGTGGCATGGGCCCCATGCCTCCTCACCCCGCCCTTCTCGACGATCTCCGCGACGGTCCTCCCTTCTTCCGGGGCGGCCCTCGGCCCCCGCCGATGCCCCCAGCGGCTATCATGGAGGAGAGGCTCGCGGGTCAGCACCACGAGATCCAAGGCCTCCTGGTCGACAACCAACGGTTGGCCGCCACACACGTCGCCCTGAAGCAGGAGCTCGCTGCCGCCCAGCACGAGCTGCAGCTGATGGCCCACTCCGCGGGTGCGATGGAGGCCGGGTCGGACATGCAACTGAGGGAGCTCTTTGAGAAGTCGATGAAAATGGATGCGGATCTCCGGGCCGCGGAGGCCATGCGGTCCGAGCTGATGCAAGTTCGTTCAGATATTCAGAAGCTTAGTGCTTCAAGACAGGAGCTTGCTGGCCAGGTTCAAGCACTCACGCAAGATTTGAGTAGAGCCACTGCTGATTTGCAGCAGGCTCCTGCGCTGAAGGCAGAAATTGAGGCCATGAAACAGGAGTTGCAGAGGGCAAGGTAATGATGAATCACGAATTATATGGTTTTAAGTCCATCCAAGTAGGGAAATTGGTTAGAATGATACATACTCTTGATATTAGATGAGCCATCCCCCAAAACTTTCTCAGACGGCAATGGGCCTATTTGGGTGTGAGGAATCCAAGGTGTGGACATGGATACCGTAATGATTACTTTTCCATTGCTATAAACATGTTGATTCATTATGTTTATTTTGCTGGCAGAAATCCTAGATTTATTAGACGATGGTCACCTTGCACCTTCCACAAGAGGAAAGTTACTATGGATGAGGCTCATGATTATTTTGTGGAATTCACAGTTTTCTTTGCTATCCAAACATAAGAAAATGTTTTCTTTTCTTATGGATCCCACCTATCCAAAGAGGGCCTAACCAATCCTTGGATGGCTTGTAAATTGATGGTTAAGAATAAATATATAGAAACAGTTTACATTCAACATGACGAAAGATTGGATGGGATTAGGCCACGATCTATCAATGCTGGGCCTATCATCACATTAGAGCTCTGGTTCATGCAACCGTGGACACTGCTTTTCTAGACTAATATTGGAGGATACCATGTACCTTTGGTTGAGGATCATGTGATTCATGAGAAAGAGTTGTTATTTGGTGGCCATTGTTTTGTAGGTGAAGGTCATATTTAAGTATGCATCTGGGTGTCAAAAAGGCCATCTAGGCAGATGTCTTTCTGCCCAAATCAATCCCTTGAGTGGTTAGACCTGGAATTCCAATGATTGATTTTGGGGCAAAAAGGTGGAGGAAAAAATCCATATTCTACACAATGCGGTTCCCTGTCTTAAATGCACAGTGGAGCCTTTACTAATGTCATATATATATCCCAGTTGCAATTTGGGGCGCATAAAAACATGCTCTAATTTCATCGTTTTTAATAAATTTTATTGGCATGTGTAGAGCTGCCATTGAGTATGAGAAGAAAGGACATGCCGAGAATTATGAACATGGTCAAGCAATGGAGAAGAATTTGATCTTGATGGCTCGTGAGGTGGAAAAGCTACGTGCGGAGATTGCTAATGCAGAGAAAAGGGCACATGCGACTGCTGCTGCTGCTGTGAACCCAGGTAATTGGTTTTATCGAGCTGTAAGAATTTGAAACTTGATCATGAATATGAAGGCTTAGTATCAGTTATCTCGAATATATATATATATATATATATATATATATATATATATATATATATATATCTATGTGTGTGTAAATTTTTTTTTTTTTGAAAGGTGAGAAACACACACACACACACACACTATCTTGAATATTGTTTGATTACTGGACTGGTTTTTCTGTGATTTTAAATTTTAAATTTTGATCCTTTGAAGGTTTTGCTTTAAAATGGTTCAAAATGAGTAAAATAAGGAGTGGATAACGAAGTAACAATATTCTAGTATGGTATAATATGAAAATTTGATGCATGGTTATCATATATCATCGATCCATTGCCTGCTTGCATGTCGCAACTAATCAAATTTCATAAAGAGCCAATGTGACACAAGAGTCATGGGTTACAATGAAATTCACAACTCACACTCACAGCTATTCAAGTAAACCATCACACTGCTTATATGGATAGTAATCTACAGGCCACTAATTAAAACTAAAATGTTGAACGATTATGTTACTGACAATGTACTTATTGATATAATAATAATCTGCATATTGCCGCATATAATTTGTATGCAGCTCCCTCCTCAATAGTACAAATGGCAATTTTTTAAAAAATATTTGGCAACGAACTTTCTATTAAAAGAAAGAAACGGAACGTGCTCTCCATTTAGGTAATGGATAAGAGGTTTTGGTTATAGTTATTAGGTTTTTCGAAATGCGGTGGAATATAAAAGTTTTCAAAAACCCAAATTTTAGATTTTGAGCATGATCCTCATTTAGATATTATCAAGTTTTTAGGAAAACTAAAACACTAATCTTATGGCTAGGATTACCTTTGATTAAGCCATCGAGAAACTGTCAATTTTGTTGATGCCGATTCTTCAATGCGGTCTCTCTCTGATAGATTCTTAGTCTCCACTGATTGGATTGAAACTTTCCCATCTCTCTCTCAAAATCTTCTCCCCAGACCGACTTTTGATCACAGCCCCCTTATTCTTTCTTCTATTGAGGACAACTGGGGGCCAAAACCCTTCAAGTTTGATATGGGTTGGCTGAAGATAGAGGGATTCAAGCAACAAATTTCAGATTGGTGGTTTGATTTGATTGTGGAAGGTTATGCAGGTTATAGATTAAGCAGAAAATTGAAGCTTCTAAAACTCAAAATCAAAGATTGGAAAACTACTGAGCTTCGAAAGAGAGATTTAGAAACGAGCAGATTTCTCTCTGAAATGCAATCCATAGATTCTCAGGTCGAATTTGATCAGTTATCCGCAGACTTGAGGGCGAGAAGATTACAGTTAATGCAGCTTTATGCTGCAAGGGTTCTAGAAGAAGAAATATCTTGGAGACAAAATTCCAAATGCAAATGGATAAAGGAAGGCGACAAAAACGCAAGATTTTTCCATTCCATAGCCTCTGCTCGTGCTAGAAATAACAGGATAAACAACCTTCTTATAGAAGGGATTCAGACAGAGGATAAAGACAGAATTGCTATTGAGTCCATTCGTCACTTCTCCTCTCTATTCCGGGACGATGGCTGGATCAGACCAAAACTTGATAATCTTTAGTTCGATGGCATCTCCGTTGAAGAAGCTTCCTTCTTAGAATCTAACATTTCAGTCGAGGAAGTCAAAGGTGTTTTGGACAGTATGGAAGGTGATAAAGCTCCTGGGCCTAATGGCTTTCCTATAACTTTTTTTTTTTTTTTTTTTTTTTTTTTTTTTTTTTTTTTTTTTGCATTTTCTCGGAGGATCTAAAAGGGGATGTGATGGATTTTATCTATGAATTTCAGAATAGGGGTCGTATTTCTATCTATTTGGGGGCCTCTTTTATAGCTCTAATTCCCAAATCCCTGGGAGTGAATTCCTTGTCAGATTTCAAACCGATTAGTCTCATAGGCGCTTCGTACAAAATTTAGCTAAAGTTCTTGCTGAAAGGAGTGCTAGGCAAGATAATCTCCGACAATCAAAACGCTTTCATTCTTGGCAGACAGATTATTGACAGCGCCATCATTGCATCCGAATGCTTAGACTCGCCACAGATTTGGCGTCAAGGGTCTCCTGTTTCAACTGGATATCAAAAAAGCTTATGACCACGTCAACTGGTCGTTTCTCAATTACATGTTGGGGCTCATGGGCTTTGGCATCAAGTGGATCAGTTGGATGGGGGAATGTGTTTGGTTAGCACACTACTTAGTTCTCCTCAACGGCTCCCCCAAAGGTTTTTTCAGAGGTTTGAGAGGTTTACGTCAAGGCGATCCGTTGTCTCCCTTCCTTTTCTTAATTGTAGCTGAAGCTTTTTCCAGAATGTTATCAAAGGGCCAACAAGAAGGTATTATTAGAGGTTTTAAGGTGAAAGGTATGAGTTTCCCTATATCTCACATCCAGTTCGCCGATGATACGTTAATGTTCAGTGATGTCGAAGAAGATAAAATCAGCAATCTACGTTCGATCATCCTTTGCTTTGAGGCAGTCTCGGGCCTTAAAGTTAATGTAGCAAAGTCAAAGATTTTTGGGGTCAACATGGAGGAAGCAGATATGGACAGTTTTGCTCAACTGTTTCAATGCCCTAAAGGTAAGTTACCCTCTACATTCGTTGGTCTCCCTTTATGTATCGGTAAGATTCCAAAAGGCTCTTGGGACAAGGTTATAGAAACATTCGGGAAGTATCTCGCCACATGGAAATGCAGATATTTATCTTTGGGAGGTTGGCTCACGTTGATAAATCCAGCCCTATCTAACCTTCCTCTATATTTCATGTCAGTTTATAAATGCCCGATGTCAGTTTTGAAAACTTTAGAAAGACTTAGAAGAAATTTTCTGTGGCACGGAAAGGAGGAAAAGAAAATCCATTTGATTGAATAGAAAGAAGTGTGCAAGCATATCAAAGAAGGGGGTGCAGGGGTGAAAGATTTAAATATCATGAATTCGGCTCTTCTTAGCAAATGGACATGGAAGTTGGGCACGGAAGACGTGTCGTTATGGAACTCACTTATAAAAAGCAAATATGGGAGATCAGAGGGTGGATGATGGACTAAAGATTCTTCGGTTTACAAAGTATCGACCATTTGGAGGGGCATCTTGTCTTCTAAAAGGGAGGTTCTTAAAGGGATCAACATCGCAATTGGTAAGGGAAACAAAACTCGTTTCTGGGAAGACATTTGGGTGGGGGATTCCTCCCCGAAAGATGAGTTTCCAAACATTTTCCGTCTTGTGTTGAATCGATCCATCATGGTGGCTGATTGTTATTCAAGTCTTGGGGATAATGGCGCATGGAACATCAACTGTAGAAGAAATTTACAAGATTGAGAGATTGAAGAATTTGCGGCTCTCCTCAGTCGTATATCCAGCCTCCATCTTGACAAAGCTAAAAAAGACAAGCTCTTGTGGAGGCACGATAGATCTAAACTATTTTCGATCAAATCTCTTTACCTTTCCATAGCTGCAACCTCTTCAGGGAAGGAAAACCACATGATGGGAAAAATCTGGAAGTTCAAAGTGCCCTCAAAGATGGCTTGTAAGTCTATGATGGGCTGTTTGGATGGAAAGGAATGACCGATGTTTTAATAATATTCACGCCTCAGTCCAACTAGTGGGGACTCGGGCCAAAAACCTCCTCATAGAATGGGCTGCCTCTGATTCGATTCTTAAGGGCTGTAATTTTCTTTTCTTAGGCCTGTAACCTGGTTTCTGCCATCTCGGTAGAGCCTTTTCTTTTTCTTTTTCTAATGAATCGTTGCTTTTTTTTTTTTTTTTTAAAAAAGTGCCCCCAAAGATATCGGTGTTCGGATGGTTACTAGGGAAGAAGAAAGTCTTGACCCTTGAGAACTTAAGGAAGAGGGGCATGTTAATTACCAATATTTGTCTCTGTTGCATGGCTGATGAGGAATTGGTTGATCACCTGTTCGTTGACTACCCGTTCATTGGTCAAGTGTGGTCAGCTCTTCTCAGCTCTTTCAACAATGCGTGGTGTCTCCCTTCCTCCACCGACGGCCTGATTAAAGTTTGACTAGGGCCAAAATTGGGAAAATAGAAAACGATTACGCGGAGAATGGGTTTGTTGGCAGTTTGGTGGTCGGTTTGGGAAGAAAGAAATGAGAGATGTTTTTTAGGTACCTCTAAATCTTCGGGTTCTACAATTCTAAGAGTCCAGCAATTCCTAGCAGATTGGTGCCTTGTTTATCCCATTACTTAGCATGTTTCTGTTTTGCTTTGTTTCTCCTGCTATCTCAGCTGGAGATTCCCTCTTTCTCTTGTATTTTGATCTTTTCTCATAGATTTTCGTCACTTAAAAAAAAAAAGGGAGAATAATGAGAGCCAACATCTCAACCTTGGAACAACATCAAGGGAGACGCACAAAGTTGTCCAAATGTGTGGGACGTGTGGAGGGAAGGAGGGAAGGGTCTCTCTCTCTCTCTCTCTCTCTCTCTCTCTCTCTCTCCTCCTTTCTCTGCGGGTGACACCCAAGGGTGGCAAGGACCACCAAGGCTCTCTCTTATGCTTTGGGATGGGTTCTATTTTAGGGCTTCAGGGAGATACCAATTATGATACTTTACCATCCTATAGTTTTTCATATGCCTTGTTGTGCTGGAAGTCTATGATCATGCCTTAACCGTGTACCCATATTTGATCCAATCCCTCCAGTGTCATGGCCATTCACCATCGATCCAATACCCATGTGAATTAAGTAGTGGACCACCAGATAGAAACCATCATGGTATAATCAAGTGTAATCAAAACCTTTTTAATAGTAAAAATATAATTTTAATCGTTGAAAACATATATGAAACTTCTTAAAACCTTTCGAGTGTTGGGTCCAATGGAAAAAACATTATAAATATCCGATCTTAATAATCTAAGCCATGAGATGTTTCCCAGGAAACCAATGGATCCCTTATTGAACAATGTGTGCCTCAAGCGGACCTTGATGCATGCACCCAACTTTACCTACTTTGTTGGCAATAAGATGACCTTGTAAAGTGAACCAAAGCACATGTGATCAAGGCTTTGTTTTCCTCACGTCCTTAGGTCTAAGGATTAATCAAATCTAATACATCCACAAGTCAGTCATGGGTAGGGCATGATAGGCCTCCCAATCTAGAGACTTGAATTGATCCACTAGTGCAAGTGACTAACGGGTCCAACACCAGGTGCCTATTTACATGGCACTCACTCCTATGTGGGGTAGGGCAAGGCACCTACTTGTTGTAGAGCTTGATGGTGGAGACCTTCCATCCTGACTTGTCATGAGTCCCGTAGACGGAATGACAACATGATAATAATAGCTACAAGTTTGTCCCACAACTTGCTACGTGGTTATGGAACAATAAGGTACTGAGATCCATGGCGCACAACTCTCCCTTGGTCAATGACCTTTGTGTCCACTCTTAAGTTCTTGAGGACAACCAGAGGAATCCCTCTCATTTAGCCTATGTTCACATCAGTGTTTTAAATAGCGGTAGGGTGATGCGTAGCGCCAGCCCTCTATAGCGTGTAGCGTAAATACGTAGTGTGTAGCGTAAGCTACACGATACTTCTATTTTTAAATTTAAAAACAAGACAAATATAATAAATAGTGAAAAAAAGGGAAAAAATATAAAAATGGCTAAAAGATGATTCATTTGATCAATTATAAGCATGTTCAAAAAAGTTGTTAGTTATCATTTATCAAAAGCCAATCTACATATATAAGCCAAATCAAATAATTATCACATCAACAACTTTCTAAGCAAACCACTTTAATTAATAATGTCTAATTGAAACCACAAGTCACAATTATGAAAAGAAATAAAAATCCCATAGGTTAAAAGTATCAAGTACAATACAAGTGTCACATTCCTCAACATTAGAAACAAAGAAAACGTGAAAAAAATAGTAAAAAAATACATTGTAGCTTACGCTACGGACACTACACGCTACGTATCTGTAGCGTACGCTACGACCCCTGTAGCGTACGCTACAGGGGATTTACGCTATTTGGGATGCTACGTAGCGCTACGGCCATGCTACCGCTACGCTACGAGCGCTATTTGAAACATTGGTTCATATACATTTAAGTTAAACATATTAACTATGGCATTGCAGCATATCCATCCAGGACCCATAGTCATCATGATCTAGTTAGGATCATCAATATCACCAGATGCCATGTCATTAATTGACAAGATTCTCATTTGTTTTCAAGGGCACAATTCCAACAATAGTTGTAGGAAGTATGAAGAGAAGCAACAATAGATTTGGGTGTGGGAGTGTGAAGCGTCTATTTCAAAATGTTAGCAGTTACAAGCAGCTAGGAAATAGGAGTTGGAATGTTAGTCTGAAGAGTGATCCATGGGATTGACAATCCGGCACTTAGGGAGAGTGTTCATGCAACTAACTATTTCTAGTACACAGAGACGACCTTGAGACCCCGTCCTTCACAAGTGAATCCACTTCAGAATCAGCTAGGAAACTGGAATTAGAATTCCAGTCTGGGGTGTGATTGGAAGTGGGACTGACACCTAGGTAGAGGGTTCACACAACTATTTCTTGTAGACAAATAAGGCTCAGGTCCCCTTCATTTGCAAGTGAACCCGCTTTGGAATTGACCTCCCCAGAAACTTGACAGTGGAAGCAACTTTACACATGGAAGTATTTCTAGTGATGGCATGATGGAGGTTGTCTATCTTGCGAACCCCATGAGGATCGACTGTAGGTTGGAAATTGTAGTGATTGGACAACTCTTAACCATCCATTTGTTATGAGTTTTGCTTGAATGTTGACTTTGAATTGTTTCTTCTGTGGGCCACTGATCGTATGACTACCATAGTTCAAACATTTTGGTTTTCAGGATATGGCTCATCGTCATGGTGGTCAGGCAGAATAATAGTTCGTGTTTGCCATGCGTGCTGTCTATAGGTGCAAGGGGTGTGAAGTTAAGGGTAAACATATTCGGTTGTGGGGAACTGTCTGTTTTGAAATATTATTAAGCATCTGTCAGAAGGAACCACATGAAATTTTTATGCAGAGACTTGCATATCAGCACTTCCCATGGTCCTGAATATCGGTATCAGGGGGCCTATTGGCCTGGACAAAAAATGATATGAGACGGGTGTCATGTATCGATATCGGTCCGTATCGGACTATAACTATCGGTCGAAATTATTTTTAAGCCGAAGAATTAAATATCAGGAAAGAAGAGAATATTAAGAAATCCAAGAATCAATCTTTTTTTTTTTTTTTTAAATTTAATTTAATTAAAATTTTTTTTTTTAAAATTGTATTTTGGACATGCATATGATGGTGTATCGGACCATTCTTTGATGAGAATGTTGTCTATCAGTTTGACTTGTTAACGGTTAACTAAATGGGCTGTAATTGAACACAAATCAAGCATGATTTGGTGAACTAGGCCCCATTACATTGGAGCACAATAAAAAGGATATGAAAATATAAAAAAGAAAATGAAGGGTTACTTTTTTTTTTTTTTCTGATTTTTCCCATAATGGTCCACTTCGCTTTGATTTATTGAATCTCATTCAAATCATTTGTTTTGAGCCCAAAATAGGTCTAGATCACTAAAATGACCTTTTAAGCTTCTTCCATGGTTTAAATGCAAAAAAGAAGAGATGTGAGTGAAAAAAAAATCAAAATTGGACTTTATGGGCGTATCGGTGTTGATATGCCCCTATTGGCTGATACGGGCCCATACAGGCCAATATGGGCAAGTCTGGTTTTTTTTTTTTTTTTTTAATCAGGTTGATACGCCCCTGTATCGCGAATTGGCTTGTGCCGATACCGATACAATATGGCCATATCGGCGAATATGATACTGATATTCATATCTATGAGCACTTCAAAAAAACTGTAAAGATGAGCATAACACCATGACCATAATCTGCAACAAGAACTTGTTGTCATCACGATGCTTTGTTTGCGAATTGTCTGGCTTTATATACTACATTTGTATTGAACAAACCAAAGTCCCTTTGGCTTATTAACCTAATGAAGCAATTGTCATTATGCCCATGGGCCTCGTCGCAAGGACATCATACTACCCCACCTAATATGCTAACTCATGAATCAATCTCTCTCCTTGCCCATGCTACACTGGTTTCTCTACTTCAAGGTCCATGCATCCTTCACCCCCTCAACCAATGTTCGAGTTGATATACTGAAAAGCATAATAAATGTCAATTATATATAAATACTTTTTGATAAGCGAAGCAGATTTGATTTCTCATTCTGTCTAGACCTTGTTCTCTGAGTGTGATATTACCTGCTACATATATTGGCACCAAGAAAAAAGTATTGGCTTCTTGAATCCTAAGTTCGTGGGAATCAATCCTTTTTGCACATTTATATGAATCAGGTCGAAAGAACTCTAATGTGTCTCACAGCACGATGATGAAATATTCTAGAAAAGAATGCCCATTTTGATCTGTAGCTTCTTGAAACTTTCAACCTACTAATGTATGCATGATATTAAGCAAATGTGCAATGTTTGAAGTTATGATAGAAAAAAAGCTGTTAGTCATGAGAGCAATGTTGTCAAATCGCATATGTGATCATGCGCGATCGCATATGCCTATGCGCAAATGCGATCGCAAAATCGCATATGCGACCGCATATTTTTTTAAAATTGTTTTTTCTTGAAAAATTAAAAAAATTAAAAAATTAAATAAAAAATGCAAAAAAATATAAGAAACTAAGGGAAACTTTCCTAAGTTAATAGATAACTAGTTTTACATATTTAAACAATGGATTAAACATCAAGTCATCAACATTCAATAGTATAGCTAACAAGTAAGAAGTAACAACAAAATCAACAAGTTATTTATTATTGTAGAAAATCAACACGCTATCTTCCTTGAAACTCGAGAGTGCTTGAATCTTGATCTTCTAACTTCCGAGAGAGAGAGAGAGAGAGAGAGAGAGAGAGAGAGAGAGAGAGAGAGAGAGAGCCTTTGGAATTAAGAAATGTAAGAGAAGAAGAGAGTAAGAGAGTTTTGGGGTGTGAATATTGCAAGTGGAGGTGTGGAAGCCTTTTTACATGCAAAATTTTGTTTTTGCAACAAAAAAATGAAAATGAAAAAAATATGTAATGTGCCATGGCTAATATGCGATCTCATATGCTGTATGCAGTCGCATATTTTCACATATGCCACATATGTGATCGCATATGTGCCATGATCGCATATGCGATCTGCATATGGATATGCGATCGCATATGCGGTTGCACATGACAACAGTGCTACCAGACTCAGCCTTACCTGTCTGGTGTTTGACAATCTCAGGCAAAAAAAGAACAAAAAAAGAAAAAGAAAAAATGACTTCACAGTTGTACTTGATTGTTACACACATGAAAAAGAAAATACAAGGTCTTTATTCAGTCAATAAACCTAAATTAGTCGATAAGAATGTATTAGTCTATTAATGATTTCATTTTTTAAAAAACGTTTTAAATGCAAACACTCCCACCTTTCGGGAAAAAGTGGCAACATTCTGATGTAGGACAATTAGCCTAGGCCCCAAATCCATGGGTTAGGTCCTCTACTGAAACCTCCCTGTGGGCCCCAAATCCATGAGTTCCGTCCTCTTGTGGGCCCCAAATCCATGGGCTCTGCCTCACACGAGCCACCCTCCTCCACGGGCCTCAAATCCATGGGTTATGCGGGCCACCCACCCTTAGTGTGCCCCTGCATTCCACAGGCCACCCCACTTGAGCTTGGTGTAAAAATGCCCCTGCATTAATCACCCCCGGTGAGGAGTCTTGAACACGAGACCTCTCGCTCTGATACCAATTTTATGCAGTACAATTAACTACTTGCTCTAAAAGCTCGAACTGTTAGAGCATGACGAATTAATCTCTTTATCTCATAGCCCAGGCCTCAAATCCATGGGTTAGGTCTTCAGCCGAAACCTCCAGTGGGCCCCAAATCCATGGGCTCTGCCTCACACGAGCCACCCGCCTCCACGGCCCCCAAATCCATGGGTTATGCAGGCCACCCACCCTGAGCGACCCCACTCGAGCCTGGTGTGAAAATGCCCCCACATTACATTCCCTATGTTTTCTAGTTGCTCAGTTGAGTTTTAAAACTTTGGTTCTGATAGCTACATTTTTTTATTCTCCTCCTAATTCGATTGAGGTCTTTTGCAGCAGGAAGGATAGTTTTTTCTTTATCTTTTTCTCATGTCGTGCTTGTCTTATGCCTTTCCTTAGCCATTCTCAAACATCATCCTCTGCGATTGACTATCGGGTCTGCAGGTGGAGGTTATGGTGGAAATTATGGCAATACTGATGCTGGATATGGAGGAAATACTTATCCTGCTGGCTATGGCATGAATCCTGTATGCTTTCTATGACTACTGTTGACATATAAGGGCAGCATCAATATGTTCTTTGGGATACCCTTTCCTTTGAAAGACTGTTTTGCACTTACATGTTTTTCTTCTCTCTGCATTTCAGGTACAAGGTGGTGCGGAAGGTGTTCCACAATATGGACCTGGGCCTGGCTCTTGGGGTGCATATGATATGCAACGAGCTCATGGACGCAGATGAATCAGTGTGCAACATCATGAGGAGTTGTGCCCGCTTGTTTTGCTTACATGCATACTGGTACCTTGGGCAGCAACACAGTAGCTACTTAGGCCGGGGTCTGAAGTGTCTGTCATGAATTGTGTTTTGGAAATCAAATGCTATTACAGTTATTATTGGATATTTGAATATCCTGGCTTGAAAATGTTGAATTCCATGACTGCTACATCCATACTAATTTTATTTTGATATTTCCTTCTGCAGAGTTGGTATCTTACTTTCTACTAAATCCAATCATGTTTCTGGAATTTCTTTACCATCATTTGTTGCGTGTATGCCTTTTATTCTCATCTAAAGAGCAGATTTGCTTTTCCTGGGATGTTTTACGCTGCAATATCAATATAATAGGAGTTGGCTTCTTGGTCCTAGCAATATATATGAATCTACTTTAGCAGAAGGTGCTGCAGAGTGTCCCATAGTTGCAGTTTTCAACTACACAGTAGATATGCAGCAGGATACCGTCCTAGTCTTGAGATCAGTTGAACCACCTCTTGTCTCTGCATCCCTAGGTTACAATGGTTTTGTGCTAGTCAGTATTTATACTTCTTCCACAACTTGGTTCCCAGCTATGTTGGAAAAATAAATGCTTTGTAGTATCTGTTTACTGAGTTCGCCTGCACTACAACGGCATACTGGAGCAGGATCAGATTAGGTTGAGTTGGATATTGCTTCTATGAAACACTAAAAAACTAGATTACTTACCTGGATCTCTGTTTGGATGTTGTCTTTCCTGGCAATGATTGGAAAACGTATGTTGTGCAGAATCTCTTTACTGAAATTGCCTACGCTACAACTGCATACTGGGCAGGATTGAATTAGTGATTACTTTAGACACGTTTCTGTGAAACTCTAACAAAATGTTTCTTAGAACAGTTCCCCTGGATCTTGGGTTTCCTTTGATTGTCATAATTGTAAGCTTCATGCTTTAACACCTTTATTTACTTATGTGGTGGCAATGTGTGCTAGGCTTGACAAATTTGCACCATAGATAGATGCTTTCCCTCAGGTGTGGAATGGTGGAACTGCTATTTACTCCTTTATGGAGTGGAATGGCAGAACAAGTTTCAGGTAGTGTCACCTTTCACAAAAAAAGAAAAAGAAAAAGAAAAGAGATTCATGTAGCGACCCCAATTAGTTGGGATAAGGCTTAGATTAGATGATGCTGATGTTTCTGGTGATGATTCTAGATGCTTTCCCTCAGGCATTTGTAATTGTGATAACTGCACTTAGAAATGTTTAGGCTAATTGTATTCTGTAACTGTACAAGTAGAACTAGGTTCCCATCCCATTCATTCAGCGCAGTGCATTACGATGATGCTGAATATTGGTTATACTGGAAAGGAGTACAGTGTCACATATAGGATATTATCATGTGATATTCTCCTGTATGCTCGACCCTTGCCCTCAGTGGTCTGTCCATCCGCTAGTTGAGCCACACTTCACCTTTAAAAAAAAAAAAAAAAAAAACTTTTTTATTCAATCTATTAAATGGGACCTTTTGTAGTCTCCCTTTGACGGTCTGAAATCAGGGTTTCAGTTAATCCTGTGGACTTTTGCTGCTTTCATTATTTTTTGCCTATCATGGAGATAGCTGCACTAATTTTCTGGCGGTGGTTTTTCTGAGGCAAAATTAACCTCCTTAGGGTCTTAAGACCTATTACCCTCACAGCATGATGGTCTTCTCTATTGTATTTTGTTGATCCTCCAAGAGCCACTGGCAAAGAACCTAAAAGAAGTCCTGCTGATGAGCTTGAGATTTAGTTTTTAGGTAACCTAACTAGGATAGCCCTGCAGATGATGTCATTATTTTTGAACTTAGTTTGTGGGTGATTAGGGTTTCACTAGTTACATCAGGTTCCCACTCCGAATGTGATCCTGAACAAATGGATATAGCTTCGGAGTTCATATGGCGCGTTGGCGACATTTTGGGGGGAGAGGGAGGTGTTTTCGTGGGGCATTTTGGGAGAAGAGTGCCCTCGAGTCATAAAAAGAAGTGCAGCAGCAAGTAATGAGTGGATTTTATTCATTGCTTTTGGAAGGAGCTGCTGGTTGTTGGCAAGACTGGTTCGCTGTTGAAGCAAGCTGGATGAGTTCCATGGTCAAGTAAGTCATACTATCTTCCTGAATGTTTTCTGTTACATTACTTAAATTGCATCCATGTTATGGTTAATCTGTGTCTGCCTGAGTGTTTGTTCCACAAACTGTTATGAGAACTTCTATTACCTCCATATCATAGACATGTCATGGGCGCTGGTGCCTTCAGTTGATATGGATTACGGGAGAGACTTTCCTTTATCAGAGTGAAGTCTCCGTGCCTGATAGTAGCACAATTGCTCTAAATTAGGGCCACATCAGTTCAAAATTGTGTGTTTGATCCTTTCCGGATGTGCACAATGGGTGGTGTGAAATTCTTCAAATTTTCAACAGGCTAAGGGATGAGATATTTTACATGTGAGTTTTGCTGTTGCAAGTTGCAATCATATCTATCCTCCTTGCTATTGTTCATTTAATTATGTCTAGATGTCCAGACAGAAGCAACTCTCCCTGCAATGTAGCCATCTAGTAGTTCAATGGGGTTGAATCCTTCTCCTTTAGTTGCAAGGGGCCATTGAATATCATTTTGTGGCAGCAAAAACTTAGGCTATGGAAGGGATGTCTCTCTAGGTTTTTCATACTAGGTTGGAGAGTGATGATCTTTTTGTTGTTTCCAGTATCTATTTCAATTCATTTTTCTTCTCTTAACTTCTTTTAGGTTTCGTCTCCTTAAAAATTTCATAGAAGTCATTTATATCCAATGTGAATTGTTTTGCCACTACCACAACAATTTATAAGGTAAAATGTGAAGTGTGAACTTGCAAATGCATTAGGTTTACACATGCATTTGCATGTTAGTACGTATTCATGGTTAATGGACATTTTTGTAGGCATTCATATTTTATTCTGTGCGGTTGAATTCATGTCGTGTGATGTCTGAGAATTAATTGGTTTTTTATGATTGTATGCTTGTATATCGGACAGAGTTCAGATTTTGACAATGGAGTAGCTTTTATTAGACTAGGAGTTGGTTTGGCACAGATTATATTTTGACTAGATTGTGTCGCGCCTATAATTGTGAAACATCATTGCCCCTTAAGAATGGTGACATTTTTATATTGGCATATTGGACTACATTGTTGTATCCTTAAAAAACTAAAGGATGCTACTGCACCTTAGAATATGCCCGTTCATGAAGAGTGCCTACCTTTTCCTTGAGAATGGAGAAATAAGTTTATTAAGAAAAGAATATCTTCAAAATTGCATCATAAGATCAATTACTAAACTATGAGAAGTGGAAGGCTCGCACCCATGGACATACAAGATCTATGAGAAGGGAAACATGAAATCAGTGTACTAGCACCTCAAGTTCAAACCTCATAGCAATTCTGTCTGCTTCTATATGGATGTTCAATTTGTGGATAAGTCAGGCATCTTTGAGAAGTTTGCCTGCAACTCCAATAACAAATAGATTCATCCTTAGTGTGTTGCATAGCATTTTCGGAATATCCTTTGATGCATGGACAATGTGGAAGGGTTTAGCAGGTTTCACTGTATGAGGACTCATGAGGTTACCAAAATCAACATTTGTCAATTACACTGTGCATAAAGGTGCCATATTTTGACTAGTGATGCATACATGATCAGACTGTTATTTTAGTGAAATTATAGGAAGAAAGGATATCATCTTTATGAGGTTCTGCACAAAACCTACAGGCAAGATGTTTCTCATGTATCAACTAACTCTTGTGCCATCTTTTTTAGGAAATATTGCTAGTCTAGTAGTGCTTGCTGCCCCTTGCTGTATCAGTTGAAGTTAATATTTTACCATTTTCTCTATATTTGGTATGGAACCATGAACAATATGGGCCGTGAGAGGATGCATGCAGGCGTATGGAATTGGCTATGAAGAAACATTTGCACTTTTTACCATGTTGAACTTTGTAGGGTTATCCAGTCTATTATTGTTGCAAGTGTCAGCTGTTTATCAACTTGATTTTAAAAATGCTTTTCCATATACATTTAGAGGAAGAAGCGGAATGTCACTTCATGCTGGATCCTTAAAGCAAGGGGATAAGAATTTAGCGTTGGTTGAAAACAGACATTTTCTTAACTTGTCTTCTAAACTGTGGTTTGAAAACCTTAATTTGGCTTTGTAATGAAACTCATATTCAAATAGAGTGATGCTGACCATTTGATGTCTGATCCGCTTGACCTTCCATGGTACTCTTTCCCTCCACAGATCTAGCGCATTCCCTGCAACACTCAC
The DNA here is from genome assembly GCA_030180095.1 of Magnolia changhungtana. Classification (NCBI taxonomy): domain Eukaryota; kingdom Viridiplantae; phylum Streptophyta; class Magnoliopsida; order Magnoliales; family Magnoliaceae; genus Magnolia; species Magnolia changhungtana. The sequence continues at coordinate 304,154 of JASAUF010000388.1, forward strand.
TTTCTCTCTAATCCACCACCTCTGATACTGGACACGACTACAGCGAGCTTGCTGGAACTGTTATTAGATGGATAATATAAATGATTGCCATAGCACTTATGTATGATGACAACATAGCCCTCACGTTTGGAATCTGTAAGTGGAGTGGTATTTTAGAAGGGTTTGAAACTCGGGGAATAAAGATTGAAGTAGTTCCTAGGTATTCATGTAGCAAGATCAAGGAATTTTCCTTTCTCAAAAGGAATTACATACCTGAATTTGTTAGAGGAATTAGGAAAAGCAAATGCTGATCATCAGAAGAAGTGAAAAGCAAACCAATTGAAACCCTAGTTGATAGTTGTAGTCAATAATGGTCTCAAGTTAGAAACCTGGAACCTCCTCAATGATAATGAGATGTATCGATGTTTAATATCAATTTGATATATCTCATCATCATGAGATTGAATCTCGTAGGTGTTGTATGGCAGTTTGTGCATTAGGTCTGGCAATAGCTCAGGTTCGGTCCAGGTCGGGGTCAGGCCAAGCCCGGCCAATTTAATAAACGGGTCTAGAAATCTGGCCCTAACCCCACCCACTATCAATTACCCAGTGACCCGATCAATTTCTATGGCCCAAAATCGACCCTAACCCCACCCGCTACCCATTACCCAGTGATCCAATCAATTTCCATAGCCCAAACCCAACCTGACCTGACCCAGCCCATTTAATTACAGTCGAGTCAGGCTCAGTCGACCCACCTAACCTGACCCGTATACTAACTATAATTTTTCATGTTGGGCTTCTTGGTTCTTCTTGCAGTTTTCATGTGCATGGAGCTTACTGGTACCCACTTATAGCCCATCCACAATTGATCAAACAAACCAATGGTTTGGATTCCTAAACCATGGGCCCTTGAATTCTTAAACATTCTTTAGTTCTATAAAATTTTAATTAAAGAAAACAAAATAGACAAAGCCAACAATTTTCGTTTTGGTACAAGTGGTAAGAGAATTCCGAAAATGTATAAGAGGTCTAGAATCAAAACTAAAGGATGGTTGGGTCATTTGGCTTGGTCCATTGATTCAATATATAGGCAGGTCAGGTCGGGTTGGTCTAAACCCGAGCCCAACCAATTAATCTAAATGGTCTACCTTTTCGGCCTGAGCCCGACTCACAACCTGACCTGAACCTGACTTAGAAGCAGTTTGGGCCTATTGGCCCATTGGTCAACCCGACCCATTGCGACCTGTTGCGCATTCTCTAAAAGGGCCTCATTCTAATGTTGTAAATAACATATTGAGGTGTTCCTGAAAGCATTGCTTGAGATGGGCATTCTGAATTTTTGATCTTCCATAATGGGGAGCACGGAATGCTTGCTTATTCTTGTCTAGATCCGGTTGTATCACTCATAGTTGGAAACTTGACCATGGGTTACTGTACCTTCATGATGCGGTACGGACCCGATGACCCTAGAAATTGACACCAAGGGTTAAAGATAATATGAGGGATGATTATAACGTGGTTTTATAGTCGACATGTTGGAAGATGTGTATGTTAGGTAACGCACCCTATTACCATTACCATTTGGCATTTGCAACTCTTTTTTTTTCTTCAGGTCAAACAAATGTAGAGTGACATGCAAATGGTCCCATTGAATTTTTCAATGGGCCAAGTGCTGATGGGATACCGTATTGTTTCTACTCAAGGTCATACAATTTCAACATTTGGTGTGTCCTTTGAGAGCTTAGTTTGGGGTACTCGTGTGATGGTTCATAATTTTAGTCATTTGGGGTACTAGAACTTGTTGAAAATTCTAAATTCTAGAAGCTTTTATGTGTAGGTTGAGTTGGATTTTTAGTTTTGCTTGATTAACAAGTTAGCTCAGTTGGGGACTCTACTCATGGCTCAATGGTAGATACCGTGTGTTTCTACTCTAAGGTCATGGGTTCAAGAACCCATGTGGCAACCTCAACTGAGCAAGATATGTTCAAAATCCAGCATGTTCATGAGAGTATGGGAGATAAGGTGATGACGTTTTCTTTAGCGAGAATATGAGAGGACACATTTGGTGTGTCCTTTGAGAGCTTAGTTTGGGGTACTCGTGTGATGGTTCATAATTTTAGTCATTTGGGGTACTAGAACTTGTTGAAAATTCTAAATTCTAGAAGCTTTTATGTGTAGGTTGAGTTGGATTTTTAGTTTTGCTTGATTAACAAGTTAGCTCAGTTGGGGACTCTACTCATGGCTCAATGGTAGATACCGTGTGTTTCTACTCTAAGGTCATGGGTTCAAGAACCCATGTGGTATGTGGGTGGGTGCGAGTGTGTGTGTGTGTATTCACCTTTCAACAAAAAAAAGTTAGCTCAATTAGAAAGCTCTAGTTATTTGGGCTTCTCGGGAATGAAGTCACAGTTGGTTGTAAAGTTTTAGAAGTTTATATTTGACGTTCTATACAAATTTGAATTCTATTACAGGCAAGGTATTTCGTAATGGTAACGATGGCCATAATGGCTACTATCATTACCTTTACGATATGGGTCATAACACAGTCTCTTTTTTTATTGAAAGAAAAAAAGCCAAAAAACCTATATTTGCCTTGTAATGTTGATTTTTTTTTTTTTTTTTGATTGAAAAACCTATATTTGCATAGTAACAAACCATTACGGGGATGTTAAGGCCTTTACAGGGGGCATAACAGGCTGTTAATGGCGGTTACACTTACAGGTAATTTTTTCTATAACGACTATTACGACAAGTATGACCCCATAACGTGTAACGGTTGCCACCATTACCTTTACATAATTGCCTTTATGGCCCCGTAACAGCCTTTACGGCACACCAAGATTACTGTATGTAATTGGTTTTAGAAAGTTTTAGACTAATAGTAAGTTGGAGTCTTTAGCAGTAGGATGTGGCTTTTAGAGCTGCTGAGGTAGTATGAAATGCATTTTTAGAAAAATTCTTGTTTGTTTTGAAGCGGTTTCGGGCCTCAACATTAACATTGCCAAAAGTGGGATGCTAGGGGTGCACGTTCCTAAGGAGGAGCTTCTATCTTTGGGTTCGGTGGATAGAGTGATAGAAGCAGTTAAAGGATTTGTGAAGAATTGGGCTCCTTTTGTCCCAGCAGCTTCGACTGCTTGGCAAAATTTTCCTCTTTTTTCCCTTCTTTTCCTTTTTGTGTTGTTTTCTTTTCCTGCCTTTGGCGGCCTATCAATAAACTCTGTTGCCTTTCAAAATTTTTTTTTTTTTAAATAAAAAATTATAGAATAGTTGACCTTTAAAAAAAATTTCGAGACTTGCACCATATCTATTGCGTTAGTGCTTCTATTCTTGGATTTTATTTTTTGTTCTCTATTTTGATTTTCGTTTTGCTCTTACTTCTGCTCCTAGGCATATCGCTCTTGAATCAGCCAAAGTTAAGTTGGTATGGGCATGGTCCTTTGGCCATTCTATTGAGTTACACATTTCAACAAGTCCAAGATCATGCAAATTTTGACATCAAATGAGATTACAATCAAAATAAGATCATGGTACAATGTGGGAGCAAGACAATGAGAGATAAGGTGGTGACACAACCTTTATTGTGTCCCCCACAGGTGCCAATTTTGCTGTGTTTGTGATTAGGGTGGGTTTACAATTTTGTTTGTGTTTGGGATCTTTGAAACATCTAGTAAGTTTCTGGATCCGAGAAGATTCTAAGATCACTTTTGAGTTGCTTTCTTAATTAAAAGATTTGTTGGAGGTGGTTTCTTAGTCTGCTTGATTAGCAAACTAGTTCAATTAGAAGTCTTGAGTTGTTCATAAAGAAAAGAAGTCTTTAGTTGGTTTTTGGTTAAAGAAGTAAAAGTGGGTATTTTTCTAGTTGCTTGATGAAATAATTGTGTCACAACAATGAAACTTATAATGGGAGAGTAAAGAATGGCAGGGGATGTATACTCAAGGAGTGAAATTGTGGCTGGTCGTAGTGGGAGAAAAGAACTTGTCAACCAACAGGACATATCTTATCATTTTGTGTCAAAGCTGCATTCTTAGATGGTGTCATCCAGTAACAGAAAGCACATGATCTGAAGCATCGAGCCTATGACAAGATATGTTGCTGACTTTTAGAAGGCAAGTCAAAGTTTCACAGTCATTGACGGAACATGTGAGGTAAGAGAGAGGATACCGTGCATGTAGTAGATGTCAGCTGGAGAATGACTAGTGCTGCATGTCCATGCTACAATGGTGGGGTACTGTTTACCGCATACTGTATCTCGGGATTTTGGGTCAAAGCTGCAAAGATGGTTATTATCCATTTAACAGAAAGCACTTGATCTGATGCAGTGAAGAGCTACAACTATGATTGGTCTATTTTCAATTTGGGTCAGGCAAAAAAAAGATTGCATGAGTCACTTGATGGGACATGTGAGATGAGAGGAAGGATACCATGAATGCAGCTCTAATGTTCAGTTCCCTGTTCCCCACATGTTTGTGAAAATTTAATTGCTCTAATTTTCACTCAATTCATTTTCAATGATTCAAATGTATGCCACGCTTTTTGATGGATTCAACTATCTGTTTGACTAACCAACATCATAATAATTATCATGGAACACTGGAAACAATATCTTCTTGGTTGTTGGATAAAAAGTACTCAATAAGGAACATATTTGATGTGGCAATGGATGGTAGATGTTGATATTGGAAATATTAAATATCATGAAGTTCTTGGCTTGGGAAATTGCTAATAGGAAAGAGACTTAATGGGCCAATCGGTGCAAAATGAGAATGATTGTGGGAGGATTATTTGAACATTTTGAGGTGTTAGTTCTAGAGGGGCGGTGGGAACTTTCCAGAATAGTTGGAAAATTAGGTTTTCAAGATTTTCCATTTGGTTTATAATGAAAAAGTCAGTTCTCAAGATATCCTCATATTGTTAATGGTTTTCTCCATGTAGGCTCTGCATGTAAAGGGGATTGATGATCAATTTTTATTTCATTATTCTTTTGTTTATTAGTTGGTAATGCATTCAATAGCTTTTACAGCAGTCGGACATGTTCCAGATCTTGTAGGAATGCTTCAAATCTAGCTTAAGGATTTAAATTTGGCATTTTTATGTGTATATGAAAGCAAAGAATCTGTGTATATACATGCACACACACATGTATATAGTTTTGAACTATTATCTCATGGTTCTTTCTTTAATTTTGTCCAGATTAAGTAAAAGGTAGACGATCATACAGTTGGAAAAGATATATGTTTTTTTTTTTTCCTGTTCTTTGGATGATTTTTTAACTGTCACTGGATTTAGGCTGAACATCTGACTTTTTTCTTGCAATTGCTTTCTATGGTTTTCTTCTTTGATGTGAGTTTTTAAAAATATTTATAATCAGTAAAAGTTTTTGTATTTTCTTATTTTGTATATTGATTGATTTTTTTAATAAAAATGTTTCATCTTGAGCTGGTAGTTTACTTTAGAAACATTTCTGATTCTGAGGAAGTCTTTTGAATTATACTACTTGCATTCCAAGCATTGCTTTGTTTTCGTAGTAATCATATGAGTGTATAGGATGGTATAACTTAGGCTCTTAGATTTATCTTCATCTCATTTTCATATATGCTTGACCGTTGAGCTTGTTAACATGTCAGGGAAAATTGCTACTGCTCCACAACTTCCAGTTTTCTGCACTGAAGTGTACCTCACTTCTATGAGGTGTGTGTCCTTTCATTTCAGTGTATCCTTTCACTTGAGTTGTAGTGTTACTCTGCAACTGACATTAGCCATTCTCATTGTTACATTTTCGGTTAAACAAGAGGAGGTCAGATCCAATACAAAACTTTTGTATGTTGCATAGACGTGCATGTAGGTGCGTCTAAATGCACATAGATGAACTTAGACACTCTTAGATGCACTTTCTACGTTAAGCTTAACGTAAAAAGCTTAAAAAATAAGCTTAACGTTCAAAGCTTTGTATTGGATTGAAGCTAAAAAAAAGCTTGGTTATGCCATCTAGAATAGTTGGTGATGCATCTTGATTGTGTTTACTGTGTTTTTCAATAAATTAAGTCTACTTATTATTCATTCCTTGAGAAGCATCAGTGCCGTATTATATACAATGCTCGGGTGGCAGATTGTCTACTATCTTCAAACTTCCAGGTTTTACAAGTTGGGAACATGGTTCACTGATGAAAATGTTGATATGATAGAACTCACCATGGATGTACCATGAGAAAATAATTCCCAGATGGGAAGTTCCTAGAGACGAATAGTAGGCCTTCCATTGGTTGAATGGGATGCATTTCTCTATCTTCTTTCTTAACCATTACTTTTTTTTTGAGAAGTAATGAACTTTTATTAGAGAAACGCCAAGAAGGCGGCAAACAAACAACGACAACACAACTCAAGAAAGAACAATACACTCATCAAAGACTTTTAAGGAAGAAGCCCATCTCAACACCTCTGACTTTGCCTTTTTTTTTTTTTTTTTGGGGGGGGGGGGGGGTAACTAGAATGTTCACGTCCATATGTAACCATGCTGACCTTGGGAACTTCCATGTCTTTGGGCACATCGCTTCCTTGCCCAAGAGGGAGAAGACCGAGCAACTAGAGTGTTCACGTCCATAGATATTCGTGCTAACCTTGGGAACTTGGCTTAGAGCGGCCCTTCAGCTAGCTACAAATCCTCCCAAAAGCAGATTCTCTCCGTCCCAAATTGAGAAGCTCACACTCTCCTTGAACTTGCGTGCCACACTGCCTATCGCCTTCCAAAGCCCATAAGCCTTCTATAAAGATGAGTCCTTAACTCATCAACCCCCATCCTTGACTCCATATTTGCTAGTAATCATGTTCTGCCACAAGCTCCTCTCCTTTGTATTGAACCTCCATAACCATTTCCCCAACAAGGCAAGATTCACCATCTCTAGCCTTCTGATACCTGCTCCCCCTTCCTGGTAAGGCTTGCATACCTCCTCCCACCTCAATAGGTGGAACTTTTGAGAATTTGCGATGCCTTGACATAAGAAGTCCCACCTTATTTTCTTTCTTTAGTTGGGCCAATACGGGCTTTGGATATGTAAACAAAGACATGAAGTAGAGAGGCATATTAGACGTGGATGCTTTAATGAACGTAATTCTACCGCCCAAAGATAGATGCCTGCTTTTCCACCTTGATAATTTCCTTTCAACTTTTTCAATGGCCTTGTCCAATAGATGCTTAGCAAGTTTTCTCTCACATAGTAGAAGGCCTAGATATGAAGACTAGAATGACCCAACAGAACATCTGAACACCCACGCTAGCCTCTCCGTCTACTTAGGTATGCAGATCCACAACATCTCGCTTTTTTATAATGTTAACTTTTAACCCATAAACCACTTCAGTGCTCCTCACGATCTTCCTCAGATTACCCACCATGCCTTCTTCTACTTTGCAGAACATGATAGTATCGTCGGTGAACTATAGGTGAGAAATATGAAGGCCTGCATTCCCCACCACAACCCCTTAATGAAACCCCTGGCCTGCCATTTGTCCAACATTTTGCTAAAAGCTTCCACGACTGCCATAAACAAGAAAGGAGGTAGCACATCCCTCTGTCGAAGATCCCTCGAAGCGTTGAAAAAGCCATTGGGGACCCATTCATCAAAACAGAGAACTTAGTTGACCAAATGCATTGATCCACTCCTTCCATCCTTGCCCGCACCCTAACTGACCTAGCATATAATCTAGGAACTCCTAGTTCACGTGGTCAGTTCTTCTTTGGTCGCCTATTCAAAGGTCCATGGTTTTTTTTTTTTTTCCAGATGGAAAAGTTTTGGTGCGTGGACCACTCATAGCGAGTCCCATAATATCAAAGGTTTGGGTCATTGAATAATGGGCCCCACTCGTATAATTGAAAACCCAAATATCGTAGTCCTGGATTATATTCATCATCATTATCCGAGCCTTATGCCAACTAATTGGTGTTGGCTTCATGAATCCTGTCTGCCATTTCACTCTATGCGTCATTATTATCATCAGCATTATCCGCATGTTGGCACTTGACTGTGCCTTCTATAATCTCAAATTTGATGTGCTGTAGTGAGGTGTTTGGGATCTCAATGAATCTAGAAAACAGGAGAGAATAATCTGTTGTATTCGAAGTCGGTCAATCAACCCTGAACATGATGTATAAATTGCGAGGACAAGTTTATCCCTTGTAAAAACAATGACAAAAGTACTTTTGTTCTTCTTCTGAAAATTAATGACAAAAGTAATATGAAATTGTATATTAAATACATAAAACAATAGAGAGGAATCATATCTGTAACACGCTAATGAGGACCAACATGTTCCAATACTGTACAAGCATAAAAAATTGGTGTGCTTCAACACTAGGTTAACAACCTGAAACTGCTGAATACCTTTGAGTAAAGATGAGGTGTATTTGCAACATGTAAAAAACTGTGCAAGCTAATGCTGTTGTATGCTTGAATTGAAGCCAACAAGAAGCCCCATTCAAAATTGCCCAAACAAGAGAAAGCAACGAGTACATGAGAAAACCTCTGACTGAAAATCGTTCTTTTGCCATTCTTTGTATTCTACCAAACAGAACACCAGAAGCAATATGCATAAAAAGATATTTGTTGTGTTACATGAATGTAGGTAGCAATATTCAAAATCAAACACAAAGTCATACCAAATTACCAATCGGGATGACTGATGTAATTAGGGTCGTCAATAGGCACCCTGTATCTGTCAATAAAATAAATATCTAACCTGATTTAATTGGTCCTTGTTCCTTATTTTGGGTCTGATTAATGATCAGGTTGGATTCAGGTCCACAAAATTATAAATCGGGTTGGATCAGGTACACAGATATTTGCTTTATTTATCTTTGACTTATTTATGTTTATGATTCCAAACCCACAAAATAGGCATGCTTTTTTCGTCTTTTTTTTTTTTTGGAATGGAGGCAAATCCGGATCCCAACCTAAGCCCATGTCCAGTACCGATTACAGGTCCAAGCCCCACTCCAAGTCCTCATTTTTGCTTGAAATTAGACTTGACAGTACCCAATGGGATACCTAGGTGCGATTGGTTTTAAATCCTGTGTGTCACATATGGTACTTGTCTCTGTACTCGACCGGACCGCAATCCGATTCCCTTAATCGTGTTCTGATATGTGCAAAACAGTATCCAATCCGAACCCAACTGCTTGTTAGTCCTAGATATAATAATCTCCTTGACTTGATGAGGTTTTTTTTTTAAAAAAAAAAAAAAAAAAACCAAGAACTAATTAAAATTGAGCTTTTTAATAAGCCAACTCAACTACAGTCCAGTTGGGTCATCTTAGATGAATTTTGACTTCCAAGTTGACTTGACGAGTTTTAACTATGCTTTTATATAGATGTCTAGTACTTCTAAATAACTTTGATTACATTGTATATGGATCATAATCAATGTTGTCAAAATCGTTATCGTATTGCAAATCGTAGTAGGGGTTGAATTGTATCAAATCGCAAATTGTATCGTAAATCCTAAGATTTTTTACAATTTTCTTTAAAAAAAAAATGAAAAATATAAATAAATCAGATTTTTTATTTTATTTTAAAAACTCATCAGTCTTCCTTTTGCCATTAATGTGCACCAAGTAATACCATGTTATAATACTGTTCAAGGATTCCTATTCCTTTATTTTTGTCTTTCAAGAAATTTTCATTAAAAAAGCATACAAGGGTCCTTTAATAATTTATGTTCTTGTTACCTTTCTTGAATGTAGAATCACAGTGGAAAAGCGGCCTTTGATACTGTAGACTGATGAAAAAAGATATTTTGATTTCTAAACATCATTCCATAATATCTATAAGTCAACATGATTGTAACCATTCATAAAAACATTATTGGTCAGTCGTACATCAATTTGGTGTTTCAACTAGTTCAGAAGTAAGAAATCACAAAAAAAAGTTACACGATTTAACATTGAAGAGAATGTATATAATTTAATCACTTATGAAGAACAAATAAAATAATTTACCTTTTCTAAATTATTCTTAATCCCCCCACCAATTTAAAAAACATAAAATGAAAGCCAAGTGAAGCTTAAAATAGGCGAGAACAAGTATAATTTGAATCGTATATTGGGATTTGAATAGTAAATCATAGGATTCAAATCATAGAATTGTAGGATTCATATGAAAAGGGATTGAAATCGTTTTGCTTAAGATTCGACTAAAATCATACATTGTAGGATTTTGACAACACTGATCATAATGTCTTTTAACCCTTCGAAATAAAAAGATCAGTGTCTTTTAAAGTAGTTGTCAACATTCAGGAAAAGGTTCTGTCACGCCCTAGACTCGGTAACCAAACTCATAAGGAACCCGATGGCCGATTCTGGCCGCAACAGCCTCCGTAGTATCCCATTCTCGGCTCCTAAGACAGGTTCTGATCCTAGGATCCTACAAGGAGGATTTTCATAACAGTATAATCATTACCAATACGAGCATACCCAAGATCACAACAAGTACATCTGAGAATAACAAAGGCCACACATCACAAAAACCGCTAAGAGTTTGAACTTTTACAAGTTTACATCAGGTTCAAAAGAACATACATAAGGTAATAAGAAAAGAGAGAAAAGGGTCAGCAACACTGGAGTCCTCGAGCTCAACTCTACTCCACGCTCTGCTGCTACGTCGCCTGCCTAGAGTCTCCTGCATGCATCAATCGTGCATAAGCTTATAGAAGTTTAGAGGGTGGTGTAAGTGTGTGACAATGATGCACAGAAGAATAGTAGGAGGTGCAAGAAGGGAAACATGCTCAATGAAGATATAACCAGCCTTACCAAGGCTTATCATGAATACGATGCGATGAGTACTGGATGCCATACCAAGGTAGTGCATGAAGGGGCTTACACAGCCAATGCTAATGCGATGCAAGTAATGCTAGTGCTTATATCCAAACCACAAGTCAAGTACATTTCCAATCATAAGGAAATCACCGGGGTCCATTACACTGCTGAATGACTGCTGCTCTATAGACCCCGCACAGTCAAACGAGCATAAGAGACCTCACTACCCGCTTGTGGACAGCCAATCACCAGCAAGGCCTGACGGTAGCAGACCCATTCACAAGCTGGTCAGACTCAGCCTAGCAATGCCCCCTACACACCAGGAAGGTAAGGCCACACCCATCCAACCGACTACACGACAGTGGGAGTCGTAGCCTAACGGTATAAGACCCTCGTGCGCTCATGTATTCCACCCGGTCATAGCGTTGGAGCAGATCCTTGGTACCATGGAAGTTTTGAGAATTTCACCCATGGGCATCCTATCCACCCGGTATGCTCAACTAATATTTCCGGTGTCCACACATACCACCCACAAATATCCCTGTGGAGGCAAGGCCCTGATGAAGTAAGGGCGGATACCCACATGCCAGATGCATGAATCACACAATCACCCATGCATTAATCTCAAGCATCCATCGTTCTTGAGAGGAGAAAACTCCACCCCTCGGAGAGATACCAACACTCTACACAATGGCACAACCATGGCCAATCATATCTCAACCAAGCATGCATATGATGCGTATGGGAGTGGGCTATGAAGATGAATAGGGGTGCCAATGAGGTAAAGATGAACTCTCTATCTAACCATGAAAGGTCTAGGTACTTAACCAATTTCCTCATAAAGAATACAACCTCTAGTGGGGGCCCATTTACCTGGGGTAGCCCACAAGATTAAGGAGAATAATGATATGGGCCTAAATAGATGTGACGGGCCTAGCAAGGGTCTATGGTGGGCCTTTAACCACCCATAGAAGCCCATGGGCCTACCTTAGGGCCACCAATGTCGACATCTAATCACAATTGGCCCTCAAGAGGTAGCCCATCTCTAATTGATCACGGATCAAGGCTCAAGGCCCACACAACATTAGAAATAAGATATGGGCATCCGTAAACATACCACATACACTCATGTTGGGCTTCAGAAAGGCGGCCCAAGGCCTATCCAAAACATGGGTCCAAGGAAAACACACATAGCCCAACCCATATATACCACTATGGGCCCATAGGGGAAGGGTTAGGGCCCAACATAAAGGCTGCTAATCCCATATATTGTGGTGGCTTAGTGGGCAGCCCATTGCTCAAACCACATAGGCAAATGTCATGCTCTTAGTCAAGTAAGGTTGGGCCTACAACCCGGCCCAAGTATAAAGTTGATTTGGTGGGCAACCAAAGGCCTATCTACTTGTGTAACCCAACTCACTAGCCCAACATAATAGTATGGTAAAAGAAAATTGCCCAAGAGTTCAGTGGGCCTATCTAGAAAATTTCAGCCCAATTGGGCCTAAAAAGTTCAACAACTAGCTACATTAATGGACCCAATTGAATCAAATTGTGGTGGGCCTCAAAAGTGCATTTATTAAGCCCAACATTTAAGGGACTAAAGGTGTAAATTATTTCCTCTAAGATCCTCACAATGTGGTGGGATATACAATACATCTAGGTGGGCCCACACAAGGCGGTGGGAGGGCTGACCAAGGCCTGACGCCTTGACACTGGGAGTCCCTGCGTAGTGGGCCACTCCCGGCCACACCACGGCCAGCTCAAATGTTCGTTGGGTCTGAAATTTTGTGGGGTGACACTTCCATGTGTGGGCCACACCCCCACAAAATTTCAGAATTTTTGGATTTTCCCAAGTATTTTAATTAATTTAAACAAAACAGTCTGTCCAGAAGATCGGACAGACCTGGACGTCCCAACGTGGTGGGCCAGTTCGGCCCTCACCACGGTGTGCACGGGATCAATTGGACCTGAAATTTGATAGGTGGGTCCTACCATGAGTGGACCACACCTCCACAATTTCAGAATTTTTAGACATCTAGAAATATTTTAATTAATTTAAATAAAACAATCTGTCCAATGAGAAGTATTGCTGGAATGTAATTGACCTGAATTTGGGCCATCCAATGGGTGGGCTTTTGGGCCTCCAAAATTCTTGAAATTTAGACCCAAGGTCCCTCATCAGGTATACAACAAGATGAAGTCCAGAAAAGTGGCCCACCATCATCAAAATAATTTATGAATTTCGGTTTACAATGATCTACATTCTTTGGATCGCATAGCGTAAAATCAGTGACCACCCTCTTGGCCCACCCTTTTGGATAACCAGGCTGAAATTTGGCATGCTTTTAGGTGGGGTCCACACCTTCAAGAAACATATATTACATGGGACCAAACACCACTCCAAATGACCAAAAAGCTGACCTTAAGATGACCCAAAAATCTGTCTAGACAGTTCTGGACAACAACATATAACTGAAAATAAATAAATATAAACACTATTTAAAAGGGGATTTAATCCCAGAAAAATCATGGTATGGGCCACCCCAGTGGGCCCCACAAACATCCAGACCCTTCCCATTACAAAATACCCCTTGCACGTGCCCCATATAAGTGGATTAGAGGGCTCTAACGTCCAAGGGTGGACTGTTATGGACGTCCAACCTCCATGGATGGTCTGGATATTTTTGGTCCACAAGGTGGGCCACACACCCATGATAAGAAGTTTATCAACAAAGGAAAAATAAGGATTCGGCCACAAGGGAAGGGTCTCCGCCACATTGAGGCCCTTCCCCTCATCACTCATGCATACACATTCTACTATCACAAGATATACAAGATCTACATGATCATAGGATTTCTACTTGAGATCTATGGTGGAGATGCAATCTCCACCAAAGATCAAGGGTCTAGATGACCCAAAGATCCTTGATCAAAGAAAGAAAAGCCATGTATGGGTCCATGAAGAATGGCCCTTGCATGGAACATGCATGCAAGTAGGATGGGCTATGAGCCTCATCCATGAAATCTTGGGGGTCACCACCATCATTTGATGGGCCCCACAAGCTTCAACATGAAAGAAAAGGGAAGAACAAGTATGAAATGGAAGAAATCTGAATTTTGCAATTACATGCACACCCACCTACAAGATCTTCAAGCAAACACCTCCGAGAAAGTCTTCAAGCTCCAAGGAAAGGTTTAATGGTCAAGATGCTAGACTAAGGGCTGGATTATGGGGTAGAAGGGAGGATGAAGGGCTGGAAAATGGGTGGAAAATTGCTGGAGAAGAGGAGAGAGAGAGAGAGAGAGAGAGAGAGAGAGGGGATTTCAAGGCAAGCAATCATCTCTCTCTTGCCTTGTATAGAGAAGAACAATCATAGCAATAGGAGTTAGAAACAATGTTGTAGGGTTAGTAGGCTTTTTAGGTTAGTGGGTGGTGTTTTAGAGATGAGTGGTGTAGGGATAGGGCCTAGGTAGTCCCTTAAATGTTGGGCTTAATAAATGCACTTTTGAGGTCCACCACAGTTGGATTCAATTGGGTCCATTAATGTAGCTAGTTGTTGAACTTTTTGGGCCTAATTGGGCTGGAACTTTCTAGATAGGTCCATTGAACTCTTGGGCCATTTTCTTTTACCATACTATTGTGTTGGGCTAGTGAGCTGGGTTACACAAGTAGATGGGCCTTTGGTTGCCCACTAAATCAACTTTATACTTGGGCCGAGTTGTAGGCCCAACCTTACTTGACTAAGAGCATGACATTTGCCTATGTAGTTTGAGCAATGGGCTGTCCACTAGGCCACCACAATATATGGGATTAGCAGCCTTTATGTTGGGCCCTAACCCTTCCCCTATGGGCCCATAGTGGTATGTATGGGTTGGGCTATGTGTTTTCTTTGGACCCATGTTTTGGATAGGCTTTGGGCCACCTTTCTGAAGCCCAACATGAGTGTATGTGGTATGTTTATGGCTGCCCATTTCTAATTTCTAATGTTGTGTGGGCCTTGGGCCTTGATTCGTGATCAATTAGAGATGGGCTACCTCTTGAGGACCAATTGTGGTTGGATGTCCACATTGGTGGCCCTAAGGTAGGCCCATGGGTTTCTACTGGTGGTTAAAGGCCCACCATAGACCCTTGCTAGGCCCGTCTCATTTATTTAGGCCCATATTATTGTTCTCCTTAATCTCGTGGGCTACCCCTGGTACATGGGCCCCCCACTAGAGGTTGTATTCCTTATGAGGAAATTGGTTAAGTACCTAGACCTTTCATGGTTAGGTAGAGAGTTCATCTTCACCTCATTGGCACCCCTATTCATCTTCATGGCCCACTCCTATACGCATCATATGCATGCTTGGTTGAGGTATGATTGGTCATGGTTGTGCTATTGTATAGGGTATGTTGGTATCTCCCCGAGGGGTGGAGTATTCCCCTCTGGAGCATGATGGATGCTTGAGATTAATGCATGAGTGATTGTGTGATTCATGCATCTGGCATTTGCATAGCATGTGGGTATCCGCCCTTGCTTCATCGGGGCCTTGCCTCCACAGGGATATTCGTGGGTGGCCGTATGTGTGGACATTAAAAATATTAGTTGAGCATACCGGGTGCATAGGATGCCCATGGGTGAAATTTCCAAAACTTCCATGGTACCAAGGATCTGCTCCAACGCCGTGACCGGGTGGAATACATGAGTGCACGAGGGCCTTATACCATTAGGCCGCGACTCACACTGTCCTGTAGTCGGTTGGATAGGGGCCTTACCTGCCTGGTGTGTAGGGGGCATTGCTAGGCTGATTCTGACCAGCTCGTGAATGGGTCCGCTACCGTCAGGCCTTGCTGGTGATTGACTGTCTACAGGCGGGTAGTGAGGTTTCTTACGCTCGTTTGACTGTGCGGGGTCTGTAGAGCGGCAGTCATTCAGCAGCGTAATGGACCCCGGTGATTTCCTTATGATTGGAAATGTACTTGACTTGTGGTTTGGATATGAGCATTGGCATTACTTGCATCGCATTAGCATTGGCTGTGTAAGCCCTTTCATGCACTGCCTTGGTATGACATCCAGTACTCATCGCATCGTATTCATGATAAGCCTTGGTAAGGCTGGTTATATCCTCATTGAGCATGTTTCTCTTCTTGCACCTCCTACTATTCTTCTGTTCACCATTGTCACACACTTACACTACCCTCTAAGCTTCTATAAGCTTATGCACGATTGATGCGTGCAGGAGACTCTATGCAGACGACATAGCAGCAGAGCGTAGAGTGGAGTAGAGTTGAGCTCGAGGACTCCAGTGTTGTTGACCCTTTTCTTTCTTTTCTTATTACCTTATGTATGTTCTTTTGAACCTGATGTAAACTTGTAAAAGTTCAAATTCTTAGCGGTTTTTGTGATGTGTGGCCTTTGTTATTCTCAGATGTATTTGCTGTGATCTTGGGTATGCTCGTATTGGTAATGATTATACTGTTATGAAAATCCTCCTTGTAGGATCCCAGGATCGGAACCTGCCTTAGGAGCCAAGAATGGGGTACTACGGAGGCTGTTGCGGCCAGAACCGGCCATCGGGTTCCTTTTGAGTCCGGTTACCGAGTCTGGGGCGTGACAGGTTCCCTGGTGCATGTTGTTTGTGACTGTGGTGTCGACATGACTAGTGAGGGACATATGCTAAATTGGTGGTTCGGAGGAAGGCTTTAGAGTCTAGAGGTTTAAAAGTTAGGAAAAGCAATGCATCATTTGAAATGCTACTTCACTAGTTGTTAGCTTTAGGTACAGTAGATAGCCAAGAGCCTCCCTTACACACACACACACACACACACACACACACATCACCTCTATAATTTGGAAGGAGGGAAAGGTTAATTAGGCTGTTTCTAATAGAATTGGAGATGGGTGGATAAAATGGAAAATTGGAGATGCGCCTCTCAAGTAGTGTGATCACCGCATTTTTAATGAACCTCAAGGGAAAATTTTTTAGAACAAGGTGTTGCAACGTGTCAGTTCTGAGCCAGGCTGGGTCAGCCCCGACCTGATCCATAAACTAAATGGACCAAAAAGTCAAACACAAGCCCTACATGTTACTCAATATGCTCGAGAATTCACACTTGGGCCCGACTATGAACTACAACCTGAGTTGGGCCTATTTATGAAACATGTCTACTATTTAAGCCTCTGGCATAACTCAAAACAAATATATGATGATAACTTAATGCTTCTAGATTTCCTCGAACTAGGGTTTTAAACTACCCAATTCTCAGCATTGGCTTTTCTATGATGTTGGCAGAATTGGTAAAGCAATGGATGGCCTAAAAGCAAAGCTTGGTACATCTTAAGAAACTTCTGCAGTGATGGGAGCAAACAGAGAGAAGTTAGGAACTGCTCTCAAGGGGCTATGTTTATGATGTTTGGATCCAAAAATGTTCTCCAAGCTAATTTCTCAAGGATGCTGTGTTCAGGGGTGGAGACATTGGAGTTGAATTTGCAGAGATGGTGAGGAGGCTCAATAGAAGTGCCTCTGCACCCTTCCTGCCCGCTTGAAGTGGGGCCCTATCTCCTATGGCAGATGCAGCCTACAACGAAGAGTGAGAAAATAGATCTCATCGGGCTGGGGTTGCTTTTATTTAGAGCTTGTCTTCAATCCCCTCTTCCCATGGTGGGATACAGGGAAGCTACTAGGAAGCCGCGTTTGAAATCTCTAGCTGATTTGTGGTAGAGCTCGGAGGTATGTGGCTAGAGAAGTACTTCAGGCAAACTCAGATGCAGTAGAGCAGGGAAAAAGCATTACGTAAGGTTCTAATGCTGGTCAGCGTCCCAGAGTTGGATGATTTGTTAGTAGCAATTACCAAGTGGATTCAGTTGTTGGGCAAAAGAGAGGAGTCTCGTGAGTGTTGAGACTACATCCTTATCGTGTCCTTATCAAGGTGTCCCAAATTGGTTACGTAACGGTAACGGTGATAACCGTTGCGTGTTACGGGGCCGAAATGGCTGTTATAAAAAAAACAGGCCGAAACGGCTCTCTGTAAAGGACCTATAATGGTCCTGTAACATTTTTTTTCTTCAAAAAACAAAAAAGGACTGTAACGGCCGTAATGGCCTGCATCATAATGGTAATGATGGTGGCCGTTATTGCCACCGTTACTGTTATGGGACACCTTGGTCCTTATCAAGTTCCACTCAGAGGAAGCCATGACGGAAATTGCCAAGGCTTTAATGAGGGATACCGGTTTTTCTTTTATTATCCCTTGGCCAGAGGACACCGCCCCTGAAGGTGTTTTTGATTAGAATGTGTGATATCCTTCTACATGCCTAGTTCATGGAAACAATTATGGAAATTGTGAATGCTATGGGAAGATATCAGATGTAGATCTAGTGTTGGTTACAAGCAATGTTTCAAATAGCGCCCGTAGCGTATGCTACGTAGCGTAGCGTGGCCGTAGCACTACGTAGCGTCCCAAATAGTGTAAATCCCTTGTAGCTTACGTTATAGGGTTCGTAGCATACGCTATAGCTACGTAGTGTGTAGCGTCCGTAGCGTAAGTTACAATATATTTTTTTTACTATTTTTTTTCACGTTTTCTTTGTTTCTAATGTTGAGGAATGTGACACTTGTTTTGTACTTAATACTTTTAACCTATGAGGTTTTTATTTCTTTTCATAATTGTGACTTGTGGTTTCAATTAGACATTATTCATTAAAGTGGTTTGCTTAGAAAGTTGTTGATGTGATAATTATTTGATTTGGCTTATATATGTAGATTGGCTTTTGATAAATGATAACTAACAACTTTTTTGAACATGCTTATAATTGATCAAATGAATCATCTTTTAGGCATTTTTATATTTTTTTCCTTTTTTTTTTTTTACTATTTATTATATTTGTCTTATTTTTAAATTTAAAAATAGAAGTATCGTGTAGCTTACGCTACACGCTACATATTTACGCTACACATTATAGAGGGCTGGGCGCTATGCATCATGCTACCGCTATTTAAAACACTGGTTACGGGTTATTGTAGGAAGTAGGTTTAGGACTTTAGGACCAAGAAACTGAAGGTAGGAGAGAGGTCTTTCCTGATTTAAAGCGAGGAGGATGTGGGGTGCTTATTTGGGGTTTTTGTTTTGAGAAGGATCGGAATTAATGGCTGAACTAGAGCAAGATGAAGGAAGAACATGACGTGGGCATAAATAATTCCTCCTGGAGCAAAAGGAAGTTTGAGCTTAGATGACAGACACCAACCTCTTTCGTGGAAGTAGGGAAGGAACTGCCATGTCAGGATGACAACAGGGCGGAAGATGTCTACCTTAGCAAAAATCAAGCCGGGGGGGGGGGGGGGGGGGGAGGATCATGGCTTGAGTCTGTAGAAGTCTGCGTTCACTATTAAGCCTACGCCCGTCCATTCCTTTCAAGCTTGATCCCGCCCCTATTGGCGTAAGCTCGTGACGCTTAACGACTGAACGACTTAATTCATCATGGGGCTCCGCGCTCTATTCGGTCGGAACCCGGTTCGAGAACTGGTCCTCGGGCAGGCAGGTGCTTCTACCTCTTCCATCTAGTGATAGATAACATTGGTCGTTGGTCTCCTAGATGAAAGAGGAGGATCGAATAGGATTTCGAATACCCTTTCTTCTGGTCTGTCTCCTCTTGGCCAGCCAGGCGGTAAGGGGAAGGTGGAAGTCAGTGCGGTTGATGGGCAGAGCTTACATCTTCTGGATCCACTGTAAACACAAGTTATACAACACCAATCAGGTCTGTTCCATGAGATAGTGTGAAGAAGTTGACCAATGTACCTGCATCTATGATAGGCTTTTGGTGGGCTTATCATACGCTTTTGGTGGGCTTATCCTCGTATGAAAAGCTAAAGTTTAGAGAGGAAGACATAAAAATTTAGAGGTTCTCACTACAAGAAATGGGTGGCTTAAGAAATCAAATCGAACTGCAACCTTGATCACATTCAACAAAGCAGTGGCTTCCCAAAATTTGGGTCCTGAACACCAATGGCCCAGGGAAATCCACAAGCACTGACCAGCAACTATCTCACATGTCTCCCACCCCTGCTGGCCTGGTGTCATCAAATGAGCACCCATCGAAGTTAATTTGCTGCTAATGTCATTACGAGAGGATTTTCTGCAAATGCTATCGTCTCCCACCCCTGCTGGCTTGGTGTCACCAAATGAGCAGCCATTGAAGTTAATTTGCTGCTAATGTCATTACGAGAGGATTTTCTGCAAATGCTATCGTCTCCCACCCCTGCTGGCCTGGTGTCATCAAATGAGCACCCATCGAAGTTAATTTGCTGCTAATGTCATTACGAGAGGATTTTCTGCAAATGCTATCGATTGGGCCATTTGGTCGAGGCTCGAGCCTTGGGATCTGTTCTTTGTTTTCAATGAAGTTAGAACTCTCACAACTGATCTAAACATTTCGTTTTCCCATTTTGGCAGATGTGCTGACTCTGTCATAGGTGCCTTCGCTAAGGTGGGGTTTCTCAATTCTATCTTTATTAGGAATTCCATTTCCCTTTTAGTTTTTAATGCGTTTTCATTTACCTTCTCAAAAAAGAAGAAGAAAAATTTCAATCATTCAATCAAACTTGTTTAATCAGCGGGCCTCATTTTCAGGGCCATTAGTGCTATTAACAGGTTCAGGGCAAGGTTTAAGAATCAGTATTACGACATATTAATGCCTGATGGAAGAAGAGAGGATTATGACCTAATAAGTGCTAACAGAAGAAAACAACATTATAACCTAATAATTGGCTGACGAAAGCTGCTGCTACGTAATGATAGTGTCCATTGTGAAAAAGTGGGAAAAGGAAAAAAATCGAAAGCATCAGGCAGCGAGAAGATGATGGCCATTTTTAGCTTTTTACAGAAAAATGGCGTTGCATGCATAACATAACAGCGTTATGTTTGGAAGATGGTTCTATGTAAATAGCGGCTGTCTTCTTCTTCTTCTTCTTCCTCTTTTTTTATTTTATTTTATTATTTTATTTTATTATTTTTTTAAATAGTTTTTTTTTTTTTTTTATTTAAATTTTTTTTTCTATTAGGCAGAAAAATACAAGCAAAGAGGTAGGGAATGCGGAGGGATCATCCCCAAACCAAGGGACAAGAAATACAAGAAAACACCCTGAGCAGTGAAAAGATCCTCCTTGAAGACCTTTAAATGGGTATATCCAAATGCCCAAAATAGGAGTTTACTCTTTATCTTGTTGAAAACTTCGTGCCAAATTACTGTCCCTTTCCTTGAGCAAACCCCTTCCAAGCTTACAGAAGAGCTCCAATAGAATCCCACATAGCCTAATATACATCTCAAACAAAGTCAACGATTTGCCTCAAATCTTTGAAACTAAGACACAATGTATGAACAGGTGGTCAACAAATTCTGCATCTCTAAGGTACATGCTACAACTGCTTGTTATCATCATTCTCCTGTTCTTGAGATGATCATTGGTGTGCAATTTATCATTAGCCATCAGCCAAACAAAAGCAACCACTCTAGGGGGCTCGGGCCATTTTTGGTCCACTTACAAACTCAAAACTACGGGACTGCTAAAATAAGTAAATAACGGCTGCGATGCCGTCATTTTGAAAGATAATAACTCTTATTAGAAAGAGAAGGCAAACTACAAGTGGGGAAGTGGAAATGAGTGACAGGAGTCAATCACGAGTGATCTTCTTGTCACTCCTCATTTGGAAGGGGGATTAAAGCCTTTAAGTACTATTTTTGTAAACTTCTTGTAGGCTAGTTGGTTCGGTTGGGGTTAGCCTAAAGTTAATGAAGCCCAAAGCAAGGTGGTAGCAGATTCTGGTGCAGTAGTGGGGAAGCGTCTGTCTTAAAATATTAGCGAGTATAAATAACTAGGAAGCGGGAGTGAGGGAGCTAGTTTGAAGTGTATTTGAAAGCAGGAATGACACTTGGTGTAGGGTTTTTGCAACTAAGCCTAAGCCCTCCTATTTACTCAGCATGTCTCATATTTTCGCTCAAACCTGGTCCATAAGTGTGGCCAAACCCTTCTACCAGATAGCCTATAGGCTGGTCGAATGAACCCATTGCCAACCTTGTATTTAGCGACTCTTTTATCGGAAATGCCATATGAGGTGGAGTGTTTGGGGATTAGTAAGCAACACGAGTAGCGAGTGATTGTTGCAGAGATGAAGTTGTGTAGATGGATTTGTTGGAGGACTGGAAAGGAGGGTCAAGATTTAAGGTCATTTGAAGCAATCCTGCGTGTAGCCTCAATGGGACAACAATGTTAAGCAGATTGAGATGGTTTGGTTCTGTGCAACGAAATTGGTCATGGCCCAGTAAGGAGGGGAAGATGTGTAGACTACTGCAGAGATGAAGATGTGTAGATGGATTTGTTGAAGGGATTTGACTGATGCCAGTGTTTAGCCCCACTTTTCATTCCATTTTTTTTTTTTTTGCCATTTGACATATTTCGGAAATTTTTACGGATGAAAATGCCCTTGTTTGGGGGAAAGAGTTGGTACGATTGTTGAGTGCTCGAGAAGTTAAGAGGGCCCTTTATAAAAGTATGAAGTGGGTCCCAATAAACCATGATTGGGTTCACTCAACGAGAGATTTGATATGCTCATTTTATTCGCCCAGTCTTGAAACCACAGAAAATTGAGTTGATTTTAATTAAGCCCTCTGTGGTTCACAAATGACGTTAACGTTGGGCGTTCATTACCAACTGTTTCATCTGGTGTGGCCCCCCTATGATGTGGTTTTCCCTCACACCTGGGACCATGCCTTGAAATTAAAACCCGAATCCAATGGATAGTGTGGATTTCACTCATAAGATTCGTGGGCCCCTTAGAAGTTGCCTGAAAGCCCTCTTGTGGGGCCAAGCCGAAAGAGATGACCTCATTTTTTATTTTTTTAGTTTTACAAACCTCTTACCTTTGGCCGCCATGGACTGGTCGTCAAAGAGTGAAAATGTTAGCCGAAGAGTGAAAAACTACTTTGAAAATGTAAAAAAGAAAGACATATTCTTCCCAGACAATTGATCTGGGGCCCACAATGAAGAGAATAGTAAGCCAAAGGTTCACCGGAGAGTGTGCTGGCCCCATAGAACTACCTTCCAATCGTGAGATGTGTTGGTGGTCCCCTCTGAAAAAAAAAACCTTAGAAAACGAAAATGTTGTCCTCTCCTTCGGGTTGGCCCCACAAGAGGGCTCTCAAGCAGCTTCTGTGGGGCCACGAGTCCTTATGAGTGGAATATATGCTGTTCATTCGACTAGGGTTTTAATTTCAGGGCATGAGCCCAAGTATGAGGGAAAACCACATCATAGGTGAACTACACTTGAAGAAACAGTTGGGAATGAACACCCAACGTTAATGCCATTTGTGGGCTTCAATCGGAATAAACTCAATGCTTTCTGTCGTTCCAAGACTGGCCAAATAAGATGTGGATCAGATCTCCCGTGGAGTGGGCTCAAATCATGGTTTAATGGGACCAAATCCACACTTTTGGTAATGATCCTCTTAACTTATTGAGCAGCTTACCATTGTACCGACTCTTTCCCCTATGCAGGGGTATTTTCGTCATTGAAAAATTTCAAAAGCTGTTAGAGGGCAAAAAATATAAAAGAATGAAAAGTGGGGCCAAACACTAGCATCGGTCAAACCTTGCATCCATTTTGGTAAAAATCCCTTTATTGTGGAAGACTGGGAAGGAGGGTCAAGATTTAGGTCATTTGAAGCCATCCTACAAGTGGCCTCAATGGGACAACAATGTTGAGCAGATTGAGATGGTTTGGTTCTGTGGAATGAAACTGGTGATGGCCTAGTAAGGAGGGGAACCTTGATTAGGGTTGAGGGGCCTACAAGGAGGGGGGATCGAAGCGGTGAGAAGGGATAATGCAGGCCTGTGCCTGTCCTTAGGGTAGGGCCTTTGGAATGATTGGTAAACACAATTCATATAGTTGACCCAAGTATCTAGAGAAGGCTATAATAATGATCAGATTGGGATGATTAATTGTGGAAAACAACTCTCTAGTGTCTACTGTTCACAAAAGAGTCCTGATCTTGGAGTTGTGGAATGAAATTACTACCGTAAAATATATGTAGATTACTGAAGGACCCTACAATTTATTTCCTACTGCCCGTGTGATCTGAATATCACTTTATCGTAACTCAGCTTGTTTTAAATATCACCGTCCCCCCATTTTGAACATACCTTGTAGATTGTTAGTACAAACAACTGTCTGCGATGTTGCAGTAGTGGGAACAGTAGGACTTGATTGTTTGATATTGTTATGACTTCCACACTAGGTGTGTGGCCTTCTTTTTGTATTTAATCATGTTGAGGTTTGCTACCCTACATGTCACCTTCACCATGCGTACCTTTACATGCAGCACATTCCGACATGGCAGGCACATGGAACATTTGATCTTTGCTTGCAAAGATGATGTGGTGCAACATCAGGGTGGTCCACTCATCAGGCAGGCCACCCTTGTATTGAGACCATCAGAGGGTTAAAAAAAATCCAACTGGCCTGGCCACATGCGTAGTCCACCTGATGGGTGTACCCAGCCTGATTTTGTACCACAGTGAGGCCCATCCCTCACTTTACAGATGTTCCACGTTTGACAGGTTCCACAAGTTGTGGTCTCTCTCTCTCTCTCTCTCTCTCTCTCTCTGTTATTCTTCTTGTCTGGTTTGTTTTCTACATGTTCCTTCTGCCATCAGTGCCATCCATAGGATCTTCTATTATTTATTTAATTTTCTATAACTCTTTACATTGTTGGATTTGCAGGTGGCTATGATCCGGAAGTTATTTCGGGCTATTGAGTGGCTGCTTGGCATCAAATGTAATGCTGGAAAGCCCTGCTTTGATACATATCAACTTCTTTAAGGGTCTATTCTCATCACTGCTAGCAAGAGTAAACAGGTTTTTTAAGCCTCAAGTCTTATCATAGGGCACAGCACAATGCGCTCGGCTTTTATTGATTGTTCTTCTTGTTTGACATTGTCCATAGCTTGTTCACTGTTTATTGTTGCTACGCGTGTGGCTACATGTGTACCTATGGTCTCTGTCTGTGACTGTTTATTTCTCTATGCATGTAGCTGAATTCAGTTGTTCAGCTATGGCATAGGCATATGCTATGGGTGGCGAGCGTGATCACCAAAACATGCCACACATTTGCAGGTGTGGCATGCATGCAAATCAGGTGTATCTACAATTTACTATGCACAAATGAGATGGAAACATGTGTGCATGCATTTGTTTGAGGGCATAGTGCAGGCACACATCGTTTGCTCTAAGTCGATTACCTCTCTGGCCTCATGGGACTATTTATCCAATGTAAATTGATACTTTGGCTGTGTGATGGTCGATACGCAGGCACAAATTTGTACACGGAAGTAAAGTCAAATTAAACCCACCAAGTCACGTGCCTAATTTAGATGGATAATAAGAAAAGATTACACTGATAGCATTGTCTACCTGGACAAGTTGTTGACATTTGATGGACAGTTGGAAATGACAAATAAAAAAGGCCAAAGTCCTAATTTAACAAACAGATGTCCATCAATCAGAGTTTGGGATGGCTCAATTGTATCTGATTTTGGGTAAGGTGCGGCAATTTGGAGGGGTTAGTTTGAGTTAATGCATGCATCAACCATCATACTCTGCCAGAGTATCAAAATACTTATGTTATCCAGTATGTTTTGCTCATTTTTCTTTATTTATGTTTTCTGTTTTTGTGGTATATTAGCTATTTTTGACTTGTAGTTTTTATTTATTACTTTCCAATTTGATGTTGCAATTTAAACATTTTATGTAATTTCATTGGGCCGTTGTCCAACTTGACTTTATGTTTCTTTTTCCCCCATTCATTTAATGTTATGCTGTTGCAGTCTTTTCACATAAGTAGAGACTTTGTAGTATGTACCCATATACTTCATCATCACCATCATCATCCTCATCTTCATCCTCCTCCTCCTCCTCATTGTCATCATCATCATTATCATGATTCATTATCATCATCATCATTATCATCATCATGATGCAACCATTTGGAACTAATTTACGCTATTAACCTCAAAAGGCCTGTTTGGTAGAGACCTAGAAATGAGTTCATCTCATTTTAGTTAATAGTATGTATTAAGGATTATGTTTCTTTTGCAAGGATTAAAAATAATCTTGATTACCAATAATCATCATCTTTAGTACATAATTATGATTAACTAAAATGAGATGAACTTAGTTTAAGCGTCTACCAAGTGGGCTTTACTAGTTTATAAAAATAGAAAGGACCATTGAAGGTTTGCTAGCCCCACATTCACCCTCTCCACACACGCCTTTACATGCATCACTTATGCCAACTTGGCAAGTGTGTGGAACATCCAAGTAGTGCATAAGATGGCCCAGATCATGAAGATGGCCATATTTTGAAAAAGACAATCAGGCTTTTCTATTTGTCAGGTGGGCCACCCCTGTACAAAAAAACTGACTGTTAAAATAGAACTTGCCAAAGGTCCATATTCAACAAAAAAAGAAAAGAAGAAGAAGAAAAAAACATGTGGGTTGCCTGCTGAATGGACGGGAGGAACAGCTTGAATTTATTATAAGGTCATCTCCATTGCGGGAGCCATCTAGTAATGCAGGGGCATTTTCACACCGGGCTCGAGTGGGGTCGCCCGTGGGATGTAGGGGCACACTCGGGGTGGGCGGGGCCAACGGGAGAGGTCTCGTGTTCGAGACTCCTCATCGAGGGTGATTAATGCGCATTTCACACCGGGCTCAAGTGGGGTAACCCGTGGGATGCGGGGATACACTTGGGGTGGGTGACCCATGTGATTTGAGGCCCACGAGCGGAGTTCGGCCGAGGTCCTAATCCATGAGATGTGAGGCTTGGGCTATGAGATAAATGGATTAATTTGCCATACTCTAACAGTTCGAGCTTTTAGAGCAAGTGGTTAATTGTCCTGCATCAAATTGATATTAGAGCAGGAGGTCTTGTGTTCGAGACTCCTCATCGGGGGTGATTAATGCAGAGACATTTTCACACCGGGCTCGAGTGGGGTAACCTGCGGGATGCGGGGACACACTCGGAGTAGGTGGCCCATGTGATTTGAGGCCAACGAGGGGGGTTCGATCGAGGTCCTAACCCATGAGATGTGGGGCTTGGGCTCTGAGATAAATGGATTAATTTGCCATACTCTAATAGTTCGAGCTTTTAGAGCAAGTGATTAATTGTCCTGCATCATCTAGACCACTACTGAGATGTCGTATAGACACCTACTTGGTTGGCAAGTGTGCAACCTCTATTTGCAGTCTCTAATTTTCAGTCATGTAAAAACCACACACACAAAATAGCAGGAACAAGACTATTAATGCAGGGGCATTTTACACCGGGCTCAAGTGGGGTAGCCCTTGGGATGCGGGGACACACTCGGGGTGGGCGGCCCATGTGATTTGGGGCCCAAGAGCCTACAAGGGGGGTTCGGCGGAGGTCCTAATCCATAAGATGTGGGGCCTGAGCTATGAGATAAAGGGATTAATTCGCTATACTCTAACAGTTCGAGCTTTTAGAGCAAGTGGTTAATTGTCTTGCATCAACTATGATAATGATAAATCATGGAAACACAATGCAGATACTAATTACTGGCCTCTTTTCTTCTTTGGGATGCCCACACATTTAGAGGTTTGTTTTAGTAGAGGTAATGTTGGGTTGATATATTTTCAACCAACATGATTTACCAGGGATGTGGATTGCATGCTAACTCAGCATGCTCTAGCATGATGAGTAAACTGTGGAGTCCACTGTGATGTATATCTTATCCATGCCGTCCATCTGTTTTTCCAACTAATTTGAGGGCATGAGCCCAAAATTGAAGCATATCCAAAGCTCCAGCGGACCACACCACAGGAAACAGTTGGTGGTGAACGCCTACTGTTGAAAACTTCTTAGGGCCCATAGAAGTTGGGGGATCTTTTTTTTTTTTAAACAAAAAAATAAAAAATTTTAAAAACTCACCAACGCACTCACACACTACTGTGGTTGTTTTTATACCACAACGGGTACTCGAACCCATGACCTCATGTTGAAACTTTTGAGAGTCTACCACTTGGACATGAGTAAGGACCCGGTTGACCTTGCCTTAAAAAAAAAATCTCCCAAATTGGAAGATCGTAGCCAATGGTTCTTTGTTTGCATCCTGATGGCTTCCTTTTGGATCGAACTTGCCTAAATAAATCTCCCAAATTGGAAGATCCCTTTTTTACTTTATTTTTATGTTTGTGTGTTTTGAACATTTTTGTTGGGGATCAATTTATCTAAAACCTTATCCAGCTACTAAGTACATGCCCGTTCTCTTCACTTGGTTATTAGTTATTCCTAGTATACATATTGCATGATCAAAGGTGGAAGGATGGTTCTGTTTGGAGTCCTGGGTTCAGACAGTCTTCGAGCCAGAAACTTCTAATGTTCTACAAATTCTTCAATGGAGCTCTTTTGTTTGAAGTGCTTCTTCATGGTTGAGATTACATAATCCCTTCAGGCAGACTGAAATGAATACATCACTGGGACTCTGATCCTGATGTTCACTAGGCCAGTTCTTTTTGTAAATTTGTCGTAATTCTAAGCCTCTGTGACTCAATTTGGTACTCGTCCAAGTCAACTTGGCAATGTTTTCCACCGAGTCATTAGGAAACGTGCTGAGCAGGACTCGGTTTTGACTCGGCTAGACTTCTTGAAACACATTATTGCTAGTCACCTGTTAGAGTGGGTGATTTTCTGAAAAAAATTTGAAAGTGGGATATGAGTTTGTACTCACAACACCAAGGATGGGAGCAAGCTTCATCTAGCAACAATCTGACCACATTATTGTCTATTTTAGCTGTTTTCTAATGCAATCATTTTAAAATATTTAATATTACTTGGAAGTCCTTTTAACTTAATTATTAAGCAGGAATTGTGTCTCGATGTCTACCCAATGCCTCTGCATATTGTGCTGTGTTTTTGAGTTTTTTAACTATGAAATTTGCTTTGTTATATTGATGTCCTTAACCAAGAAAATCCTGAAGGAGCTGTTTCTACCCTTGCAGGCAGTTATTGTATGATGCTCGGCCATGATTAAAGAGTACCTCGCGCTTAAAGGCTGCACGGACAGTATATGTGGGACCATGTTTCAGTGGTCCAATCTGAGGATAATGGGCTACACTCGTATTGTGGTTTTACTGGATGGGCCTTTTTGGTTGAATGTGAACTGTTGCTATACTCTCTTTTGCTCAACTGCCTGGTTGCTTGCTTACTTTTAATTGGCAGGGTAATCCATATAGAAGATTGTTTCTGTTTAAGCTACCCAGAGAGGTTCCGTCAAGACTAGTTTTGATCACTGAACCCAGGGGCGCCACTTGTACAAACTGACAACCTGATCGCACTTGGATGTTCTATAATTGGTAGCTTAGTGGCTAGACTGGCAGTGTACGGTTGGCACTGTTAGACTGTACTTGCTGCGTGATGTGCTTCAATCCAAACATTTGAATTGTGGGCTCGTTGTCAATGGTGTAAATATCAAAGATCATATTGATTGGATCGGACTACCATAGAAGTTGATCCTTTGGCCATCAATAAGAAAAAAATAAAATCAAGGGCCTCTTTGGATCTCGGTTGAATTTAAAAGTAACATTAGAAGAGAAACTTCAGTGGACTAGGACAATAAAGTAATTTGTGCAAAATTGTGTTTTTTTATTCTTTTTCTTTTTCTTTCACGGTTTTTCACAAAAAAAAAAAAGAAAGAAAAAGGTTCCAGTTATCGAGAAATGTTTTACTTTTCGACTATTGACCATCTCATACTTGGGATTTCAGTCTACATTTTACCTTTTGTTTTCAAATCGAATATTGGGATATCACCAATCCAAACAGCCTTCAAAATGAAATGGTGAATCCATTTTTAATTACAATGTATACCACTAAAACAAATGCGTCCTTAAAGTAGGATTGAATGTTTGTGTAGATGATGGCACAGATAAAAACAGTAATTGCTAAAATCTCAACTTTGGTTCTAGCAATCTTGTTAATTCACATCAAAGTAATGAATTGATGTAATTTGCAAAGAATCCTGATTTGTTAGGCGGAGCGTATGGAAACTCTTCCATGCATAGTTTGATTTATAATCACTGGCATTCACATCACCTATCTAAACCATCCATTCGGTCCACCCCAATTCTTCTGGTTAATGTGTAAAAATTGAAGTAATTTGGATGCTCCCAAGCATCGGTTGCTGTGTCTATCATATGCAAATGACCTTGTCCATTCATTTTTGATGCTACATATCGGATTGTTTGGGCTGTCCAAATAGTATCATTTTATCAAGACAGGATAGGTAGAATGGCCTTGGACATGATGGGATGCCAAAATCTTTGTTTAGGTTGGGTGTTAGTTTAGGTTAGGTCAATCTCCTAGTGGTCCATAAGGGTCTGTGGTCAGCTCGGAGAGGACCTATGCCTACCTCATTTAATAATGGTTGGGTTTATCACATGATAGGTCTGTAAGATGCTACATTTCACGTTTGCGCACGGGTCTGGTTATGCGTAATGGTGTTGGGTGAGGCCAATCCCTTGGCCCTTAGTCGTAGCTTGTCAGATGTTGGGCATGGGAAGGGATCCCTTGAATTAACATGTTATATCAGGTTGCCCATGAAAACCATGGTTTCAAAGGTCACATTTTCATCCTTTCCAGGTAACACATTTCTCAAGAAGAATGAAATTTACATAATCATTAACTTTTCCATTATCATATACTGGATTCTATCTATCCAAACATGGTCTTAAATGTTTAGGTTCTGATAATTAACTTCGGTTCGGTTGAAGGTCATTCGTCCATCAGCTTTAGTTGTGTTTGGTCTTAAAAGCTCAAGGTCTAATAATTGACTTGCGTTTGGGCGAAGGTCATCGGTCCATCAGCTTTAGTTAAGACTATCCCTGCCTAGACC
This sequence comes from Magnolia changhungtana, assembly GCA_030180095.1. Taxonomy (NCBI): domain Eukaryota; kingdom Viridiplantae; phylum Streptophyta; class Magnoliopsida; order Magnoliales; family Magnoliaceae; genus Magnolia; species Magnolia changhungtana. Next base: position 334,877 of record JASAUF010000388.1, read on the forward strand.
ATGGTCATATTAATGATGATGTGTTCAATTGCATGTATATTTACTACATGATAGCTTATACCTAGAAATAGCATATCAGGCTGGACTTGTGCTTCATTGGCTTAGGCACCAGCGTTTTGAGCCACAGGCCAATCTCATCCTCAATTCCAGCCTTCTTTTATTGAATCTGGCCCATCCTTGCCTACCGACAATTTCTTTCACTTGGTCAGGCCAGGTTTGATGTGACATTCACGACCCTCACGATGACCCTATATGACATTCTATTGCACCCGAAAATTACATTATCCGTGAACTCTGCAAGATGACCATAAAATCAACAAGTGAACTTTCATTTAATTATAAGAATAACAGGACAAGAAGAAGAAGAGTAACTGAATAGGAGCTATAGGTGGGCCAATTTGAGGTCTTCAAATCTTTTAGCGGCCTGAGCTTTCCCTTCCTTTGTTCCTTTGCCGTGTTGTACCTCTTGATCCAGTGCAGCCTTTTCTCGTTAAAGTCCTGCTCGTGAGACTAAGCGGAACAACACCGCTCGATTTCTCTGTCAACCTCAGAGAAATTATTTCCGAGTTGCCGGAGTTTTGAAATTGTCTTCAGAATTTCCTGTGGAGTCCGTTGATCTTCAGGAAGATCGACAATATCCCCAAGAAAGGGAAGTGATCACCTATAAAAGAAGAACGCGAGAAGGACTCGGTGTCTTCTTCGAATATCTCCTCCATTATTTTAATTGAAAGAACAAATAAATCTATGAATGTTTAAGGTGTTGTAATAATGATTCTGGTTCGGATTGACTTTATAAAAGTAATTTGAAACCCAAGTACCACTTTTATAGGCTGGTGAACGAGTGGTTAATGTGATTAGGATGTTGTGCGATTATTGATTTTCCGATGTTAGGAATACCGTTTTTCGGGATAACGGGGAAATAGCGAAATGAATGCGATTTCCTTGCAGGACTTGAATCGAGTCACCTGTTAGAGTGGGTGATTTTTTGAAAAAAAAAATTTGAAAGTGGGATATGAGTTTGTACTCACAACACCAAGGATGGGAGCAAGCTTCATCTAGAAACAATCTGACCACATTATTGTCTATTTTAGCTTGTTTTTCTAATGCAATCATTTAAAAATATTTAATATTACTTGGAAATCCTTTTAACTTAACTATGGAAAATATGCCGCTATTAAAAAGCGCCGGAGAAGATGGAAAAAGCATAGCAAAAGGTTGCCACAATGTCGGAAAAAGACAAGCAGAAACGCCGATAAATGCCTGAGGAAACGTCGTTTAGACATATCAAAGCGCCAGTAAAAGTATTTCTGATCGCTGCAATAAGGTTGCCAAAACACCGGAAAATATATGCAAAAAATGCCTGAAAAGACATGCTCAAAATTACGGAGGGTATCTTCTAGTAAACAACTTTTGGTTCATGTCCTAACATTAGCAAACCACATGTAGAACTCCTTAAAACCTGAATGGTATGCTGTACAAGCTTTAACAAACACTTCAAAAACCAGAACATGGCATAACACAACATGCCAAACAGCCAAAGATGCCCAACACCACACATTCTTCTCAAATCAAAACATGGACATGAACGCAAACAAGCCAAAGATGTAAACACACATGCACACACATTCTTCAAAAATCAAAATGTGGGAATCAACACAAACAAGCTAAAGATTATGAGAACATATACATTCTTCAAAAGTAAAAAAAACATGGGTATCAACAGAAACAAGCCAAAGATACACTTAAAAAAAAAATAAAATTGACATTCTTCAAACATCAAAACATGGGCATCAACACAAACAAGCCAAAGATCACATTAGCAACGTTTCCACAAATCAAAATTGAGAAAGAAAAAAAAATCACATTCTTCAGAACTCAATTATAATCTATAGAAACCAAACAAAGCCCACAACAGTTACAGTAATGCAAGATATTAAGAACATGATATTCAAACTCCAAAAATGTTATGCATTTCAAGATAAAAAAAAAAAAAAAAACAATTCCAATCCTCTACAAGGAAAAAAAAAAAAAAAAAAAAAATCCCCAAAAACAGAATTCAATCATACCTCCTACACCGCCATGCAGAGACCGAAAAGAGGGGGCGGTCTTGCTAGCAAAATAAGAGAGCACCACTTTCCTCTTTGATTTTATAACCTTCACAGCCATAGCTCTGCAGCAATCTCCTCGCCTGCAACCGCCCATAGTAGCTCAGCGGCACCCTCCCAATCATACCAAGCATGTTTGATGGGACTTCAGCAATTATCAATAAATCAAGATCGATTTTTCAGTAGGATGATAGAAGTAGAGCAAAAGAAGATCAATTGAGGAAAAACACAGCTAAGGCATCAAGAAGAGAATTTGGGGTCAGATGAGAAAGAGAGAAGGGTTTACTTCTGCTGGATCGAATCGGATAATGGATGATGAGATGTGCTACAAATAGTTCTCATCTCACTCATGATCATGGGTGGAAGAATCCAAAAAAAGAAGAAAACAAAAACAAAAATGCCCATTTAATGCAGGTCCATAGCTAAAATTTCTGCAAAAAAAAAAAGTGTTATATTTGTTATTTTTTGAATTTGTTGCACATGATAGTCATTTCATCCAAATTCAAAAAAAAAAAATAAAAAAAATCATATCTTTCAATTGAATATTCCCAACACTTTGATTGCAAGTCAATGGTTCAGATGATTAAGAAAATGTCTATATCAATGGTTAAGAAGTGTGGGTTGCATTTAAATAATATGAAAGGGTTTGGGTCATGGTCCACCCACAGAAAATTGGTGAAACTATACTCGGCTGGTCTGAACCATTTCAATGCTTAAGATTGGCAAATTCACTGATCAATATCGATAAAAAAAATAATAAATAAATAAATAGGCCACTTCATGCATGGGCCAATGCTTTAAAAATTAAAAAACAGTTAGGTGCTTTGAACCTGAAATAAATTTCAGAGGTAAGGGCAGTATCTGGACTTTTTGAATGTAATGGAGCACATCAAAATGCAATGAAGTTCAACTTCAAAATGCAATGGAGTACATCATGATCATTTAAATGAATGCTAGATACACAGAAAATTTTTAGAGGGAATGCTGCAAACCTGAAATAAATTTCAGAGGTAAGGGCAACTAAAACAAATGGCTATGGAAAGAACCTGAAATAAATTTCTTAGCGGGATTAGATTAGGCCCGGAAATTATAGATAACACAATCATTTTGAATTTGACCTCAACCAATATAATATTAAGTTTGTTGACATAAAGCCTTTCCCGCCGTAAAGAGACTTCATTACTTGAACGCTATAAAAGATAAACATCAGTCATAACTTGCAATAGTATACGAAGTGTAAATTAAAGAAACAGAAATTGCAACTAATTGAAGTGGCTATATTGCTTTTTTCTTTTCTTTTTATTTTTTTCTATGCATAAATATCAAGAATTTTTATATGTTGGTGGCAATATTACTATAAACCAAGATTGTATATATACCTGTACAATAATATCTGATGTGTAATTTTTAATTCCATCTCATTGTTCAACATGCAATGCATTCCATCGATACTTAATGACGCCTTTGAGGACCTGCAAAATGAGATCATGAACATTGGTTATTGAGATTATTTTTAAACATTACTGCAAAGAAATATGGTCTTTAATACATAATTATGATTAGTTAAAATGAGATGAACTCATATTTAGGCATCTACCAAAAAGGCCCTAAGCTTTCTTGTTGGAGACAAAGTATGTGCTTTGACAAGACACCCACAGGAGTAAATGGATGTCAGTGTAGAATGATCCGTTAAGTGACTGATAAACTTACGCAAATCAAAAAATGAAAAATCCATGCAACACATGTAATGGTAAAGTTTACCAGTCTTGGTTGTCCAGACTGAAGGAAAAGAAAGATTAATCAATTAGTATCATTGAATTTTACCTCCCTGCAACACATGTATCTTAGTTCTGGTGTATAAACAGCCTGTGCACAGTATTTGTCGATATAATCCAAGAGCCCCCTTGTTTGATCAATAACTCCAGACAAACCCTTTGGAGGTGGCCTGAAAGAAAAACACATTCTCCAATCGAAGTATTTATGAAGAAATACCATTGAAATTGCCCAGGGATGCCACTGATAATTTCATAGTTGAAAGTAGTTCAAAATTTGAATTTTAAATAGAAAACTGAGTCATTAAGCACAAAATCTAATTGCTCCTCCAGGAATCACACATTTATACAACTTGTAACGTCATATAAGAAATGCTCTATCACTTTGAGCAGGTCTACAACACTAAAAACCATGCAAGCAAAGAAGTGGCACATCTGCAGAATCAAGGGGAAAATAATCCATGGATGGGAAACATCAACTCATGAGCAGAGCACTTTACAATGGCAATAACAAAGTTCAAGTTTTAGAAATCTATAATCGACTGGTCACTGAATTCTGGGTGTGGAATCTTAATTTTTGTGGTCAAAAGTTGTATCCTGTCAATCATGGACAAACTCAAACAACTGGGATGTGGTTCAGTAATAAAATCATACAAGTGAGGGGATCCAAGAGTCAACAGCAATGAAATATGAGACAGGCCAAATTCTTCCATGTAGACACATGCAAGCCATCCTCCAGCTGAATGTCCAATTAAGGACAGACTCCCACCTACAATGTAATATTTTGTTGTTATTCAAAAACCCATATATGCTAAGCAGGGAAGTGGTAATTTTGGTGTAGTGGTAGAGAGTATTTTGAATCTTTGTAAGTCGCAGAACATAAGAGTCACGATAGTGCATAGAGCTAAAAAAAATCCCTCCGTATGTATTAGAAATGTTTCAACGCACAGTCAGGCCTCAACACTGCAATTATAAACAATATCACACCCGAGTAAGAGATGTGCAAGTGTGTAGTGTCAACTCATTTCTCAAAATCTGGCAGCAGCATTTGGGTGCAAAGTTAGGAGTTTGCCATCAACTTACCCCAAGTTGCCATCCAAATCATAGAGCTCATCGTGGATGACACATTTCAATAGTAAAACCCGAGTGAACTGTACAAATTCTCAACCTGAGCATTGTATTTGAACACGGCCAACAAAAAGTATGGAACCAAAATTATGCGACCTTCTGAAGTCACCACAAATGAGCTGATTTTTAATGAATTGATGCATGTTTTCAGCAATGTTGAAACGTGCCGAACATATTCTACACCAACTTGCATATATGCTGCACTTCTCTGTGAGTATGTGCTCTGAAGCTTCTGTCGTGGAATGATCCAGACCTTTTTCACTGAATCCATATATTGAACCAAACAATTTTAAGTTACAAACATGACAATTAAGAAGATCCAGAAGGTAGGAAGGACAGAATTTTAAGGAAAAATTGCTTGGTATTTTGTATTTCTCAGCTGAAAAATGAAGCTGAGGCTGTTGAGCAGGGTTTTCGGGCACATTTGGACACACTTCCTCAAAAGGTAGTACAAGCCTGCTTGGGTCTGGTCATGCTTAATGGTGTTGGGTCCCTTGGTCCTTAGTCGTAGCTTGTCAGATGTTGGGCATGGGAAGGGATCCCTTGAATTAACATGTTATATCAGGTTGCCCATGAAAACCATGGTTTCAAAGGTAACATTTTCATCCTTTCCAGGTAACACATTTCTCAAGAAGAATGAAATTTACATAATCATAAACTTTTCCATTATCATATACTGGATTCCATCTATCCAAACATAGTCTTAAATGTTTAGGGTCTGATAATTGACTTGGGTTCGGTTGAAGGTCATTCGTCCATCAGCTTTAAGGTCTAATAATTGACTTGGGTTTGGGCGAAGGTCATCGATCCATCAGCTTTAGTTAAGACTACCCCTGCCTAGACCATGGTCATATTAATGATGATGTGTTCAATTGCATGTATATTTACTACATGATAGCTTATACCTAGAAAATAGCATATCAGGCTGGACTTGTGCTTCATTGGCTTAGGCACCAGCCCTTTGAGCCACAGGCCAATCTCATCCTCAATTCCTGCCTTCTTTTATTGAATCTGCTTTGGTCTGACTTGGACCTGGCCCATCCTTGCCTACTGACAATTTCTTTTACTCAGTCAGGCCCAGGCTGATGTGGACCGGGCTACTTTGGCAATCCTACTTTGGCTGTACATCGGTCAAGGTGTTTGATTATTGTATGGGCTTCTCGCACAAACTTCTCTCGAAAAAAGTACAGTTGTGATGGGTGGGTTGATGTCTGATGAAAATGGAAGGGACCAAGATAACATTTAAAATGGGGTGGTTCATGTAATGCATGCAGCAGTCTGAACTTTGCCTTTGAGTGCCTCGTTGTGGATGGAGGAAAACCCAAAAATCACACTAATTAGATATCTTAACCATCTGATTTGGTCCGGCTCCATAGCTGACTCCGTTTCAACACTAAGATAATGGGATTGAGTAACCTTGTGATGTGGGTGTGTGTGACCAAAAAAAAAAAAAAACCAGCATCCATCTGGTCTTGCACTTCAAATTTGAAGGTGCCCCATCGTGGATGGAGCAAAACCTGAAAATCATACAAATCAGATGTCTTAAGCACCCCTCTGATCTTGATAGTTGAATTTGTGGGTGCCCTACTGTTGGTGGAGCAAAACCCAAAAACCAAACTAAGCAAATATCTTAACCATCTGATCTTGTGCGCTGAATTTGCTGGCGCCCAATTGTGGGTGGATCATAACCCTAAAGTCACCCAACCAGTCTTGTCTTTGCCCTTCGGTTACAACACAGATCATTCTGTTTTTATTATCCATCTGATAGCCACTTATCAGATGCTGGGTGTCTGATCAATAATCTAGAGTTATCCTTAAATGGGCCCTATGTTTTGGACGATTGGGATTTATGCACGTACATGCCGCACTATTGAACTGTAACAGTACAGCAACCGCATGTAAGTAGCATTGTAGGCTGTGATGCAGGGTAGCTGCATCTGGACATGTGGTGAAATCATAGATCTGGACCATCACTTTGGTCTGGCCCCCTGTTGTAGCTGGTTGCAAACATCAAACAGACTGCATAAAGCGCTAGCCATCTGATGAATAGCTTACAAAATGAACTGTCAAGAACATTGGTGACAAATGGAGGGGTATCGCAATAAAGGGGAAGGTTTGGATGGTATATGATTTATGCCATTTTTTCATGCTAACCCATTAAGAACAGCTGGGGTGAATGGGTGGTCCTGATCAATGATTAAATTTACGGAGGCCCTACCTGATGAGTTGACTGGCCAGATTTTGGGGCATGTTATCTCTAGCCCTGCTTGATGAATAGCTTAGCTTCACACAGGTTCTACTGCTTCTCCTTAATGAGTCCAGTGGATTTCTTAGAGTTTCTCCATGTAAATTCCAACATGTCATCCTTCAACTGGTTTGATTGAAGGGAAGGGCGGCATAGATAACTTGGAAAGTATGCACCTGAGGATGATGAAGATGAAGCAGGTGATCGTTGACATATCAACTAGCTTGACTACTTTCAAAGGACGGGCCGGTGGAATACACCAACAGTGGATGCACCTGCTACATTACAATATGTTGCTCCTTATAGAGGAGCTGAGATAAGGATATGATAATGATGATAACGACGGTGATGCAGTTGATGATAGCAGGCCCCAAGGACAAGGCTACAACAACGACGATGAGGATGATCTGTCAGTCCATGTCATTAAAGTTCCCTTACTGTTTTGCAGTGGAAAGTATGCACCTGAGGATGATGAAGATGAAGCAGGTGATCGTTGACATATCAACTAGCTTGACTACTTTCAAAGGACGGGCCGGTGGAATACACCAACAGTGGATGCACCTGCTACATTACAATATGTTGCTCCTTATAGAGGAGCTGAGATAAGGATATGATAATGATGATAACGACGGTGATGCAGTTGATGATAGCAGGCCCCAAGGACAAGGCTACAACAACGACGATGAGGATGATCTGTCAGTCCATGTCATTAAAGTTCCCTTACTGTTTTGCAGTCTTTTTTCAACTTGTCAGCTTAGCTTCTTTCTGTAATTCAACATGGCTGGTAGAGCCAATCCACTGAAATTCACCAGAAGTCCATGCACGAACATGAGCCATCCTTGAAATGGTGGAAGCGGATCCGATCCCTCACAACAATCTCATGCTTGTAAATCCTTGATATCATCTTTGTAGCGGCATGACAATCTTCACACACTCGAAGGTTCTTCGTGATTCGAATGGTTGCACCCGGATCACTATTAATTAACCCAAACGCAATTGCCAACTTCTCGCTGTGGTGGTAGAGCGCTGTCTGCTTTTCTTCCTCATCCATATCGAGCAATACTGCACTAGTGTTGGGTGTATGACCTGCAAGCTTGAGTTCTTTGCTTATATCTTCCAATTTGGCATAAATCTCTTGGCTTTGTGGGTGTGAGTTATCTCCTGCAATAAACTCATGAATGGTACCTCTCAAGTCTATGAAGCTACACCCAGGCGTCTTACTAACACCACGTTCTCTCATCTCTCTCCTCAGCACTGCAACATCGCCCCACTTCCCTTCAGCAGCATATATATTCGATAACAGGACATACCGCCCACTATGATCTGGCTCCAGCTCAAGAAGCTGTTTTCCTACTTGCTCGCCCAATTGGGCATTCCCATGAATCCTGCAAGCATTAGCGAGAGCTCCCAAAATGGCAGAATTGGGTTCCATGGGCATGCTTTTGATGACCTCTTGTGCTTGATCTAACAACCCAGCTCGACCATAAAGATCAACCATACAACAATAGTGTTGAATATTTGGCTTTAGCCCATACACCTTTGTCATGGAATCGAAGTAAATTGATCCTTCATCGACCAACCTTGAATGGCTACACGCATTCAAAACTCCAATGAACGTCACATTGTTTGGTTTGACTCCGTGCATTTCCATCTGAGAGAACAAACGTAATGCATCCTCACCATGCCCATTGATTGCAAGCCCACCGATCATTGCGCTCCAAGCCAGTACATTCTTCTCCTTCATCTCATTGAAAACCTCAAGTGCCCTCTCGACACACCCACACTTTGAATACATGTCTACAAGAGCAGTTCCCAACCGCACGGTGACGCCTACATTCTTCTTCGTCACATATCCCTCAATCCACTTCCCTTGCTCCATGGCTCCCAAATGAGCGCAAGCAGAAAGGACATTCACCAACACACTCTCATTGGGTTCGACTTTCTCAACTAGCATTTTTCTAAACAGCTCCAGAGCCTCCTTGAAAAAACTACCCTGGACATACCCGTTAATCATCACACTCCATGACACAACATCTCTCTCCGGAGTTTCATCAAACAGTTGGCGTGCACCCTCAAAAAGCCTGCATTTCAAATACCCACCCACCATTATATTCCATGAAGCATCGTCGAATTCCGTCATCCTGCTAAAAACAAGTTCTGCAGAATCAATCGATCCGCAGGAGGAGTACATATAAACAAGATAATTCAGAAGCGGGATGTGAGAGCCCCAACCAAATTTGAAAACATGTGAGTGAATCGCTCTGCCCAACGAAAGAGAGGGGATTTCAGAACATGCCTTGAGAAGGAGAGGAATGGCATGGGCATCGATACGTAGGGAAGATTCTAGAATATGGATGTAGAATAGGAGTGCATCGATCGGGCAGGGCCCAGACGTGTAGCCACGGATGAGGGTGTTGGCCATGAAGGCATCGGGTTTGCGAATTTGATCGAACAGGTGGCGGGCGTACAGGAGAGATCCATTGGGGGAGAGAGCGGCGAAAGAGAGGATACGGGAAGCGACAAAGTTGTCGTGGATGGCTCCAGATGCGATGGATTGGGCATGAATTTGCTTGAGGTGTTTGATGGAGTTGCAGGAACGGAGATGGCGGAGAAAAGGGTATTCAGAGAGGAGTTGGGGGGTTGGAATCCAAGGGGCATTTTGGTCATTTTGTGGGTGGCGGGAACGAGGGAGAGTGTGAGGAGGGAGAGGGAGTGGTGGTGAAGCGGACATGCGGTTGAAAATTGGTGGGAGTAGTAACAGAAATTTGAATATTGGAGGGAGGGGAAGAGAGAAAAAGAAACGACGTTTGTATTTTATGGATGAAACGAGCTTTATACTAAGCGCACGCGCGTGTGCGATAAAGCTTATGTCCACGCCACACATGTGACTGCATGGTACAATAGGTCCGAGATCCAATCCATCCGTTAGAACATCACCACTATTTTGTTGCTTTAATCCAAGAATCAGTTTGATCCACTGGTCAGGTGGGCCAATGTTAATAAAAATGTATGGGACTGAAAAAACTTTCTTGAAGTTTTCTAATCCATCCACGTGATCGATGTTGATTGGATCTCACACCCACGTGCTATGCTGGCGAATCTGTGGCGTGTACATGAGCTTTTTTGCACACGCGTGCGCGCTTAGCAAAGGACTGGACACCAGCTAGGTAGTGTTGGGTGCTATGGGGCTTGCCATGATGTATGTGTTTTATCCACGCCGTTCATCCGTTTTTACAGCTCATGTTATGGTATGATCCCAAAAATGAAGTAGATTAAAAGCTCAAGTAGACCACCCCACAGGAAATAGTGGTGATTTAACGCCCAACATTAAAAAACTCTTGGGGGCCAGGAAAGTTTTGGATGAAGGTGATATGTGTCTTTTCCCTTCATCCAGGTCTGTGTGACCTTATCAACAGGTTGGATGGCAAAGCCCTTGGAAGGTTTCAAGGGTAGGTGTCATTATTCCCATTTTTTCCTGTAGTGTGGTCCACTTGAGCTTCGGATCTAAAATTGTAAGGTTGTACATTTAAGCATATTCACGGCATCTTCATTAAAGACTGGTGCGGCAAATGAGGTGGATGGGCTAGCTGGGGCGTTTTTGGGCTAAAGCCATTTAAGGACTTTCTTGACTTTAAGTTACTTTTTGAATCTATTGGACACCACCTGATAAATAACTTTTTTAACTTATATGTAAGTTAATAAGCTATTTTTTGAACTTAATGTTAATTTAGTAAGTGCCATGTAAAAGTAACTTATATGTTGAAAGCTACTTATCTCCATAATGGATGGTCCATACTACAGGCCCCACTTGATGGATGGTCCACATCAAAGGTGGACCTATACAATGGACGTTCCACATTAAGTGGGCACCACATGCTAGATGACTCATGTCAACATGGGCCCACATAATAGATTATCCACGTCAAAGGTCAACCCCTAATCGTAAATGGCCCACATGATAGATGACCCATATAAACATGAGCTCCACAATAGATTGTCCATATCAAAAGTTGGCTCTGGCGCCCTACATCTAAATTGAGCCTGGCATGATGGACAACGGATGCAGACAAGCTTGCAGGAACTTTCTATTATAAGAAGGTAGGTGGGGCCCACCACGACGTTTGTGAGAAATCTACCGTGTCCTGGGAAAATAAGAAAGGAAGAAAATATCCATAAGACACTAGCCTACAAGCAAGGACAATTTCATCCCAAATATTTTTTTAGAAAATGTGTGAGAAGTTAAATAGGACATTTATTTAAACCTTCCGAATTTTTGGGCGTTTGGGAATAACACACTGCTATTTTGGTCAAAATGTATCTCTTTTTTCTAAAAGTGACTCTCCATACTAGTCAAAGGTGGCCCGAGATATGTGGGGGTCCACTGTAATGTATGTGCTTTATCTATGCCGTCTATTCATTTTTCCAGCTTCTTTTAGGAATAAGTAAAATAATAATGCAAATCAAAAGCTTAGTGGACCATTCCAAGTAAAACAGTGACAATTGATCATCCACCGTTGAAAACTTCTTAGGGGCTATATTTGTGTTTTCCCGTCGTCCAGGTCCGTGTAACCTTATGAACAAGTTGGATGACAAATAAAACATCACGATGGGCCTTAGGAAGTTTTCAATCGTGGTGGGCGTTCAATCCCCACTATTTTATGTGGTCTACTTAAAGTTTAAAATCTGCATCATTTTAAGGTCATGCCTTAAAATGAGCTTACAAAATAGATGAATGACATGGATAAAATACATAAATTATGATGGGCCACAAAGAGCTTGAGCCAAGTCGTGATACAGGAATATCCCTGTTGCCCATGCCGAGGCTAGGGGGATTGCACGTTGATTGCATATCGAGTTTACTATTGCCGATGCTCTAAGTAGCCATGTTGCTGCTCGTCCCCACTCTTTGGGCCCTCACCATGATGTATATATTTTATCTATGCCGTCCATCCATTATTCCAGCTCATTTTAGGGTTTGATTCCAAGGCAAATCCAAATATGAGGTGAACTATGCTACAGGAAACATCGGTGATTAAATGCCCACCATTAAAAACTCTTTGGTCCACAAAAGTTTTGGATCAAGCTTATATTTGTATTTTCCTTTTATCTAGATCTGTTTCATCTAATCAACAGGTTGAATGGAAAATAAATATTATAGTAAGCCCTAACAAGTTTTTAATGGCGACCATTCAATAACCACTATAATCATGTGGCATAGTCTATCTGAGATTTCAATTTAAATTATTTTTTGGCTGATGCCATAAAATGAGATGCCCGACATGGAAAATACCATTGTGGGACCTATAGAGCGTGGAGTAGTAGTTGAGTTGATAATATGAATCACTAACTAATCCGCGTCCGTGGGGATAAACTCTATCCAGTCACTCAACAAACTGAAAAAACCCAACGTATAAGTAGGCGAAAATTTGAGAGAAGAGACCGGGTCAAGCGGAGGGATTAGGATTCAGGGTGATAGATGGGAATTGGTACTGAGTAACGTTTTATATTGTACTTAATAAACTCTATGAGGCCCATTGTGCTTTATGTGTCTTATCTACGCCGTCCGTTTAATTTTTCAGCTTATTTTAGACGGAAAAAAAAAATCCAAAATTGAAGCATGTTCAAAGATCAAGTCGATCACCACCATAGGAAATAGTGGGAATAGAAAGCTGTCATTGAAAACTTCTTGAGCCTACAGAAGTTTTGGGTCAAGTTGACAATTGTGTTTTCCCTTTTATAGACGGTCTGTCTAACCTTATGAACAGGCTGGATGACAAATCAGCATCACTGTGGGCCCTTAGAAGGTTTTGATGGTGTATGTTATTATCCCTCCTGTTTCCTTAAGTGTGATCAATTTGAGTGGTGGATATGCTTCTATCATGTGATAATGCTCTAAATTCAGCTGATAAAACATATGGATGGTATAGATAAATCATGGTGAACCCCACAAAGTTTACTCAGCAGGCTCACGCAATTTAGGTCAGGCAGTGATCTATTCATAAGTGAGTGGGTACTGGTTAGTGCTCTATGGGCTTCACTATGATGGATTTATCCACACCGTCCAGCCATATTTCAGCTTATTTTAGGGCATGATCTCAAAAACTGAGGTAGATCCAACTCCTAGGTGTACCACACTACAGTAAAAAAAATAAAAATAAATGGTGATCAAACGCTTATCATTAAAAACTTCCTAGGGCACATAGTAATGTTTATTTGCCATCCAACCTGAAGATTAGGTCACACAGATCTGAATGGAGGGAAAAGAAAATTATATCAGCTTGATTTAAAACTCATGGGCTTAGGAAGTTTTTAATGGTGTGACTCAATCACCATTGTTTCCCATGGTGTGGTCCACCTAAGATTTGGATTTGCCATATTTTTCTTCTCATACAATAAAATGAGCAGGAAAAATGACATGGACAGTGTGGATAAAACACATACATTATGGTGGGGCCCACATAGCAACAACCAGGGGCGCTAATTAGGTGAGACGGGGAAAAACCTTAGTGGATGAGGAGCTGACCATAGGGCTAAATTCGATGTATGTGTTGTGTATCCATGTTGTACATTCATTTCTCCAAATCATTTTAGCTTATGCTCCCAAAAATGAGGTAGATCCAAAAGTCACTTGGACCACACAATAGGGATTTAATTCCCACCACTAAAAACTTCTTAGGGACTACAAAAGTTTTGGATCAAGCAGCTATTTGAGTTTTTTCCTTCATCCAGGATTGTGTGACCTTATTAACAAGTTGGATGGAAAATAATTATTATAGTGGGCCATAGGAAGTTTTTAATGATGGGTGTTGAATCATCATTGTTTCCTGTAGTGTGGTCCACCTAAGATTTGGATCTTCCTCAATTTTGGTACCATACCCTGAAATGATGTTGAAAAATAGATGAACGGTGTAGATATACAATAAATACATCAAGCTAGACATTGCAATCAGGGCCTCATCTCTAAGATGTTACTCCTGCCTTACTTAGTCGTGCACAAGACCAATGATCATAACTAAATCCGAGTCAAATGCTAATTACCAGAATGGATAAGATTAAAATATTTTTGACAACTTCTCATTTCCTTGTACTTATAAATACCATCACAAAGTAGCTATCTCCTATGATCATTTCAACGTAACAAAGAAAGAGAAAGATGCCGTTGACTACAGTTGGTCAGGTTATCCGATGCAAAGGTATCTCTTAAAAACTCTCCACTTTCTTCATTTGTAATTTTGTAATTTCTATAATAATCATGTTTATGTATGTATGTATGCAGCTGCGATAGCATGGGAAGCTGGGAAGCCGTTGGTGATAGAAGAGGTAGAAGTGGCACCACCACAGGCAATGGAAGTTCGTTTGAAAATTCTCTTTACTTCCCTCTGCCACACTGATGTCTACTTCTGGGAAGCTAAGGTCTCACCTTTTATTATAATCATATCGACAATGCTTTTTAAAAATGAAAAAAAAAACATTCATTTATATGAAAAAATTAAGTATTTTTTTTTATTAATATAATATTGTAGAAGGATGACTAAAATGAGATTGGAATATTTAAATGTTACAGGGGCAGACACCATTGTTCCCTCGCATCTTTGGCCATGAAGCTGGGGGGTAAACCTTTTTTTATTTCTTATTTAAATTATTTTTTTCTTTGAATTTTCATTTTACTTTAATTTTAAATTTTGTTAATTATTTTACAATTATAATACCTTTTTTGCATTGCCTGTTTGGAATCATCTACCTATCTATAGGATTGTGGAAAGTGTTGGAAAAGATGTGACGGAACTCAAACCAGGCGATCATGTGCTCCCTATATTCACTGGTGAATGTAAGGACTGTTCCCACTGCAAATCAAAGGAAAGCAACTTGTGTGA